>OZ020247.1:22542198-22928722 GCA_963971285.1 Astropecten irregularis | reverse complement strand
ATCTAAAAGTTAATCAGCAGTGAATATATAAATGATGGGAATTTAGTGATAAACTTACCATTTTTCTTTCCTTTTTTTGCAAAACAAAATGGTGGAATCTAAGTTTGCAAAATCCTCTGCAGCTGGGTCAAGGGCATATTTGACCTCAGGCTCTTTCACTATCATTAAAGATAGGAACTTTTCATTTTATTTTACAAAAATTGTTCCAAACTTAGGAAGATTCTTTCTTCCTAAGATAAGAATTGTCTTTTCCAAATTGTTCCTAAGTTATTTAGGAACATTTTATTTAGGAAGATTCCTAAGTACTCTTTATGAAATAGAGCCCAGCAGGGGGGACACAAATTACATGGAGGGGGACAATTTAAACTCAGGGGGGACATAATTAACACGGCGGGGGGACACTTTTAGCTGGCTGAATCTGTCCGGGGGGACACGTTTTGAGGGGGGACAGATATAACCTTTACACCGGCAAGTCTTCTCCGGACTGCAAACGAAAATCGGTAAGACGCCCTCAACGTTCGAAAACTTGTATTTTTGGCTTTTTCGCGGAAGCGAAAAGCTTTTCTTTTTGTTCTGTCATAGGCTTGTGCACAGACTTTCTACACCCCACTTTGTTTAGTTTTAAACAGCCAATATCAGCCAAACTTTGTCAAAACAAAGTCCCTATAGTGCGGATGTGTGCCGAACAATTTCGCCATCATGACGTCATCATGGGTCACGTGACAGTGCCATAAATGGCCAAACTTCGCATGCCAATTATGAGCGAACCCTTGGTTCGACTGAGTGGAAACTTGGTACGTGTCTAAGTCGGGAAGTGTTATATCAAAAAATTGCAATGACGTCATCATGACGTCATCCTCCGATTTCTTATGATTTATTGAATATTTGGGTCATTAAAGTTATTTTAACGATAACTAGTGAACGAAAGAAGGTATCTTTAAAATTCTTTTTGTAATTCTTAAATGTGCAACAGAGATCAACATTTTCGGAGCAAAATACTGTGACGTCATCATAAGTCATCAAAATGAGATTTTGGTAACACAATAGCCGATAGGCCGATCGTCATGAAGACATTGTCCGATCGTCATGAAAATTAGTGGGTATTAAGTATGTGTGTCCGGGATGCTAAATGTGAAACGGCGACACGACGGCATCTTGATTGAATTTTTTACGATTTTATGAAAATTGTAAGCTTTCTTTATCTCTAGCAAATTCTAACTTTACGGTATGCGCGCATCTTCATTACCGGGACAAGACTTGCATATAGGCCCAATTCTGTTCGCCAGCTCATACATTTTGTGTATACCCTAAACATATTTCATTTCAAGGCATTTGGGGAGCCCTGCGTTGCATGACTTGTTCAGAAAATGCACGCCGGCAAGTCTTCTCCGGACTGCAAACGAAAATTGGTAAGACGCCCTCAACGTTCGAAAACTTGTATTTTTGGCTTTTTCGCGGAAGCGAAAAGCTTTTCTTTTTGTTCTGTCATAGGCTTGTGCACAGACTTTCTACACCCCACTTTGTTTAGTTTTAAACAGCCAATATCAGCCAAACTTGGTCAAAACAAAGTCCCTATAGTGCGGATGTGTGCCGAACAATTTCGTCATCATGACGTCATCATGGGTCACGTGACAGTGCCATAAATGGCCAAACTTCGCATGCCAATTATGAGCGAACCCTTGGTTCGACTGAGTGGAAACTTGGTACGTGTCTAAGTCGGGAAGTGTTATATCAAAAAATTGCAATGACGTCATCATGACGTCATCCTCCGATTTCTTATGATTTATTGAATATTTGGGTCATTAAAGTTATTTTAACGATAACTAGTGAACGAAAGATGGAATCTTTAAAATTCTTTTTGTAATTCTTAAATGTGCAACAGAGATCAACATTTTCGGAGCAAAATACTGTGACGTCATCATAACGTCATCAAAATGAGATTTTGGTAACACAATAGCCGATAGGCCGATCGTCATGAAGACATTGTCCGATCGTCATGGAAATTAGTGGGTATTAAGTATGTGTGTCCGGGATGCTAAATGTGAAACGGCGACACGACGGCATCTTGATTGAATTTTTTACGATTTTATGAAAATTGTAAGCTTTCTTTATCTCTAGCAAATTCTAACTTTACGGTATGCGCGCATCTTCATTACCGGGACGAGACTTGCATATAGGCCCAATTCTGTTCGCCAGCTCATACATTTTGTGTATACCCTAAAAATATTTCATTTCAAGGCATTTGGGGAGCCCTGCGTTGCATGACTTGTTCAGAAAATGCACGCCGGCAAGTCTTCTCCGGACGGCAAACGAAAATTGGTAAGACGCCCTCAACGTTCGAAAACTTGTATTTTTGGCTTTTTCGCGGAAGCGAAAAGCTTTTCTTTTTGTTCTGTCATAGGCTTGTGCACAGACTTTCTACACCCCACTTTGTTTAGTTTTAAACAGCCAATATCAGCCAAACTTGGTCAAAACAAAGTCCCTATAGTGCGGATGTGTGCCGAACAATTTCGTCATCATGACGTCATCATGGGTCACGTGACAGTGCCATAAATGGCCAAACTTCGCATGCCAATTATGAGCGAACCCTTGGTTCGACTGAGTGGAAACTTGGTACGTGTCTAAGTCGGGAAGTGTTATATCAAAAAATTGCAATGACGTCATCATGACGTCATCCTCCGATTTCTTATGATTTATTGAATATTTGGGTCATTAAAGTTATTTTAACGATAACTAGTGAACGAAAGATGGAATCTTTAAAATTCTTTTTGTAATTCTTAAATGTGCAACAGAGATCAACATTTTCGGAGCAAAATACTGTGACGTCATCATAACGTCATCAAAATGAGATTTTGGTAACACAATAGCCGATAGGCCGATCGTCATGAAGACATTGTCCGATCGTCATGAAAATTAGTGGGTATTAAGTATGTGTGTCCGGGATGCTAAATGTGAAACGGCGACACGACGGCATCTTGATTGAATTTTTTACGATTTTATGAAAATTGTAAGCTTTCTTTATCTCTAGCAAATTCTAACTTTACGGTATGCGCGCATCTTCATTACCGGGACAAGACTTGCATATAGGCCCAATTCTGTTCGCCAGCTCATACATTTTGTGTATACCCTAAACATATTTCATTTCAAGGCATTTGGGGAGCCCTGCGTTGCATGACTTGTTCAGAAAATGCACGCCGGCAAGTCTTCTCCGGACTGCAAACGAAAATTGGTAAGACGCCCTCAACGTTCGAAAACTTGTATTTTTGGCTTTTTCGCGGAAGCGAAAAGCTTTTCTTTTTGTTCTGTCATAGGCTTGTGCACAGACTTTCTACACCCCACTTTGTTTAGTTTTAAACAGCCAATATCAGCCAAACTTGGTCAAAACAAAGTCCCTATAGTGCGGATGTGTGCCGAACAATTTTGCCATCATGACGTCATCATGGGTCACGTGACAGTGCCATAAATGGCCAAACTTCGCATGCCAATTATGAGCGAACCCTTGGTTCGACTGAGTGGAAACTTGGTACGTGTCTAAGTCGGGAAGTGTTATATCAAAAAATTGCAATGACGTCATCATGACGTCATCCTCCGATTTCTTATGATTTATTGAATATTTGGGTCATTAAAGTTATTTTAACGATAACTAGTGAACGAAAGATGGTATCTTTAAAATTCTTTTTGTAATTCTTAAATGTGCAACAGAGATCAACATTTTCGGAGCAAAATACTGTGACGTCATCATAAGTCATCAAAATGAGATTTTGGTAACACAATAGCCGATAGGCCGATCGTCATGAAGACATTGTCCGATCGTCATGAAAATTAGTGGGTATTAAGTATGTGTGTCCGGGATGCTAAATGTGAAACGGCGACACGACGGCATCTTGATTGAATTTTTTACGATTTTATGAAAATTGTAAGCTTTCTTTATCTCTAGCAAATTCTAACTTTACGGTATGCGCGCATCTTCATTACCGGGACAAGACTTGCATATAGGCCCAATTCTGTTCGCCAGCTCATACATTTTGTGTATACCCTAAACATATTTCATTTCAAGGCATTTGGGGAGCCCTGCGTTGCATGACTTGTTCAGAAAATGCACGCCGGCAAGTCTTCTCCGGACTGCAAACGAAAATTGGTAAGACGCCCTCAACGTTCGAAAACTTGTATTTTTGGCTTTTTCGCGGAAGCGAAAAGCTTTTCTTTTTGTTCTGTCATAGGCTTGTGCACAGACTTTCTACACCCCACTTTGTTTAGTTTTAAACAGCCAATATCAGCCAAACTTGGTCAAAACAAAGTCCCTATAGTGCGGATGTGTGCCGAACAATTTCGCCATCATGACGTCATCATGGGTCACGTGACAGTGCCATAAATGGCCAAACTTCGCATGCCAATTATGAGCGAACCCTTGGTTCGACTGAGTGGAAACTTGGTACGTGTCTAAGTCGGGAAGTGTTATATCAAAAAATTGCAATGACGTCATCATGACGTCATCCTCCGATTTCTTATGATTTATTGAATATTTGGGTCATTAAAGTTATTTTAACGATAACTAGTGAACGAAAGATGGTATCTTTAAAATTCTTTTTGTAATTCTTAAATGTGCAACAGAGATCAACATTTTCGGAGCAAAATACTGTGACGTCATCATAAGTCATCAAAATGAGATTTTGGTAACACAATAGCCGATAGGCCGATCGTCATGAAGACATTGTCCGATCGTCATGAAAATTAGTGGGTATTAAGTATGTGTGTCCGGGATGCTAAATGTGAAACGGCGACACGACGGCATCTTGATTGAATTTTTTACGATTTTATGAAAATTGTAAGCTTTCTTTATCTCTAGCAAATTCTAACTTTACGGTATGCGCGCATCTTCATTACCGGGACAAGACTTGCATATAGGCCCAATTCTGTTCGCCAGCTCATACATTTTGTGTATACCCTAAACATATTTCATTTCAAGGCATTTGGGGAGCCCTGCGTTGCATGACTTGTTCAGAAAATTCACGCCGGCAAGTCTTCTCCGGACTGCAAACGAAAATCGGTAAGACGCCCTCAACGTTCGAAAACTTGTATTTTTGGCTTTTTCGCGGAAGCGAAAAGCTTTTCTTTTTGTTCTGTCATAGGCTTGTGCACAGACTTTCTACACCCCACTTTGTTTAGTTTTAAACAGCCAATATCAGCCAAACTTGGTCAAAACAAAGTCCCTATAGTGCGGATGTGTGCCGAACAATTTCGCCATCATGACGTCATCATGGGTCACGTGACAGTGCCATAAATGGCCAAACTTCGCATGCCAATTATGAGCGAACCCTTGGTTCGACTGAGTGGAAACTTGGTACGTGTCTAAGTCGGGAAGTGTTATATCAAAAAATTGCAATGACGTCATCATGACGTCATCCTCCGATTTCTTATGATTTATTGAATATTTGGGTCATTAAAGTTATTTTAACGATAACTAGTGAACGAAAGAAGGTATCTTTAAAATTCTTTTTGTAATTCTTAAATGTGCAACAGAGATCAACATTTTCGGAGCAAAATACTGTGACGTCATCATAAGTCATCAAAATGAGATTTTGGTAACACAATAGCCGATAGGCCGATCGTCATGAAGACATTGTCCGATCGTCATGAAAATTAGTGGGTATTAAGTATGTGTGTCCGGGATGCTAAATGTGAAACGGCGACACGACGGCATCTTGATTGAATTTTTTACGATTTTATGAAAATTGTAAGCTTTCTTTATCTCTAGCAAATTCTAACTTTACGGTATGCGCGCATCTTCATTACCGGGACAAGACTTGCATATAGGCCCAATTCTGTTCGCCAGCTCATACATTTTGTGTATACCCTAAACATATTTCATTTCAAGGCATTTGGGGAGCCCTGCGTTGCATGACTTGATCAGAAAATGCACGCCGGCAAGTCTTCTCCGGACTGCAAACGAAAATTGGTAAGACGCCCTCAACGTTCGAAAACTTGTATTTTTGGCTTTTTCGCGGAAGCGAAAAGCTTTTCTTTTTGTTCTGTCATAGGCTTGTGCACAGACTTTCTACACCCCACTTTGTTTAGTTTTAAACAGCCAATATCAGCCAAACTTGGTCAAAACAAAGTCCCTATAGTGCGGATGTGTGCCGAACAATTTCGTCATCATGACGTCATCATGGGTCACGTGACAGTGCCATAAATGGCCAAACTTCGCATGCCAATTATGAGCGAACCCTTGGTTCGACTGAGTGGAAACTTGGTACGTGTCTAAGTCGGGAAGTGTTATATCAAAAAATTGCAATGACGTCATCATGACGTCATCCTCCGATTTCTTATGATTTATTGAATATTTGGGTCATTAAAGTTATTTTAACGATAACTAGTGAACGAAAGATGGAATCTTTAAAATTCTTTTTGTAATTCTTAAATGTGCAACAGAGATCAACATTTTCGGAGCAAAATACTGTGACGTCATCATAACGTCATCAAAATGAGATTTTGGTAACACAATAGCCGATAGGCCGATCGTCATGAAGACATTGTCCGATCGTCATGGAAATTAGTGGGTATTAAGTATGTGTGTCCGGGATGCTAAATGTGAAACGGCGACACGACGGCATCTTGATTGAATTTTTTACGATTTTATGAAAATTGTAAGCTTTCTTTATCTCTAGCAAATTCTAACTTTACGGTATGCGCGCATCTTCATTACCGGGACGAGACTTGCATATAGGCCCAATTCTGTTCGCCAGCTCATACATTTTGTGTATACCCTAAAAATATTTCATTTCAAGGCATTTGGGGAGCCCTGCGTTGCATGACTTGTTCAGAAAATGCACGCCGGCAAGTCTTCTCCGGACGGCAAACGAAAATTGGTAAGACGCCCTCAACGTTCGAAAACTTGTATTTTTGGCTTTTTCGCGGAAGCGAAAAGCTTTTCTTTTTGTTCTGTCATAGGCTTGTGCACAGACTTTCTACACCCCACTTTGTTTAGTTTTAAACAGCCAATATCAGCCAAACTTGGTCAAAACAAAGTCCCTATAGTGCGGATGTGTGCCGAACAATTTCGTCATCATGACGTCATCATGGGTCACGTGACAGTGCCATAAATGGCCAAACTTCGCATGCCAATTATGAGCGAACCCTTGGTTCGACTGAGTGGAAACTTGGTACGTGTCTAAGTCGGGAAGTGTTATATCAAAAAATTGCAATGACGTCATCATGACGTCATCCTCCGATTTCTTATGATTTATTGAATATTTGGGTCATTAAAGTTATTTTAACGATAACTAGTGAACGAAAGATGGAATCTTTAAAATTCTTTTTGTAATTCTTAAATGTGCAACAGAGATCAACATTTTCGGAGCAAAATACTGTGACGTCATCATAACGTCATCAAAATGAGATTTTGGTAACACAATAGCCGATAGGCCGATCGTCATGAAGACATTGTCCGATCGTCATGAAAATTAGTGGGTATTAAGTATGTGTGTCCGGGATGCTAAATGTGAAACGGCGACACGACGGCATCTTGATTGAATTTTTTACGATTTTATGAAAATTGTAAGCTTTCTTTATCTCTAGCAAATTCTAACTTTACGGTATGCGCGCATCTTCATTACCGGGACAAGACTTGCATATAGGCCCAATTCTGTTCGCCAGCTCATACATTTTGTGTATACCCTAAACATATTTCATTTCAAGGCATTTGGGGAGCCCTGCGTTGCATGACTTGTTCAGAAAATGCACGCCGGCAAGTCTTCTCCGGACTGCAAACGAAAATTGGTAAGACGCCCTCAACGTTCGAAAACTTGTATTTTTGGCTTTTTCGCGGAAGCGAAAAGCTTTTCTTTTTGTTCTGTCATAGGCTTGTGCACAGACTTTCTACACCCCACTTTGTTTAGTTTTAAACAGCCAATATCAGCCAAACTTGGTCAAAACAAAGTCCCTATAGTGCGGATGTGTGCCGAACAATTTTGCCATCATGACGTCATCATGGGTCACGTGACAGTGCCATAAATGGCCAAACTTCGCATGCCAATTATGAGCGAACCCTTGGTTCGACTGAGTGGAAACTTGGTACGTGTCTAAGTCGGGAAGTGTTATATCAAAAAATTGCAATGACGTCATCATGACGTCATCCTCCGATTTCTTATGATTTATTGAATATTTGGGTCATTAAAGTTATTTTAACGATAACTAGTGAACGAAAGATGGTATCTTTAAAATTCTTTTTGTAATTCTTAAATGTGCAACAGAGATCAACATTTTCGGAGCAAAATACTGTGACGTCATCATAAGTCATCAAAATGAGATTTTGGTAACACAATAGCCGATAGGCCGATCGTCATGAAGACATTGTCCGATCGTCATGAAAATTAGTGGGTATTAAGTATGTGTGTCCGGGATGCTAAATGTGAAACGGCGACACGACGGCATCTTGATTGAATTTTTTACGATTTTATGAAAATTGTAAGCTTTCTTTATCTCTAGCAAATTCTAACTTTACGGTATGCGCGCATCTTCATTACCGGGACAAGACTTGCATATAGGCCCAATTCTGTTCGCCAGCTCATACATTTTGTGTATACCCTAAACATATTTCATTTCAAGGCATTTGGGGAGCCCTGCGTTGCATGACTTGTTCAGAAAATGCACGCCGGCAAGTCTTCTCCGGACTGCAAACGAAAATTGGTAAGACGCCCTCAACGTTCGAAAACTTGTATTTTTGGCTTTTTCGCGGAAGCGAAAAGCTTTTCTTTTTGTTCTGTCATAGGCTTGTGCACAGACTTTCTACACCCCACTTTGTTTAGTTTTAAACAGCCAATATCAGCCAAACTTGGTCAAAACAAAGTCCCTATAGTGCGGATGTGTGCCGAACAATTTCGCCATCATGACGTCATCATGGGTCACGTGACAGTGCCATAAATGGCCAAACTTCGCATGCCAATTATGAGCGAACCCTTGGTTCGACTGAGTGGAAACTTGGTACGTGTCTAAGTCGGGAAGTGTTATATCAAAAAATTGCAATGACGTCATCATGACGTCATCCTCCGATTTCTTATGATTTATTGAATATTTGGGTCATTAAAGTTATTTTAACGATAACTAGTGAACGAAAGATGGTATCTTTAAAATTCTTTTTGTAATTCTTAAATGTGCAACAGAGATCAACATTTTCGGAGCAAAATACTGTGACGTCATCATAAGTCATCAAAATGAGATTTTGGTAACACAATAGCCGATAGGCCGATCGTCATGAAGACATTGTCCGATCGTCATGAAAATTAGTGGGTATTAAGTATGTGTGTCCGGGATGCTAAATGTGAAACGGCGACACGACGGCATCTTGATTGAATTTTTTACGATTTTATGAAAATTGTAAGCTTTCTTTATCTCTAGCAAATTCTAACTTTACGGTATGCGCGCATCTTCATTACCGGGACAAGACTTGCATATAGGCCCAATTCTGTTCGCCAGCTCATACATTTTGTGTATACCCTAAACATATTTCATTTCAAGGCATTTGGGGAGCCCTGCGTTGCATGACTTGTTCAGAAAATGCACGCCGGCAAGTCTTCTCCGGACTGCAAACGAAAATTGGTAAGACGCCCTCAACGTTCGAAAACTTGTATTTTTGGCTTTTTCGCGGAAGCGAAAAGCTTTTCTTTTTGTTCTGTCATAGGCTTGTGCACAGACTTTCTACACCCCACTTTGTTTAGTTTTAAACAGCCAATATCAGCCAAACTTGGTCAAAACAAAGTCCCTATAGTGCGGATGTGTGCCGAACAATTTCGCCATCATGACGTCATCATGGGTCACGTGACAGTGCCATAAATGGCCAAACTTCGCATGCCAATTATGAGCGAACCCTTGGTTCGACTGAGTGGAAACTTGGTACGTGTCTAAGTCGGGAAGTGTTATATCAAAAAATTGCAATGACGTCATCATGACGTCATCCTCCGATTTCTTATGATTTATTGAATATTTGGGTCATTAAAGTTATTTTAACGATAACTAGTGAACGAAAGATGGTATCTTTAAAATTCTTTTTGTAATTCTTAAATGTGCAACAGAGATCAACATTTTCGGAGCAAAATACTGTGACGTCATCATAAGTCATCAAAATGAGATTTTGGTAACACAATAGCCGATAGGCCGATCGTCATGAAGACATTGTCCGATCGTCATGGAAATTAGTGGGTATTAAGTATGTGTGTCCGGGATGCTAAATGTGAAACGGCGACACGACGGCATCTTGATTGAATTTTTTACGATTTTATGAAAATTGTAAGCTTTCTTTATCTCTAGCAAATTCTAACTTTACGGTATGCGCGCATCTTCATTACCGGGACAAGACTTGCATATAGGCCCAATTCTGTTCGCCAGCTCATACATTTTGTGTATACCCTAAACATATTTCATTTCAAGGCATTTGGGGAGCCCTGCGTTGCATGACTTGTTCAGAAAATGCACGCCGGCAAGTCTTCTCCGGACTGCAAACGAAAATTGGTAAGACGCCCTCAACGTTCGAAAACTTGTATTTTTGGCTTTTTCGCGGAAGCGAAAAGCTTTTCTTTTTGTTCTGTCATAGGCTTGTGCACAGACTTTCTACACCCCACTTTGTTTAGTTTTAAACAGCCAATATCAGCCAAACTTGGTCAAAACAAAGTCCCTATAGTGCGGATGTGTGCCGAACAATTTTGCCATCATGACGTCATCATGGGTCACGTGACAGTGCCATAAATGGCCAAACTTCGCATGCCAATTATGAGCGAACCCTTGGTTCGACTGAGTGGAAACTTGGTACGTGTCTAAGTCGGGAAGTGTTATATCAAAAAATTGCAATGACGTCATCATGACGTCATCCTCCGATTTCTTATGATTTATTGAATATTTGGGTCATTAAAGTTATTTTAACGATAACTAGTGAACGAAAGATGGTATCTTTAAAATTCTTTTTGTAATTCTTAAATGTGCAACAGAGATCAACATTTTCGGAGCAAAATACTGTGACGTCATCATAAGTCATCAAAATGAGATTTTGGTAACACAATAGCCGATAGGCCGATCGTCATGAAGACATTGTCCGATCGTCATGAAAATTAGTGGGTATTAAGTATGTGTGTCCGGGATGCTAAATGTGAAACGGCGACACGACGGCATCTTGATTGAATTTTTTACGATTTTATGAAAATTGTAAGCTTTCTTTATCTCTAGCAAATTCTAACTTTACGGTATGCGCGCATCTTCATTACCGGGACAAGACTTGCATATAGGCCCAATTCTGTTCGCCAGCTCATACATTTTGTGTATACCCTAAACATATTTCATTTCAAGGCATTTGGGGAGCCCTGCGTTGCATGACTTGTTCAGAAAATGCACGCCGGCAAGTCTTCTCCGGACTGCAAACGAAAATCGGTAAGACGCCCTCAACGTTCGAAAACTTGTATTTTTGGCTTTTTCGCGGAAGCGAAAAGCTTTTCTTTTTGTTCTGTCATAGGCTTGTGCACAGACTTTCTACACCCCACTTTGTTTAGTTTTAAACAGCCAATATCAGCCAAACTTGGTCAAAACAAAGTCCCTATAGTGCGGATGTGTGCCGAACAATTTCGTCATCATGACGTCATCATGGGTCACGTGACAGTGCCATAAATGGCCAAACTTCGCATGCCAATTATGAGCGAACCCTTGGTTCGACTGAGTGGAAACTTGGTACGTGTCTAAGTCGGGAAGTGTTATATCAAAAAATTGCAATGACGTCATCATGACGTCATCCTCCGATTTCTTATGATTTATTGAATATTTGGGTCATTAAAGTTATTTTAACGATAACTAGTGAACGAAAGATGGAATCTTTAAAATTCTTTTTGTAATTCTTAAATGTGCAACAGAGATCAACATTTTCGGAGCAAAATACTGTGACGTCATCATAACGTCATCAAAATGAGATTTTGGTAACACAATAGCCGATAGGCCGATCGTCATGAAGACATTGTCCGATCGTCATGGAAATTAGTGGGTATTAAGTATGTGTGTCCGGGATGCTAAATGTGAAACGGCGACACGACGGCATCTTGATTGAATTTTTTACGATTTTATGAAAATTGTAAGCTTTCTTTATCTCTAGCAAATTCTAACTTTACGGTATGCGCGCATCTTCATTACCGGGACGAGACTTGCATATAGGCCCAATTCTGTTCGCCAGCTCATACATTTTGTGTATACCCTAAAAATATTTCATTTCAAGGCATTTGGGGAGCCCTGCGTTGCATGACTTGTTCAGAAAATGCACGCCGGCAAGTCTTCTCCGGACGGCAAACGAAAATTGGTAAGACGCCCTCAACGTTCGAAAACTTGTATTTTTGGCTTTTTCGCGGAAGCGAAAAGCTTTTCTTTTTGTTCTGTCATAGGCTTGTGCACAGACTTTCTACACCCCACTTTGTTTAGTTTTAAACAGCCAATATCAGCCAAACTTGGTCAAAACAAAGTCCCTATAGTGCGGATGTGTGCCGAACAATTTCGTCATCATGACGTCATCATGGGTCACGTGACAGTGCCATAAATGGCCAAACTTCGCATGCCAATTATGAGCGAACCCTTGGTTCGACTGAGTGGAAACTTGGTACGTGTCTAAGTCGGGAAGTGTTATATCAAAAAATTGCAATGACGTCATCATGACGTCATCCTCCGATTTCTTATGATTTATTGAATATTTGGGTCATTAAAGTTATTTTAACGATAACTAGTGAACGAAAGATGGAATCTTTAAAATTCTTTTTGTAATTCTTAAATGTGCAACAGAGATCAACATTTTCGGAGCAAAATACTGTGACGTCATCATAACGTCATCAAAATGAGATTTTGGTAACACAATAGCCGATAGGCCGATCGTCATGAAGACATTGTCCGATCGTCATGAAAATTAGTGGGTATTAAGTATGTGTGTCCGGGATGCTAAATGTGAAACGGCGACACGACGGCATCTTGATTGAATTTTTTACGATTTTATGAAAATTGTAAGCTTTCTTTATCTCTAGCAAATTCTAACTTTACGGTATGCGCGCATCTTCATTACCGGGACAAGACTTGCATATAGGCCCAATTCTGTTCGCCAGCTGCTCATACATTTTGTGTATACCCTAAACATATTTCATTTCAAGGCATTTGGGGAGCCCTGCGTTGCATGACTTGTTCAGAAAATGCACGCCGGCAAGTCTTCTCCGGACTGCAAACGAAAATTGGTAAGACGCCCTCAACGTTCGAAAACTTGTATTTTTGGCTTTTTCGCGGAAGCGAAAAGCTTTTCTTTTTGTTCTGTCATAGGCTTGTGCACAGACTTTCTACACCCCACTTTGTTTAGTTTTAAACAGCCAATATCAGCCAAACTTGGTCAAAACAAAGTCCCTATAGTGCGGATGTGTGCCGAACAATTTCGTCATCATGACGTCATCATGGGTCACGTGACAGTGCCATAAATGGCCAAACTTCGCATGCCAATTATGAGCGAACCCTTGGTTCGACTGAGTGGAAACTTGGTACGTGTCTAAGTCGGGAAGTGTTATATCAAAAAATTGCAATGACGTCATCATGACGTCATCCTCCGATTTCTTATGATTTATTGAATATTTGGGTCATTAAAGTTATTTTAACGATAACTAGTGAACGAAAGATGGTATCTTTAAAATTCTTTTTGTAATTCTTAAATGTGCAACAGAGATCAACATTTTCGGAGCAAAATACTGTGACGTCATCATAAGTCATCAAAATGAGATTTTGGTAACACAATAGCCGATAGGCCGATCGTCATGAAGACATTGTCCGATCGTCATGAAAATTAGTGGGTATTAAGTATGTGTGTCCGGGATGCTAAATGTGAAACGGCGACACGACGGCATCTTGATTGAATTTTTTACGATTTTATGAAAATTGTAAGCTTTCTTTATCTCTAGCAAATTCTAACTTTACGGTATGCGCGCATCTTCATTACCGGGACAAGACTTGCATATAGGCCCAATTCTGTTCGCCAGCTCATACATTTTGTGTATACCCTAAACATATTTCATTTCAAGGCATTTGGGGAGCCCTGCGTTGCATGACTTGTTCAGAAAATGCACGCCGGCAAGTCTTCTCCGGACTGCAAACGAAAATTGGTAAGACGCCCTCAACGTTCGAAAACTTGTATTTTTGGCTTTTTCGCGGAAGCGAAAAGCTTTTCTTTTTGTTCTGTCATAGGCTTGTGCACAGACTTTCTACACCCCACTTTGTTTAGTTTTAAACAGCCAATATCAGCCAAACTTGGTCAAAACAAAGTCCCTATAGTGCGGATGTGTGCCGAACAATTTCGTCATCATGACGTCATCATGGGTCACGTGACAGTGCCATAAATGGCCAAACTTCGCATGCCAATTATGAGCGAACCCTTGGTTCGACTGAGTGGAAACTTGGTACGTGTCTAAGTCGGGAAGTGTTATATCAAAAAATTGCAATGACGTCATCATGACGTCATCCTCCGATTTCTTATGATTTATTGAATATTTGGGTCATTAAAGTTATTTTAACGATAACTAGTGAACGAAAGATGGTATCTTTAAAATTCTTTTTGTAATTCTTAAATGTGCAACAGAGATCAACATTTTCGGAGCAAAATACTGTGACGTCATCATAAGTCATCAAAATGAGATTTTGGTAACACAATAGCCGATAGGCCGATCGTCATGAAGACATTGTCCGATCGTCATGAAAATTAGTGGGTATTAAGTATGTGTGTCCGGGATGCTAAATGTGAAACGGCGACACGACGGCATCTTGATTGAATTTTTTACGATTTTATGAAAATTGTAAGCTTTCTTTATCTCTAGCAAATTCTAACTTTACGGTATGCGCGCATCTTCATTACCGGGACAAGACTTGCATATAGGCCCAATTCTGTTCGCCAGCTCATACATTTTGTGTATACCCTAAACATATTTCATTTCAAGGCATTTGGGGAGCCCTGCGTTGCATGACTTGTTCAGAAAATGCACGCCGGCAAGTCTTCTCCGGACTGCAAACGAAAATTGGTAAGACGCCCTCAACGTTCGAAAACTTGTATTTTTGGCTTTTTCGCGGAAGCGAAAAGCTTTTCTTTTTGTTCTGTCATAGGCTTGTGCACAGACTTTCTACACCCCACTTTGTTTAGTTTTAAACAGCCAATATCAGCCAAACTTGGTCAAAACAAAGTCCCTATAGTGCGGATGTGTGCCGAACAATTTCGTCATCATGACGTCATCATGGGTCACGTGACAGTGCCATAAATGGCCAAACTTCGCATGCCAATTATGAGCGAACCCTTGGTTCGACTGAGTGGAAACTTGGTACGTGTCTAAGTCGGGAAGTGTTATATCAAAAAATTGCAATGACGTCATCATGACGTCATCCTCCGATTTCTTATGATTTATTGAATATTTGGGTCATTAAAGTTATTTTAACGATAACTAGTGAACGAAAGATGGTATCTTTAAAATTCTTTTTGTAATTCTTAAATGTGCAACAGAGATCAACATTTTCGGAGCAAAATACTGTGACGTCATCATAAGTCATCAAAATGAGATTTTGGTAACACAATAGCCGATAGGCCGATCGTCATGAAGACATTGTCCGATCGTCATGAAAATTAGTGGGTATTAAGTATGTGTGTCCGGGATGCTAAATGTGAAACGGCGACACGACGGCATCTTGATTGAATTTTTTACGATTTTATGAAAATTGTAAGCTTTCTTTATCTCTAGCAAATTCTAACTTTACGGTATGCGCGCATCTTCATTACCGGGACAAGACTTGCATATAGGCCCAATTCTGTTCGCCAGCTCATACATTTTGTGTATACCCTAAACATATTTCATTTCAAGGCATTTGGGGAGCCCTGCGTTGCATGACTTGTTCAGAAAATGCACGCCGGCAAGTCTTCTCCGGACTGCAAACGAAAATTGGTAAGACGCCCTCAACGTTCGAAAACTTGTATTTTTGGCTTTTTCGCGGAAGCGAAAAGCTTTTCTTTTTGTTCTGTCATAGGCTTGTGCACAGACTTTCTACACCCCACTTTGTTTAGTTTTAAACAGCCAATATCAGCCAAACTTGGTCAAAACAAAGTCCCTATAGTGCGGATGTGTGCCGAACAATTTCGTCATCATGACGTCATCATGGGTCACGTGACAGTGCCATAAATGGCCAAACTTCGCATGCCAATTATGAGCGAACCCTTGGTTCGACTGAGTGGAAACTTGGTACGTGTCTAAGTCGGGAAGTGTTATATCAAAAAATTGCAATGACGTCATCATGACGTCATCCTCCGATTTCTTATGATTTATTGAATATTTGGGTCATTAAAGTTATTTTAACGATAACTAGTGAACGAAAGATGGTATCTTTAAAATTCTTTTTGTAATTCTTAAATGTGCAACAGAGATCAACATTTTCGGAGCAAAATACTGTGACGTCATCATAAGTCATCAAAATGAGATTTTGGTAACACAATAGCCGATAGGCCGATCGTCATGAAGACATTGTCCGATCGTCATGAAAATTAGTGGGTATTAAGTATGTGTGTCCGGGATGCTAAATGTGAAACGGCGACACGACGGCATCTTGATTGAATTTTTTACGATTTTATGAAAATTGTAAGCTTTCTTTATCTCTAGCAAATTCTAACTTTACGGTATGCGCGCATCTTCATTACCGGGACAAGACTTGCATATAGGCCCAATTCTGTTCGCCAGCTCATACATTTTGTGTATACCCTAAACATATTTCATTTCAAGGCATTTGGGGAGCCCTGCGTTGCATGACTTGTTCAGAAAATGCACGCCGGCAAGTCTTCTCCGGACTGCAAACGAAAATTGGTAAGACGCCCTCAACGTTCGAAAACTTGTATTTTTGGCTTTTTCGCGGAAGCGAAAAGCTTTTCTTTTTGTTCTGTCATAGGCTTGTGCACAGACTTTCTACACCCCACTTTGTTTAGTTTTAAACAGCCAATATCAGCCAAACTTGGTCAAAACAAAGTCCCTATAGTGCGGATGTGTGCCGAACAATTTCGTCATCATGACGTCATCATGGGTCACGTGACAGTGCCATAAATGGCCAAACTTCGCATGCCAATTATGAGCGAACCCTTGGTTCGACTGAGTGGAAACTTGGTACGTGTCTAAGTCGGGAAGTGTTATATCAAAAAATTGCAATGACGTCATCATGACGTCATCCTCCGATTTCTTATGATTTATTGAATATTTGGGTCATTAAAGTTATTTTAACGATAACTAGTGAACGAAAGATGGTATCTTTAAAATTCTTTTTGTAATTCTTAAATGTGCAACAGAGATCAACATTTTCGGAGCAAAATACTGTGACGTCATCATAAGTCATCAAAATGAGATTTTGGTAACACAATAGCCGATAGGCCGATCGTCATGAAGACATTGTCCGATCGTCATGAAAATTAGTGGGTATTAAGTATGTGTGTCCGGGATGCTAAATGTGAAACGGCGACACGACGGCATCTTGATTGAATTTTTTACGATTTTATGAAAATTGTAAGCTTTCTTTATCTCTAGCAAATTCTAACTTTACGGTATGCGCGCATCTTCATTACCGGGACAAGACTTGCATATAGGCCCAATTCTGTTCGCCAGCTCATACATTTTGTGTATACCCTAAACATATTTCATTTCAAGGCATTTGGGGAGCCCTGCGTTGCATGACTTGTTCAGAAAATGCACGCCGGCAAGTCTTCTCCGGACTGCAAACGAAAATTGGTAAGACGCCCTCAACGTTCGAAAACTTGTATTTTTGGCTTTTTCGCGGAAGCGAAAAGCTTTTCTTTTTGTTCTGTCATAGGCTTGTGCACAGACTTTCTACACCCCACTTTGTTTAGTTTTAAACAGCCAATATCAGCCAAACTTGGTCAAAACAAAGTCCCTATAGTGCGGATGTGTGCCGAACAATTTCGTCATCATGACGTCATCATGGGTCACGTGACAGTGCCATAAATGGCCAAACTTCGCATGCCAATTATGAGCGAACCCTTGGTTCGACTGAGTGGAAACTTGGTACGTGTCTAAGTCGGGAAGTGTTATATCAAAAAATTGCAATGACGTCATCATGACGTCATCCTCCGATTTCTTATGATTTATTGAATATTTGGGTCATTAAAGTTATTTTAACGATAACTAGTGAACGAAAGATGGTATCTTTAAAATTCTTTTTGTAATTCTTAAATGTGCAACAGAGATCAACATTTTCGGAGCAAAATACTGTGACGTCATCATAAGTCATCAAAATGAGATTTTGGTAACACAATAGCCGATAGGCCGATCGTCATGAAGACATTGTCCGATCGTCATGAAAATTAGTGGGTATTAAGTATGTGTGTCCGGGATGCTAAATGTGAAACGGCGACACGACGGCATCTTGATTGAATTTTTTACGATTTTATGAAAATTGTAAGCTTTCTTTATCTCTAGCAAATTCTAACTTTACGGTATGCGCGCATCTTCATTACCGGGACAAGACTTGCATATAGGCCCAATTCTGTTCGCCAGCTCATACATTTTGTGTATACCCTAAACATATTTCATTTCAAGGCATTTGGGGAGCCCTGCGTTGCATGACTTGTTCAGAAAATGCACGCCGGCAAGTCTTCTCCGGACTGCAAACGAAAATTGGTAAGACGCCCTCAACGTTCGAAAACTTGTATTTTTGGCTTTTTCGCGGAAGCGAAAAGCTTTTCTTTTTGTTCTGTCATAGGCTTGTGCACAGACTTTCTACACCCCACTTTGTTTAGTTTTAAACAGCCAATATCAGCCAAACTTGGTCAAAACAAAGTCCCTATAGTGCGGATGTGTGCCGAACAATTTCGTCATCATGACGTCATCATGGGTCACGTGACAGTGCCATAAATGGCCAAACTTCGCATGCCAATTATGAGCGAACCCTTGGTTCGACTGAGTGGAAACTTGGTACGTGTCTAAGTCGGGAAGTGTTATATCAAAAAATTGCAATGACGTCATCATGACGTCATCCTCCGATTTCTTATGATTTATTGAATATTTGGGTCATTAAAGTTATTTTAACGATAACTAGTGAACGAAAGATGGTATCTTTAAAATTCTTTTTGTAATTCTTAAATGTGCAACAGAGATCAACATTTTCGGAGCAAAATACTGTGACGTCATCATAAGTCATCAAAATGAGATTTTGGTAACACAATAGCCGATAGGCCGATCGTCATGAAGACATTGTCCGATCGTCATGAAAATTAGTGGGTATTAAGTATGTGTGTCCGGGATGCTAAATGTGAAACGGCGACACGACGGCATCTTGATTGAATTTTTTACGATTTTATGAAAATTGTAAGCTTTCTTTATCTCTAGCAAATTCTAACTTTACGGTATGCGCGCATCTTCATTACCGGGACAAGACTTGCATATAGGCCCAATTCTGTTCGCCAGCTCATACATTTTGTGTATACCCTAAACATATTTCATTTCAAGGCATTTGGGGAGCCCTGCGTTGCATGACTTGTTCAGAAAATGCACGCCGGCAAGTCTTCTCCGGACTGCAAACGAAAATTGGTAAGACGCCCTCAACGTTCGAAAACTTGTATTTTTGGCTTTTTCGCGGAAGCGAAAAGCTTTTCTTTTTGTTCTGTCATAGGCTTGTGCACAGACTTTCTACACCCCACTTTGTTTAGTTTTAAACAGCCAATATCAGCCAAACTTGGTCAAAACAAAGTCCCTATAGTGCGGATGTGTGCCGAACAATTTCGTCATCATGACGTCATCATGGGTCACGTGACAGTGCCATAAATGGCCAAACTTCGCATGCCAATTATGAGCGAACCCTTGGTTCGACTGAGTGGAAACTTGGTACGTGTCTAAGTCGGGAAGTGTTATATCAAAAAATTGCAATGACGTCATCATGACGTCATCCTCCGATTTCTTATGATTTATTGAATATTTGGGTCATTAAAGTTATTTTAACGATAACTAGTGAACGAAAGATGGTATCTTTAAAATTCTTTTTGTAATTCTTAAATGTGCAACAGAGATCAACATTTTCGGAGCAAAATACTGTGACGTCATCATAAGTCATCAAAATGAGATTTTGGTAACACAATAGCCGATAGGCCGATCGTCATGAAGACATTGTCCGATCGTCATGAAAATTAGTGGGTATTAAGTATGTGTGTCCGGGATGCTAAATGTGAAACGGCGACACGACGGCATCTTGATTGAATTTTTTACGATTTTATGAAAATTGTAAGCTTTCTTTATCTCTAGCAAATTCTAACTTTACGGTATGCGCGCATCTTCATTACCGGGACAAGACTTGCATATAGGCCCAATTCTGTTCGCCAGCTCATACATTTTGTGTATACCCTAAACATATTTCATTTCAAGGCATTTGGGGAGCCCTGCGTTGCATGACTTGTTCAGAAAATGCACGCCGGCAAGTCTTCTCCGGACTGCAAACGAAAATTGGTAAGACGCCCTCAACGTTCGAAAACTTGTATTTTTGGCTTTTTCGCGGAAGCGAAAAGCTTTTCTTTTTGTTCTGTCATAGGCTTGTGCACAGACTTTCTACACCCCACTTTGTTTAGTTTTAAACAGCCAATATCAGCCAAACTTGGTCAAAACAAAGTCCCTATAGTGCGGATGTGTGCCGAACAATTTCGTCATCATGACGTCATCATGGGTCACGTGACAGTGCCATAAATGGCCAAACTTCGCATGCCAATTATGAGCGAACCCTTGGTTCGACTGAGTGGAAACTTGGTACGTGTCTAAGTCGGGAAGTGTTATATCAAAAAATTGCAATGACGTCATCATGACGTCATCCTCCGATTTCTTATGATTTATTGAATATTTGGGTCATTAAAGTTATTTTAACGATAACTAGTGAACGAAAGATGGTATCTTTAAAATTCTTTTTGTAATTCTTAAATGTGCAACAGAGATCAACATTTTCGGAGCAAAATACTGTGACGTCATCATAAGTCATCAAAATGAGATTTTGGTAACACAATAGCCGATAGGCCGATCGTCATGAAGACATTGTCCGATCGTCATGAAAATTAGTGGGTATTAAGTATGTGTGTCCGGGATGCTAAATGTGAAACGGCGACACGACGGCATCTTGATTGAATTTTTTACGATTTTATGAAAATTGTAAGCTTTCTTTATCTCTAGCAAATTCTAACTTTACGGTATGCGCGCATCTTCATTACCGGGACAAGACTTGCATATAGGCCCAATTCTGTTCGCCAGCTCATACATTTTGTGTATACCCTAAACATATTTCATTTCAAGGCATTTGGGGAGCCCTGCGCGCGTTGCATGACTTGTTCAGAAAATGCACGCCGCAAGCCTTTCGAATTTTCCGACTGCGTATAAAAGAAATGGTAAGACGCCCTCTAACGTTCGAAAACTTGTATTTTTGGCTTGTCTGGATTATCCCTCCACTGCATGCAAAAGTAGAGCGAATTTAGGGTCGGATTTCATCCAAACAACTTAAAAGTAAAAGTCCAAACTCTAGTGACCAAGTTGTTTAATTGTGTTCTACAGGAATTCCCATGTAAGGTTCAGAAAATGTTCTTATAAAGAAAAATTTTGAGGGTATACAAAAAATTAATGAGCTCTGCGGACTGATTTGAACCTATTTACTGGTCTGTAACTTTGTACACAGTTTACGTGAAATTAATGGTCATGTACAAAACATTATGTTGCTCGAATTCGGGAATTCTCATACACTGTACCTACGTCAATCTTTCCCTGTGTAAAACAATGTCGTGACTTACAACTCGTATTTCATCTTGCCAATGCACGTACGTATACCAGCATCCAAAATCTTAATCTAAATGTTTTCAATGTAGGTTGAGGAGTAATGTACGTCATTTTATTGGTCGTGTTAAGTAAATTCATGTACAACTTAATATAATACTTGGAAAGAGTTGTATTGGAAAACTGCAAAGATCCATAGACTTTGTCTTTTTGTACGTGGCAATTTGATCATACAGTTTTACACATGAACAAGTAAATGTCACGTCCTTTCCCCTAGACCTTGTAGGCGTGTTTTTCTATACGTGGCAATCAGTTTAATACTGAAGTTCATTACATGGAAGCAAATACGTTTCATGCAATCATGTTCTCCAAATGATTGGTATTCGATATTGATTTCGTATTCGCAAAAGATGTCATCTTCACGCAATCATTTGTCGTAGACGATATGCGAATACGCAAAATGATTTTGTATTCACATATGAATTAGTATTTGCAAATGATTTCTATTCGCATCTGATATCGCCTTCAAAAAAGTCGAAGAAGATCATTATTAACGAATACAAAATAATTTTCCGTATTCGCATATGATATCATCTTCGTCAAATGAATACACAAAATGATTACGTACTGGCAATAAATGTTTTTGTATTCGCAAATGATTTTGTGTTCGCCAATGATTTTCTATTTGCAAATGAATTTGTATTCACAAATGAATTTGTATTGGCTAATGAATGTTGTATTTGTTAATGATGTTGTATACGTTAACTATTTTGTACTCGCAAAATGATTTTGTGTCATTCGCATAATGATGTATCCTCAAAAGCACCCAGGTCCTCCAACATCATCATAATGATGTCATGGTATAATGTCCAACTGAATGACAGTGTCTTCAATTAGGGACTAGATCCATTAACCATGCGACTATAATGGGTTAAACAACATTGAGACATGGTCACTTTTAAACCAAAAACAAAATACGCGATGTGTATTAATTTTTGAAATATTTTATATCATATGCGGAAAAGCCATGTGTTCTGTTTTCAACAGACACAACCTCTAGTTGGGTTTTCCGCGTCAGCGAAAACCCTTTATTTTTGTTCTGTTTTTGGCTTTTTCGCGGAAGCGAAAAGCCTTTGTTTTTGTTCTGTTTTTTTTTTTTTTTTCTTCTTACTCTTCTTCAGCCAAATTTCGTATAGACTTTGTACAGGGGCATTCTACACGCCACTTTGGTCACTTTTAAACAGTTGATCTTAACTAAACTTGGCATGAAGGAAGTCCATATAGGGTAGTTGTCTCCCGAAACTTTTCGTCATCATGACGTCATCAGGTGTCACGTGACAGTGTCTTAAAGGGGCAAACTTCAGACATCAATTATGAACGAACCCTAAGTTTGATTGAGTTGAAACTTGGTATGTATCTAAGTCGGGAAGTGTTATATCGAAACATTTCAATGACGTCATCATGACGTCATCAGGTGTCACGTGACAGTGTCTTAAAGGGGCAAACTTCAGACATCAATTATGAACGAACCCTAAGTTTGATTGAGTTGAAACTTGGTATGTATCTAAGTCGGGAAGTGTTATATCGAAAAATTTCAATGACGTCATCATGACGTCATTCTCTGATTTTTTATGATTTATTGAAATTTGGGGTTATTAAAGTTCTTTTAACGATATCAAGTAAACAAAACAAGATATCTTTGAATTTCTTTTTGATAATTATTAAGCATACACCATAGATGAAAACTACATAGACAAAAAATCGGTGACGTCATCATGACGTCATAAAAATTGCATTTTTTATAACACACAGTAGAAACGGCCGATCGCCTAGAAAATTGGTAGGTTGGGGAAATGGAAGTTGCGGATCGTAATTATGAAGTTACGTCACGACGGCGTCATCACTTGAATTTTTATGATTTTTAAAATCTTTCTCACGCTAGCCCAATGACTTGTACAGAGCTCTGTACGTGAAAATATTGGTCATAAAATGAAACATACGATTTAAACACCATTCATGCCAGGCGCGCGAAAGGTTGTTTGCCTACTTTATATATGCCGTGTTCTCCTTTTTTTCCTTATCATAGTTGCCTACAGCGTAAATGCTGTTTTTGACAAGACAACCACGCACTCGCAACAATCTACTTAGACCGTTTTCAGTAATGCATGAATCGGTAATCCGAGCAGACGGTTTTGAATGGCGCCCTCTTTTTATTAAACAAAGTACATACATGTAGTTGCTTGTTTTAATCAAAAGAGGGCGCCATTCAAAACCGTCTGCTCGGATGACTGTTATTCGTTAGGCCATGCCAGGGGTGCTTTGTTATCAGACAGCAGTGTTTACCCGTTTGCATCTATATGGCACACAGTCACACATAGTTTTATAAAACCACTTTATGTGGCCAAGACACGTGACGTAAGATTAAAGGTGCACACTTCAAAACTCCAAAAGTGATTTGTTTAACTCAAGTTTTCTACATTTAGATACGGTCAATTTTAAACCATCTGTCTCAATCAAACAAAATAAGTGATGTGTTTTAATTGGAGAAATATTTTATATCATTATGCGGAAAAGCCATGTGTTCTGTTTTAAACAGACACAACCTCTAGTTTTTTTCTTTTCTTCTTCCATTTTGATTTCCCATAGACTTTACACAGGGGCATTCTACACGCCACTTTGGTCCCTTTTAAAAAGCCAATCTTAACCAAACTTGGTCTAAAGGAAGTCCATATAGGGTAGTTGTCTCCCGAAACTTTTCGCCATGATGACGTCATCAGGTGTCACGTGACAGTGTCTTAAAGGAGCAAACTTCAGACATCAATTATGAATGAACCTTTAGTCTGACTGAGTTGAAACTTGGTATGTAAATAAGTTTGGAAGTGTTATATCCAAAAAATGCAATGACGTCATCATGACGTCATCCTCTGATTTTTTATGATTTATTGAAACTGTTGGTTGAAGTTCTTTTAACGATATCTAGTAAACGAAACAAGATATCTTTGAATTTCTTTTTGATACTTCTTAAGCATACAACATAGATGAACACTGAGCAGATGAAAATAATGTGACGTCATCATGACGTCAAAAAAATGCAATTTTTATAATACATAGAAGGACTGGCCGGTCGCCTTGAAATTTGGTAGGGTGGTGAAATAGAGGTCGGAGATTGTAATTATGAAGTAACGTCACGACGACGTCATCACGTGATTTTTAATGATTTTTAAAATCTTTCTCACGCTAGCCCATTGACTTGTACAGAGCCCTGTACGTGAAAATATTGGTCATAAAATAAAACATAAGATTTTTATTCATGCAAGGAGCGCGCACGGTTGTTTGCCTGCCTTAATTATATATGCCGTATTCTCCTTCATTTTCTTATCATAGTTGCCAGCGTAAATGCTGTTTTTGAGAAGACAACCACGCACGCGCAGCAATCTACTTAGCCCGTTTTTTCATGAATCGTGTACATACGGGACGTTGTTTTTTTATTATATATATGGGACGTTAGGCCTAGAGTCACTATACTCACTAGGCCATGCCATGGCGCTTGTTGTCAAAGCAGTATATTTTGTACGTGCCCTTGACCTTGTGTGAAACGTGCATGTGATTCCCGATTGACTCAATTTCCCCATTGAAAATGCCATACTTCCTCCCATGTTCGTCGGTAGGCCTACTACTTTTTATACTAATTTTCAAACATTAAAATGCTATATATCTCTGAACACAACGGATTTATTAATCCGTCAACGAAACTGGGATTCCAAGATTCGTTGCAACAAGTCGACATGGGACTCGCTCGCGTCATATAGTTATTAGGTTTTTGTCAAACTTGTTTAAGGCAAAGGATCCCGAATTTGCGGTTCCACGTCCTATGCAGGGTATGCTAAAATAGAATCCGGATCAGCAAAATCTGTGATCCTCTGCATTAAACAAACAATCCGCGCCCTAGTGTATAAAATTATATCAGTGTCAAGTGAGCGCGCCCTCATTATGTGAAAAAGATAATGAATAGTGATAATGCACTTCACACACAACGTAGGGTCTATTCGTCCCATAGAAAAGTAATGTGTATTGAACTCGCCTATTCCATATTTTGCGCTACACATTGTCCATCATGCGAATAAATCAATACCTTTGTTTGATATTAAGAAATATACTACCGTACCCTTTCCATCCAGCTGGTTGCCTTTTCCGACAAGTAATTTCCCCACATATATTGTTGTAAATAAGTAAAAACGGGATGGTGTTGACATGGTGTTTATAATATGAATAAAGGAGAAGTCTATTTCTTATAAGGATAGATGACAAATCAAATAGAACAAGAAATGACGATTTCTCACACAACTTGCCAATGACATGTATTTTATTTCAAAACTTATCTATATAGAATAATCCAAAACCATATTGCCATTTTACTTGAATACATGTGTCAATTAGAACTAGAAGCATAAATAATTCGCAATTTATTTGCTTCATTTGTAAACATTACATTTTGCTTCATTCATGTTTCGTCTGAACCAACATGCATTTTACTGCAGATAATTATGAATACTTTCTGCTTTCAAAAAAATATAATTATTTACAAATATGATTTCACATGGTGGGTGGAAACATGTAGAAAATGCATATAACTTGATTCAGCTTGTTCAGCTGTGCACAACCATACATGTAATTCTTTTTCTTTAGGTGAACTAGTAATCAGTGTTTTAAACAAAATAAATACAATGTAAAGTACACATTCATTCTGAAATATTGACTAATTGTAATGTAAATAAATGAAACATAAAGTACACAGTTTCAGCTTGACTTGTTTGCATACATAATACTGTAACAGGGATGAGATTGACCAATGACAAAAAATGTCTGAAAACAGCTGACAGGGAGCATAAAAAGTCTGAACTCTGAAAATCTCCTATACATGATTGTACACAACCTAAGAGGGGAAAAAATCTGAAATCCAAAACAACAAAGTCTGCAATCAGATTTTAATCTGAGAAATCTCATCCCTGCTATAATTGTGCCACGACAATAAAAACTGTACATAAATTGCGAATAGGGTTTATTATACTTTTCCCATTTTGTCAACATCCTTTGATCAATACCTGTAGGTCTTAAAGAGGACTATTTTGATTGTTTAACTACACACACAGACTAGTCCTTTCATGCATGAGAACAGTACAATGATTTGTCATTCAAAATCATCAACAATTTTGTAAGTACAAGGCAAATTGATTGAGTTAATTTAAAATTATTAAAAAGTGACCAAATACATATTGACTGGAGGGGAATTAGAACCTGTGAACCCAACAATACCATATACTAGACTCTACAAACTGATGAATCTGAACTATTATATGTTGGAGGTGTCCACGATGGTCAATTATATTGGTTCATTTGCCAGTCAGAAGCCATAACAGGTAACTTACATGACCAGCAAGAAAATATATAATGTACTTTGTATGTTTAAAATGTACACAAAACTATGCAGACAATGTTGTTTTGCCTTGAATGACATAATGCTTTGGCTCAATACCTTGGAATTTCTCAACATGAAAACAAAGAAAGGAGTTTTTTCTCATTACTCCAACAAAGTACATTGGTGTAAAGAAAGCTGCGATGCATGTTTGTCAAACCAATCCTACTGCATGATACAACAAAATTTCAAGGTGTATGTGTACTTGTGATTTGCGTAACATCAAAATAGATCATTTCATTGGAGATTACATTTCAGAGGGAAATATATTTCACAGGGTATTGGTAATAGTACTATGACGATGATATTAAAGGTATAATACATGATTGATGAAGGTCACAAAATAGTACTCACACTTTGTTTGATTTAACTTATAAAAAATACATGAATTGATAAACCTGTGAACAATTTAGCTCAATCTGACATCGGAGTCCCAAGAAAATTACACAAACCTGAATCATTTTTTCTTCTAAAACATAAAGGATGGTTGTGATTTACCGCAAGATCAAAACTGTTTTCAGTCTTTGTTTGACTAATTTCTGGATAAATATACCATTCCAGGTGGAAATATATCAACAGCACCATCTTCATATAATAATTATTATAATAGCAGGAGTTATACATAAATCTATGAATATTTCTGTTTGGGTATGTTACCAATCCTGCGGCCGATTTCACGAAGCACTACTACTGATCTTAATTGTGAATCAATCTTAATTGCCAAGCAATATGTGTGATGTCACAATACAAAACATTATGGCGAAATTGATAACTCAGCCTTAAGATTAATCTTAGTGCTTTGTGAAATCCAGCACTATACTATACTGTACCTTTAATAACAATAATGAAAATAGGTAATAAACTGCATAGTCGGCAGTGCATACCACAATAAATGTATGATGTCTCTATGTGCACAACTGCACATTACACTGTACTAATGTACATGTACTTGGTCATCGGGCTGCATTTACATGTACATTCTTGAAAACATCAACTCCCCGGGGAGTATACAACTCAGGTTGCTGTAATTAGGAGCACACAGACTAACCAAGTACAAAGCCATCTCTACCCTCACGACCTGCAACATATTCATGGGTGACGAGGAAAATGTGACAGAGCGTCTTGCCCATGCCAAGGACGCAAGCACCATTAGCCATACTACTCAACATACTACTAGGCTACAGCACTTCTTGTTAAGTGGCCGTCAGCTAGAAAATGAAGATTTCTTTTCATAAATTGACCTATGTCATGCCTTTCACATTTACTTGTAGTAAATTTGTTTTGTACAAAGATGCTTTGCACAGGAAGAAATCATTCCTGAAGATGCCCTGAATAAAGAACCAAATGTTGAATCAAAAATTGCTTCCCTTTATAATAACCTTTTTGCAATACAATGTGTAATATTGAGTTGTCTGAAGAGACACAGTTTATTGAAGATGTTGATGAGATGAATGCTAGAGATGACTGATCCTCTGATGGTTTACAACTCTCATCCTTGAGCCACAAAGTTTCTAGCAGATGTCACATGTAGTGACCAATGTGAGTCTGGCTGGTTGACAAACAGGGGAATGTCTTCTTTGCTTGATGTTACATCATGTTTATCTCCTTGGCAACAACGGTAGCAGTCAATTAGGTTTGCTGAATACATGCCACGAAGCAACACACAGTTGGTTAGTCTCTATGTGCAGTCCACAATGTTTACAAAAGTGGCTGTCTACTGCTGGTGTATTGAAGCTTGTCCAATATTCCAAACTATAAAATGAGAAGGTGGAATAAAAAGACAGAAGATACGCTTGAAAATTAAGGTGATTTTGGTGTTTTAATAAAATGTCAATAAATCTTTCAATAAATTTTGCACCATGAACAGAAATAGGCTTGGAACAGAACAAGTTTTAGAGTCAACAGACATTTCTGTGAAAATGTAATAACATTTCTGTTTTTCAAATTTTTGTACAGAAATTGTAAAGACAGAGTGAAAATCTTTTTGTGGCTACATTGTTACATTTTCCAAAAATGTCAACACAAAATCTAAAAAAATTATTAACAGCTGCTATACCTGAAATGGTTATGACCATAGAAGAGTGCTGAGCGTACCAGTCAATATCCAGATAGCAAGATGACAACTGTGAAGACTGGGTATGGGTTGACATGGCCCTGCTGAGTGAATCAGTCACAGCCATGGTGGCAAGATGACAACTGCAGTGTAGAGGGGCCATGGGTTGACATGGCCCTGTTGAGTGAATCAGTCACAGCCATGTGTTGACATGGCCATTCTGAGTGAATCAGTCACAGCCATGGTGGCAAGATGACAACTACAGTGTAGAGAGGCCATGGGTTGATATGGCCCTGCTGAGTGAATCAGTCACAGCCATGTGTTGACATGGCCCTGCTGAGTGAATCAGTCACAGCCATGGTGGCAAGATGTCAACTGTAGAGAAGACTGGCCATGGGTTCACATGGCCCTGCTGAGGGTATCTACTACAGCAATGGTGGCAAGAAGACATTTGTAGGGAAGACTGGCCATGGGTTGACATGGCCCTGCTGATAAGTGTATCTGCCACAGCCATGGTGGCAAGATGACAATGGTATACGCGAAGACTGGCCATGGGTTGACATGGCCCTGCTGAGTGTATCTGCCACAGCCATGGTGGCAAGATGACAATGGTATACGTGAAGACTGGCCATGGGTTGACATGGCCCTGCTGAGTGTATCAGTCACAGCCATGGTGGCAAGATGACAATGGTATACGTGAAGACTGGCCATGGGTTGACATGGCCCTGCTGAGTATATCTGCCACAGCCATGGTGGCAAGATGACAATGGTATACGTGAAGACTGGCCATGGGTTGACATGGCCCTGCTGAGTGTATCAGTCACAGCCATGGTGGCAAGATGACAATGGTATACGTGAAGACTGGCCATGGGTTGACATGGCCCTGCTGAGTGTATCTGCCACAGCCATGGTGGCAAGATGACAATGGTATACGTGAAGACTGGCCATGGGTTGACATGGCCCTGCTGAGTGAATCAGTCACAGCCATGGTGGCAAGATGTCAACTGTAGAGAAGACTGGCCATGGGTTCACATGGCCCTGCTGAGGGTATCTACTACAGCAATGGTGGCAAGAAGACATTTGTAGGGAAGACTGGCCATGGGTTCACATGGCCCTGCTGAGGGTATCTACTACAGCAATGGTGGCAAGAAGACATTTGTAGGGAAGACTGGCCATGGGTTGACATGGCCCTGCTGAGGGTATCTACTACAGCAATGGTGGCAAGAAGACATTTGTAGGGAAGACTGGCCATGGGTTCACATGGCCCTGCTGAGGGTATCTACTACAGCAATGGTGGCAAGAAGACATTTGTAGGGAAGACTGGCCATGGGTTGACATGGCCCTGCTGAGTGTATCAGTCACAGCCACGGTGGCAAGATGACAATGGTATACATGAAGACTGGCCATGGGTTGACATGGCCCTGCTGAGTGTATCAGTCACAGCCATGGTGGCAAGATGACAATGGTATACGTGAAGACTGGCCGTGGGTTGACATGGCCCTGCTGAGTGTATCAGTCACAGCCATGGTCACAAGCAGCGAAGGTAGCCGGGTGGACAAGGCCCTGCTGAGTGCTGAATGTACCATTCACAAATATCTGTGGAGTGTATTAAAATGAACCTTCATTATTTGAAATTAATATGTGCATCTCCAATGCTCTTCATATTCAATTTATTCAATTCTATTTAAATTATTTCAACATTTTCATTGAGTTAATATTCACTGCTGAAAAATCAAAGTTGACTAATTAATATTTGAAACTGCACCATATTAATCACAAAAGAAAAAACTGCTTGAAAATTTGGTCCTATTCGCATTTATATATTATACATGTGCAGCTGTTTTAGCTCTTAATTTTGAATGCACTTTTACTACTTTCCAAACCATTAATAATAAATAAAAACAATTTAATCTACCTTTCTTAAATTGCATCTTCAACTCAAATGTATTACTCATGAGTGTGAAAATGTTTGTGATAAATGATGATAAAGGCCATGTAGATTACATTTTCTTATGAAGATAAATATTCCATTGATGTGTACAACAACTCCATACAAAATATCACATATTAATACACACACCTTCATGATAACTATAATAAGTAGGAATTACAGTTGCACATACTGATTCTATATTTCTCACATATACATGATCAATCAATGTCCCATTCTCTGTTGTTGCATCGGTCACACATTGTTTATATCCATGCTCACACATTAATTTCCCAATTTGTGAATGCTGTTTCAGAATATTCTCATTAAAATCACCCATTACTATACATCTGTTAGATACTTTATGAAGTTCATGAAGTAGACCTTTCATGTTGGTAATAAACTCAATCATGGAATATGATGCTGGACGATAAATTGTTATCATAGAATATGACAAATCACTAATGACTTGTATTGCAATATACTCTAGGTTGTGTACAGGTAACATCAGTCTACTGAATGTCTTGTTCCTTCTACCAAACACAGCAACACCTCCATGACACTGTTTGCTTAACATGTGAGTAACACTGCATGAATTATTATATGATGCACTTCTGACTTGATGGTAGCATTTAAAATCTCTTAATTCTGTCTCACAGTCAAACTCATTCTCACTCCATGTTTCTGTCAAACAAATGAAATCTGATGTTATCATATCAGTATTACATTTTAAGTCTTCAAAGTGTTCTTTCAATCCTTGGATATTATGCATCATTATATTGATTACAGTGCCATTTGATGGTAGTGTTCTTACATTAGGTTCTTCAATAAATTGCATCATATTACTCAATGATTCCTTCACTGCTTTATTGCAATAAACAAACTTTTCATTAAACCCTTCAATCACAAGTCCAATTAGAGATGTTACTCTGCTTAGTGCAACATATGCTTGACCTGGTGAAAATGTCCGTTCAAGAGACACCACTGCTCTGTCTGTAGTAACTCCTTGTACTTTATGAACTGTACAGGCCCAAGCTAATTTCAATGGAAATTGACGCCTTATCCACTGTTTGCTTATATATTCTTCTTCCCTCTGAATTCTAATATATCCATCATTTACTGCATTTTTCCTTTTTACTTTTGATCCAACACTACTGCTATCAAATACAATATGTATGTATTCAGGGGTAGATTCATCATGTGACAGAATGATTTCACAAACAGTTCCAAGTACTCCATTAACAAGTCCATCAGAAACATCAAGATTTTTTGTCAGCATAATTCTAGCACCAGTACCTAGCCACAATGATTCAGGCAAAGTTGTATGCACTGATTTTTGGGGTGTTTTCACTCTTGTCTTTGTTTGAGACTCTTTCTGAAAATCATTTGCTAAAATACAGAAATAATCACTGCACTTTGCAAACAGAATCTTCTTATTGTATTCATCAACCTGTTTATTACATGGAAATATATGTAAAGCATCATCCCACTCTTCTCCAGTTTCTCGTGATTGTAACATTATAACATCTTCATCCAATAACTTATCCTGCTTAGATCTCACACGTATCCTATTCAAAGTTTCTGCAAACTGCATATCATCCTTTTGTCTCATAATTTCTCTCAACTCTACTTTCTTAAAACAGTCATTCCACAGATCTACTGTAATATCTCTCTGAAACAATGATTTTCCTTTGACTGGGGGCAATTGATAAAAATCACCAACAGCTAAGATGCTCACTTTTCCAAATGGCTTGTGATCACGTGTTTGCTTAATCTGACGCAGACGTCCATGAATGTAACACAACATTTTATGATCAACCATTGATATTTCATCAATAATAACAATCTGAAGATCTTGCAATTCATTCCTTAAAGTATTCAACTTTTCCTCACCTAGAGGTTGATAAGGTAAACGTGCATCAGTGGGGATTGACAGAGCACTGTGAATTGTACTTCCATTGATATTAAAAGCTGCTACTCCAGTAGGTGCAGTTATCATTACAGACACATTATCAGGATTATGAATCATTCTTGTGAAGATTCTTGTTGCTTCATAATGTATTGATTTAACCAAATGACTTTTCCCAGTTCCAGCTCCACCAGTAATAAACACATGAAATGATTCAGGGTTTTTGCCTTGCACTTTCTGTAAACACCAGTCTCGAATCTTATTAAACACTTCCCTTTGCTGTGTATTCAATGACCTCAATAAACTTAGTGCATCTTGCTTTGACATTTTTAATGAGTGTGGTTCAATATTACACACTTTGTCTTTCTTGTGAGATTGTAGGTCAGGAATATCCAAATCATCATCTTCTGATAATACTGGCTCACGCTCTGCTTCACATTCCATTCTTTCCTGCTCAGATATTGGTGAAATCAAAGCCCATGCATCTTCCTGCATACCATGTTTTTCTACATATTGTTTAGCTGCTTCAAGAGCCTCCACATTCTTCTCATATTTAGACCGATTACCTTCAACAACAACACTTACAGCTTTCATTTGTTTATTTAAACAAACAGAGCCACTCTTATAAAACTGTTCATAGTGATCAAACTGTGGTGGCTTCAGTTGTGCATCAATACGATATGGAAGAAACAACTGCAATGCACAGTGGTAATATTTCTCTGGATATTTTGTCACTGAAAACCTTGGGTATCTTATGACTGCTGGTTCAGTTCTTGTACGTTTCTGTATGTGACCCAGACCATGTTTCAATGCATACACTGGTGATTTTCTTGATACATTACAAGCACCTGTATTATAAATAATTCTGTACTTTGAACAAAATGTTGCCAGACACATGCCATGAAATTCATCAATATCTGGCCTTGCTTTATAACGATCAACTTTATTAGTCATGAATATGTCATCCTCCTCCTCACATTTGCTCTGAATTACACTGAGAGGCAAACTCATTCTTACAGGATTTTCACCTACAGGTATAAACTCCACTTTTCTAGAACCTTCTTTCAACCTCAGACCACAAACACGAAACACTGCTTCCTGAGCTGATAATTCTCTATTGTGTAAATACACACATCCAATTTCCTTCATACTCTGTCTAGCATCTAAATTCCCCTTTTTAGCCTCACTCTGCGCATGTTCTAACAACTGTCCTAATTCTCGTTCTGACTTTGACATGTATGATACTATGTATGCTGCACAGGCATATGCATCAGTGATATATTGAATATCCATATTAGCATTCCACGCTCTTATTAAATCAGGATTATACAGATTCACCCATACATCTTGAGGCTCTCTCTTTAAAACAATAGTAGGTTTCCTGCTCAAAACATCATTGGCCTTCTCAAAATCAGTCTGTGTAATATTAATACTTTGAAATAATTGAGATGTGGACATGTGTTGATTCTTCTCATCCTGGATTGTATTCCATACTGACTGCAATAATTCCTTGGCTGCTTTGCGTTTCTTTTCATCATTACTAATGGATGTACTTTCTTCATGATTATATTCATCATCCTCACTTTCTTCATCATCACAGCCATCAGCTGAATCACGACTGGCAATAAATGTTCTATTAGATGGTGGTCTTGGAAAATTAAATCTGCATTCAGAACCCTTCTTTTTACAAGACTTGGTATGTTTCCTACTATGTTGCTGCACATGACTGATTATTTCATTCAATTCTTCATCTTCTTCCTGAGTTGGTAACTTGCAACTTATGTATGAATCAATAAAATTTACTACTTCATTATCATTATCTTCTCTCAATTTTGGAGCATTCTCAATCCAAAACAGACAATGTGTGTGTGGAGATCCTCTTTGCTGAAATTCTACTCGATAAAAATAGTCCTTGACTCTCCCAATGGGTGCTGCACTTGACAAAATAACATCTTTCAAAAATGTGTGAAATCGATTCTCAAACATTCTAGCAACAGTCACTGGATTGCTTCTCAATACTGTACACTTATCATTCCAATCCAAATCTTCAATGTTTCTGAAATCCCCTTGTTGTCTCAATAATGTATTAATGACTTCAGGCCATCTCATATCAGCTGCAGAAAATGAGCAAAACCATGTTGGTATTCCAAGTTGTCTAATCATAGCCATGACATCTCTCTGAGTTGATTGCCAATATGACGGTGTACCTCTAATTGGTTTTAAAAATTTATATCCACAATCAGACTTTAAAATATCATTTAATTGATCTCTATCATTAATCATGCTAGAATTCACACTTTGACCATAATGCATTTGACCTGAACTTTGACGCATAGCAATTGAAACATTAGACATGACCTTTTCAATTTCTGATAAATACTGGGCATAAAAGATATATTGAGTACAATTGGCAAATCTGTTATCTGCATTCATCAATCTATTATGAAAATATCTCAGGCGTGTCAGTTTTCCATCACGTGCATCATCAAATATAGGTGAGCCTGCTGGGAATAATGCTGGAAAACATTTGGCCTCATTACCTTTCTCCATTAACACTCTAACTGGATTGTTTCCTTCACAAGGTGCAACACAAAGTATATCATCAAAATATTGATCAAGCACTTCTTGTCCAATATCTATAGGCTGTAGACATGTATCAAGTGGAATACCACACAAACGATCTTCATCTGTTTCTTCATCACTTAAACTGGCTTCATCAGACTCATGTACTAAGTCATCTTCATGTTCCTCATCATTCACATCATCTAACAGGGGATCATTCCAATCACAATTGATTTCAATATCTTTATACCATACATTGTTCTGCTTAAGATATATTAATGCAGTTTCTACATGTTCCTTGGTCACAAACTGATATTGATAATATCCTTTGTAAGTTAGTTTTCTTTTTAGTTTGATTCGAATTAATTGATTTTCATTTCTACATCTCGGCAATGCTGTCACTGTATCTGTAATGTTAGATGGTACACATACAACTGGACCGTGTATTGAATTCTGTCCACCTTTCGGCAAGGCTACCATTTTCATGAATGGTATATTAATTGCAATGAGATGCTCCTCTAAAATATTCAAACAATCCAATTCTTGAGGAATGTCTATCACTTGTAAATTATTTGTACATGCTTCTGCTGGTATCTTCTTCTTGAGTAATGTTCTATGACATGTGTAACATATCCATAATCTAGACCTGCTAGATTTTGATACAAGACATTCATTTCCACACTCTTTTGTACATAAACATCTATGTAAATATTTGTCAGATATACAACTTATGTTGCTGTATTTTTCTTTATTGCATCTAATAACTTGTCTTTTAAACAAAAGTTTGCAACAAACTGCACAAACATACTCAGGTCCTGTTGACACTGATTTCTTCCAATTTCGAATAACATTCCTCATGTTCCTTGCTTGTTGAATTTTTGCATGTCTCTGTCTTAAAACCCTCTGCTTTATTTTCTTACGATAATCAACATCACGACGATACTTGCATTTAAGATTTTTTATCAAATTCATTCTGTACAAATGATTACTCCAATACTTTTTTTTGATAGAGTTAATGACAGCATTTCTGTATACTCGGTTACTGCGATATTTATGTTTTGCACGCTTAATGTTTTTCTGCCTATATACAGCATCTTCATAATACCTGGCTTTTGTACTATTAATCTTTCTTTCTCTGCGTACACTATCATTGTGATACTTCTGCTTCAAGAGTTTCTTTTTTTTACCACCATTTTCTGCATAGTTCTTCCTCTCATATTCAAGTTTCTTTTCTCTGAACTCTTTACAATCAGTATATTTCTGTCTTTGTGCATCATTCTGCTTTTCCCTGTATGCTCTGTTCTTTTCTGCAATTTTTGGATTTCTTGTTTTATTGTATCTTTCTCTTGCTCTTTCTCTGTTCAATTTCCGTTTCAATGCCACATTTACACGGCTACGTCTCTTTCGCTTATGCTGAGAATGCGTTCCAATATCTTCCCTTCTAGAATTACTTTTTCCATTTCCATGAACATTACTGAGTGGCTCCGTATAAATACCTTCAGACAATATATCTGTGTTACAAATGTTTTCCAAATTGTCACCCAGACTTCTTGAAACATGTTCATGAACATTCACAACTAAATCATAATGAACTTCATTTCTATGATACAAATAAATTCCACAATCTGACAATCTCTCTGTATTGCTGAATGAACGACAAAACACATACCAATTATTTCCCTCACTATACGTGTATAAATCAACACCCAACATGTCAGCCACTGCTATGATTTCTACTTCTGTTGCCCATGTACCACTCTGAAACAACCTCTGCCTAGCCACATAATCTTGTATGGTAGAAAACCCTTCTCTTAAAAAGCACATAAATTTATCAGCATATTTCAGCAAATGATTTACAGTAAGATTTCTCACATGTCTATGATTTTCCTCTGTTCCTGATATAGCACAAGAAATTGCTCTAAAGAAACAGTTCCCATCACCTCTAATCTTCCTTATAGAATCAGGTCTTCCCATGTTCTCACATCTTGTGGAAATCTCATCAGTATTCAACCGTACTTTGCTCAACCCAAATTTCTGACACAATGTAATCTTCCTTTTTTTAGTCAGTGGCAAAAATGTCAAAGGAACTGGTTCAGTAACCTGTATAATTTCTAAATCATTACCACTCTTCTTATCACCACTTAATTTATGATCAAATTCTATATTATGCATGTTATCTGACAAAACACTGTGTGATGTATTTGCTTTGACTCCATAAATTTCTTCATTGTTTTGAATTTCATTAGTTTCCATTGTCTCACTTAAACATTGAGTGTCCACGCATTGTGTACAACTACTGGTGCAAGCACTGTTAGAACTGTCAATGTGTTGATCACTACAGATACTGAGGTCATGACTAATGGAAATATGAACACCTGTAATTTCAAATTGCTCACTATCAGACAGATTCATAGAATGTCCAAGTTCAGTACAATACCTGTACACACCTTGCCATGTCAAAGAACGCTGCAAAATACTTGTTCCATCTTGAACTTGAAGGCCATGAACACTTCTGGAATGTGAATCAAATACATAATAAATTCCAACGTGGGAAATCACTGCAAAAGTATTTCCATGAAAACATATGAAACATGCTTGATATTTCTGAATTGTTTGTTCTATAGCTAGTTTCAGTGAAATCATGTTGAACTCTGCCAAAGTTGAATCCTGTTCATTGAATGTTCCTACTACAGGTTCCGCATAATTCATGCTAAAGTTGTTTTCATACACATTCAAATCAGTTGGTAATTCATTGATAAGCAGATAATCATTATTCATAGTTGAGCTTCGCTGCAAAAATCCATACAGTTCATTGCCAGTGTTAAGCACATTGTCCATGTCATTCCTTCCCCAATTATTCATACATTTTATCTGACTTTTCATAATTGCACTCAAGGACATGGCCACACATTGCTTTCCAATATTTCTTCCAAACCGTACATCTCCTTGATGACAACTACCTTGTGCAACAATTGATTGATCAACTTGTCTACTATTCACTGTCTGACAACACTGTATCTTAGCAGGCTTTACCACATCATTAGACTGCATTTCATTCATCTTATTCTTCAAATCTGCATCAACCTTTCTCTTTCTCCTGCTATTTGGATGTATTCCTGTCACGTTAATTTTGCTGGCATTATTTACAGATCTAATTCCAGTTCTCTTGACATCATTTTTAGTGCCATCCTTGTTTCTGCTGTGACTTTCTGTTTGTCTAGTGTCATCAGTGTGGGGTAAGGATTTCTCACTTTGACGTCTCTCACACTTTTGTGGACACACTCTGGGCTGTGATTGTTTATCTGTACATTTCTCCTTTTCACTTGAAGTATCAGGTGAAATTGTTTTCCTCTTTCTTAAGAAGTAACCACCACTCTGTTGTCTAATTGACTGTTTACCAGTACTTAGTTTAACATACCCATTTCCTGTCTTTGGTGTATCATTCCTTCTGTTCTCCTTGTCAGACACTTCATCAATAGGTCCACCTGAACACTGGTCTACTGCACTGCAAGGCATATCAAACTGATTCTCATCTGTACAAATACCAAAATTGTGAAACAAACTGTCAGAGTAATTACTATGTCCACATTTACAACAAACCCAAGTGAATGTCTTACCAGTCAAATATTCCTTAATGTTCAAAATACCTGTGCAAGTCGTATGAAACCACACACAACATTTATCACATTGTATCTTCCTTTTGCTACACCCATCACTTTTATCACAAAGCCAACACACATTGCCATTATCACTTTCTGTTTCCAGGTCCTTGACTTTCTCCTCTCTTACTTGACAGGTCTTTCTATTCTTACCTCCTTTCATAACTTTGGACATTTCACAGACATTCTTTCCTCTCCTTCTGTTTACAGTCTGTCTTACATGAATAACTTTGCTAATACATCTTCTTGTATGACAAAATGTAGATTTCATTACTTCTTCATGTACTTGTCTGTCCTTCTTAGACATACGCTGCTCGATTGATTTCCCATTTCTTCTGTAATTATACATAACATGTTTCTTGGCCTTTCTTGTCATTCTTACTCGCTTTGGAACCGTGTATCCAGTTGTTTGACACCTCAGATTCATTGTGTGTTGACGACACTTCCAACTATTTGAACATGTACATGTTGCTATCACTTGTCTCTTCAATGTACGAGGACTCTTCTGCTTCAATGGTATTGTAAATACACCTTTCACATGCTTAGTACACTTCTTATATCTCATATACCTCAACCCACAGCCTTTCATATGTATCACCTTGTGGCTCATATCACAGCTTGTATCATGTCTCACCTCATGACTCATATCACAGCTTGTATCATGTCTCACCTCATGACTCACATCACAGCTTGTATCATGTCTCACCTCATGACTCATATCATGACTCATATCACAGCTTGTATCATGTCTCACCTCATGACTCATATCACAGCTTGTATCATGTCTCACCTCATGACTCATATCACAGCTTGCATCATGTCTCACCTCATGACTCATATCACAGCTTGTATCATGTCTCACCTCATGACTCACATCACAGCTTGTATCATGTCTCACCTCATGACTCATATCATGACTCATATCACAGCTTGTATCATGTCTCACCTCATGACTCGTATCACAGCTTGTATCATGTATCACCTCATGACTCATATCACAGCTTGTATCATGTCTCACCTCATGACTCATATCACAGCTTGTATCATGTCTCACCTCATGACTCATATCACAGCTTGTATCATGTCTCACCTCATGACTCATATCACAGCTTGTATCATGTCTCACCTCATGACTCATATCACAGCTTGTATCATGTCTCACCTCATGACTCACATCACAGCTTGTATCATGTCTCACCTCATGACTCATATCACAGCTTGTATCATGTCTCACCTCATGACTCATATCACAGCTTGTATCATGTCTCACCTCATGACTCACATCACAGCTTGTATCATGTCTCACCTCATGACTCATATCACAGCTTGTATCATGTCTCACCTCATGACTCATATCATGGCTTACCTCATGACTCACCTCATGACTCACATCACAGCTTGTATCATGGCTCACCTCATGACTCACATCACAGCTTGTATCATGGCTCACCTCATGACTCACATCGCAGCTTGTATCATGGCTCACCTCATGGCTCGTGTCACAGCTTGTCTCATAGCTTTTCTTATAACTCATTTGTTCAACACATTTCTTTATACCATGACATAAACGCTTTACATTATGACGAAAGCTAACGAGCCTTCTATTTCCGAGCTTCATTTTGAGGTTCATTTTGAGGTTCATTCTGAGGTTCATTTTGAGGTTCATTGTTATCTTTGGTTTATTCACATGGCATGTATGGCTGTTGCTGATAGCAAGCACTGGTGCCTGGTTCTCAGCAACGTCCTCAAGCAAGAGTGCTCGAGTCACAAGCCCAGAGTGGACTTGAGTGGGAAAGGAAAGGAAAGAGGAATAGAGAGAAAGAGAGCGGACATGAGAACTAACACAAGAACAGCTGAGGAAAGAAAGACTAGACAAGTCAGAAAGAAACGTGCAAGTGTTGGAGGAAACGTACATTCCTCCAACGGGCCTCCTCATCTTCAGGATCCCCATATCATCCTTCACTGTCTTAGCTTGCTGGAGTCGCTGGTACTTGGGCATTTTTCCTGAAAACAAATTGAAAAGAAAAACAGAAACATATAAGGTCAGTAGACAAAACACATAAAAGGGATGTTTTCCTAACCCACTCTACTGACTGTTGCAAGATGGCCCAGATATTAGTGGTTGCATTTCATGTCATTTTTATTCATTTGTATTTTTCAGGTTCAACTGCTTCAGTCAGTGGTTTGTTCTTCTTTAAATTACTTCAATCAATATTTTCAGTTTCAGTTCCCGTTCTGGTTTATTTTGTGTTTTGATACAAAATAAGCCGGAACATTCCCCTTTGGGAGATTCCTGAAGTTTTGTTGCTACAATGAATAAATTGATCCTTCGGAAATAGCAGTAATAATACAGTAATGTCTGCTTTCATAGCTTCTGACTGAAAACCAAAAAAGGTACAATTTAGGACGCTGCCAATGTAGGGCTGGACAATGCAGGTCAGTCAAAAGCTGGTTCAGTAACCAGGAGGTTGCAGGTTCAAGTCCTCCATCAGTCAGATTTCTTGGCTCTTCTTGACTTAAGCAAATGCCGTCAACTTCCGTAGTTGTTTATTACAAAGCATATTCATATACATGTACATGTACTACCTTGTTCAAGGTTTTTCATAATTTTTGTTAACAAGTTACTGTACAAAGACACTGTTTGATTTCCTCTATACTGAAATGCTGTTCAAGTGACATACACAAGTGACATAAATGTCCAAGTATAGTATAAAATGCAGATATTACTTCAAAACACCAATACATAATCAGAACAAAAAAATAACTTTTGTGTACTGGACAAGTGCAAAAAAGTACAAGAATTCATCATGATTTTCATAATTATCTTATTAAGAACATTGGCATTGACAGACTCAATCAAACAAATCAATAACAGAAATATACACCATTGACTAAAAATCCTTCAATTTACATAAAATGTTGAATATGATTCAAACACAAGTGAGATACGTAGCCACTGGTTATAAACCCAACAGTCAAAAAGTGTGCTACAGCACAATAATGTACAGGTATGAAGGACATAATGTTTACGTAAAAAAAGGAAAAATAAGTAAATATGCAGACGTCCTAAATTAATGAGGAGTCCTTTCTCCATGATTATACTGAACATTAATTAATAAAACAATTATTGAATTAAGTGTTATCATCCATGTTTAATTTATGACATAAATGAATGGCTAGGCCACCCATGGATGGATAGATTCAAATTGAGGCAAAACTATACAAGATCATACAAACTACTCCACATAGGCAGGCGCGGTTTTACGGGGGGGCTAGGGGGGGCTACACCCCCCAAAAAATTTTGTCTAGCCCCCAAAAAAAATGCAAGTGAAAAAAAAAATTCTTGAAAATACTGGATTTTTTCAGTTATTCAGCGCCAATTACATAAAAAACGCGTTGTGTGGGCTATAATGTGCATGTTTTTCGACCCCTAATAAGACATATAAACAGAAGCGAGTGTTAGAAGAACCCAAAATATTAGGTCTTCTAGCCCCCCAAAAAAACAATGGCTCTTCTAGCCCCCCCAAAATTTTGACTCTAGAACCGCGCCTGCACATAGGCAATAATCCATACTGACCATAGCTATAGCATGACCATGTTCACATACACTGAACCACAACAACATAACATTAACAAGACATTACTCAGGAAGCATATTAAAGTTAGTCATCGTCACAATACTAATCCCCAACAAGTTCCTAACGTTAGCCTTTGCATCAAATTATTTGTTAACCGAAATCCTCTTCAAACATATTATGGCAATCGCAACAGACGCTAGTTTATAAAGACTTAGATAGTACATGTACCTCGCACTACTCACTGAAATATACACAAAAACAAACATTTTTATTTCATAAAGCATTCATAACCTTACTTACTTGGCGTGGTGAAAAAACACTATTGTCATGAATAGATTGTTCTCCTCCAAGCTGTAGATAGTAAACACTCTCATTGAGACAGGATACACGACCAAAATGCACCCCGAAGTAAGCCCGTGTCCCAATTCTATGGCTGCGGCTGGAAATTACGCACGTACCTATAGAAGCCACTAGCCATTGACTGCAGACGTCGGAACGCGGCCTAAGACATGCGCAGAACGGTGCTTGTTGTACGGAAGCCGAATTGTGTCAGTTGATCTCTCAAGTTTTGTTTTATACATCGCGCGCGTGGATTATGCATAATATCCGTCGGCCGCAATAGTCGCTATCGGATGAATGAATTTTTCTAGCCTAAAAGCATACGATTTTTTTAAAAGCTCCTCATTCAAAAGTGGTAAGAGCTAGGATCATTCATGATTCTTTCAACAAAAGTCAATGTTAGGCAAGGTCTTTCCTTAATTGTGACACAAACCATGGAGCTATTTATAGCTCCATGCACAAACACAACCAAAAGTTACGTGACTTAAGATTAAAGGTGCACTCTTCTATAACTTGAAAGCTTCAAAGGTTGTGACGATTTTTTTATATCATAATGCGGAAAAGCCATGTGTTCTGTTTTCAACAGACACAACCTCTAGTATTTTTTTTGAGTTTGTTCTGTGGCCCATAGACTTTGTACACAGATTTTTCTGCGCGGCACTTTGGTTACTTTAAAACAGCAGATCTTAACCAAACTTGGTCTGAATGAAGTCCATAAAGGGTAGTTGTGCCCCGAAACTTTTCACTATCATGACGTCAAAACTTGATTTTATATGATTTTTAAAAAATATTTTATAGCCCGTTCACTTTGTACACAGATTACGTGAACGTGGTCGTTGTACAAAACATAAAGCTCGATCAATGTCCCATACACTATGTACAGTGTACATGTAGGCCCAGGTACGCAATTCACTGTGCATATGTCCGATTGCGTGACACAAAACGTCGTTTACCATAGTTTGCACGTAATTCCTTTTATATATTATTAAATACCAGCACCAAATCTTAATCGAAATGCTATCGATGTAGGTTGCTCTGTACGTGAAAATATTGGTCATTAAATAAAACATACGATGTCAACAACATAAATACAAGGCGCGTTCAGATGTTTGATTGCCTGGGTTATATATGCCGTTTTTTCATTTACTTCCTTATCATAGTTTCCAGCAAAGCAGCGTAAATGCTGGTTTTGACCCGTGTTTTGACCAGACAACCACGCACGCGCAGCAATCTACTTATACCGTTTTCAGTACGTAAGGTTGCACCCAAGTAAATAAACTCCCGTGGACAACAGTGATAAATCCTCAAACTTCAAAAATCATTAAAAAATATACAGAACTCTCACAGCTGTTCAAGTTGCACAGAAAAATGATGATGAACATGTAACCTTTCATTTTCTGTTCATTTTATGGTAGGGTGACCGTTGAATTTTGAGTTATACTCATTCTCAGCTGACCACCCCTAAAACAAGGTATGGATCACTCCAGTCAAAGAAGCCATTTTCACAAAAAAAACCATCCCTCTGCAAAGCGGCTGAAATAGACCCACTTTCTCACCCAATTGCATCAAAAATGGTCACAAATGGAAGCCCAGAGACCGGGCAGGAGGTCCAGTGCCGTATTTCTTCAATCCTTCATTTTCATAGCTCTCACAACTCTCTTATTTCAAATATATTGAGTGCTTAACTTTTATTCATGAGCTCGGCGGACCCATTTTGCCACTACATGTATTTACTTGGCTGCACCCGTAATGCAGGATTCAGTTTTCCGAGCGCACGGTTTTGAATAACGCCCTCTTTTGATTAAAACGAGAAATCATTCCCGAAGACGATATCATTTATTTGCTGAATCAAACAACATCAGCGATGTGTATTTTATTTGAGAAATATATTATATCATATGCGGAAAAGCCATGTGTTCTGTTTTCAACAGACACAACCTCTAGTTTTTTGGCTTTTTCGCGGAAGCGAAAAGCCTTTATTTTTGTTCTGTTTTTTTTTTTTCTTCTTCTTCTTCTTCCATTTTGATTTCCCATAGACTTTGCACAGGGGCGTTCTACCCATCAAATTGGTCAGTTTTAAATAACCGATTTTAACCAAACTTGGTCTGGAGGAAGTCCATATAGAGTAGTTGTATGTCGAAACTTTTCAACATCATGACGTCATCGGGTGTCATGTGACAAGTGATTTGAATTTAATAATCAAAATCTTTAAAAATCCACAAAAAATCAACGGTTTGAGATATTAAGTTGATTCTTTCACCAAAAGTGATTGTTAGGCAGGGTCTTTCTTTGTGACACATTACTTGACCTCTGTGACCTCTACTTCCGGTTAAACAGGAAGTAGGTCCTCATTTAAAAGTGGTCAGAGCTAGGATCATCATTCTTTCACCAAAAGTGAATGTTAGGCAAGGTCTTTCTTTGTAATACATTGCTTGACCTCTGTGACCTCTACTTCCGGTCAAACAGGAAGTAGGTCCTCATTTAAAAGTGGTAAGAGCTATGATCATCATTCTTTCACCAAATATCAATGTTAGGCAAGATCTTTCTTGGTGACACATTGCTTGACCTTTCTGACCTCTACTTCCGGTCAAACCGGAAGTAGTTCCTCATTAAAAAGTGGTAAGAGCTAGGATCATGATTTTTTTCCATTTTTCCCATTGAGGGATCCCTTTCTTTGTATAGCATATCTATCTATCTATCAATTTAAAATACCATATGCGGAAAAGCCTTATGCGCTGTTTCTAACAGCCATAAACTCTAGTTTTTCTTCTTCTTCTTCTTCTTCTTCTTCTTCCATTTTGATTTCCCATAGACTTTGCACAGGGGCGTTCTACCCATCAAATTGGTCAGTTTTAAATAATCGATTTTAACCAAACTTGGTCTGGAGGAAGTCCATATAGAGTAGTTGTATGCCGAAACTTTTCAACATCATGACGTCATCAGGTGTCATGTGACAAGTGATTTGAATTTAATAATCAAAATCTTTAAAAATCCACAAAAAATCAACTGTTTGAGATATTAAGTTGATTCTTTCACCAAAAGTGATTGTTAGGCAGGGTCTTTCTTTGTGACACATTGCTTGACCTCTGTGACCTCTACTTCCGGTTAAACAGGAAGTAGGTCCTCATTTAAAAGTGGTAAGAGCTAGGATCATCATTCTTTCACTAAATATCAATGTTAGGCAAGATCTTTCTTGGTGACACATTGCTTGACCTTTCTGACCTCTACTTCCGGTCAAACCGGAAGTAGCTCCTCATTAAAAAGTGGTAAGAGCTAGGATCATGATTCTTTCACCAAAAGTCCATGTTAAGCAAGGTCTTTCTTTGAGACACATAGCTTGACCGCTGTGACCTCTTCTTCCTGCCAAACAGGAAGTAGCTCCTCATTAGAAAGTGGTAAGAGCTAGGATCATGATTTTTTTTTCCATTTGTCTCATTGAGTGATCCCTTTCTTTGTATAGCATATTATATATCTATATATCAATTTAAAATACCATATGCGGAAAAGCCTTATGCGCTGTTTCTAACAGCCATAAACTCTAGTATTTTTTTTGAGTTTGTGCTGTGGCCCATAGACTTTGTACACAGATTTTTTCTCCGCGGCACTTTGGTTACTTTTAAACAGCCGATCTTAACCAAACTTGGCCAGAATGGAGTCCGTATAGGTTAGTTGTGCCCCGAAACTTTTCATCATCATGACGTCAAAACTTGATTTTATATGATTTTATAAAATATTGTATACGGCCCGTTCACTTTGTACACAGATTACGTGAACGTGGTCGTTGTACAAAACATAAAGCTCGATCAATTTCCCATACACTATGTACAGTGTACATGTAGGCCTACGTGCGCAATTCACTGTGTATAACATACAATGCACATGTCCGATAGCGTGACACAAAACGTCGTTTACAACTTGCCATAGTTTGCACGTAATTCCTTTTATATATCATTAAATACCAGCACCAAATCTTAATTGAAATGCTATCGATGTAGGTTGCTCTGTACGCGAAAATATTGGTCATTAAAAAGACCATACGATTTAAACAACATAAGTACAAGGCCCATTCAGATGTTGCCTGGATTATATATGCCGTTTTTTCATTTACTTCCTTATCATAGTTGCCAGCAAAGCAGCGTAAATGCTGATTATGAGCCGTGTTTTGACCAGACAACCGCGCACGCGCAGCAATCTACTTATACCGTTTTCAGTACGTAAGGTTGCACCCAAGTAAATACACTCCCGCGGACAATAGTGGTAAATCCCCAAACTTCAAAAATCGTTAAAAAATATACAGAACTCTCACAGCTGTTCAAGTTGCACAGAAAAATGATGATGAACATGTAACCTTTCATTTTCTTTTCATTTTATGGTAGGGTGACGGTTGAATTTTTGAGTTATACTCATTCTCAGCTGACCACCCCTAAAAGAAGGTACGGATCACTCCAGTCAAAGAAGCCATTAAGAAAAAAAACATCCCTCTGCAAAGCGGCTGAAATAGACCCACTTTCTCACCCAATTGCATCAAAAATGGTCACAAATGGAAGCCCAGAGACCGGGCAGGAGGTCCAGTGCCGTATTTCTTCAATCCTTCATTTTCATAGCTCTCACAACTCTCTTATTCCAAAAATATTGAGTGCTTAACTTTTATTCATGAGCTCGGCGGACCCATTTTGCCACTACATGTATTTACTTGGCTGCACCCGTATTTTCCGAGCGCACGGTTTTGAATAACGCCCTCTTTTGATTAAAACGAGATGCTGCGGGGGTGTCAGTATTATTATTTTGTACACCGCCTATCATCTTTTATCGAAATCTGGGAAGACGGAAAGTCTTTTATATTAAATACCGGCACCACCATCTTAATAGGAATACTATCGATGTAGGTTGCGGACTATTGTACGTCGTTTTAAGGGTCGTGTAAATCTTATACATGTGCAACTTAATACTTTGGAATAGTTGTATATGGAAAAACTGCAATGATCCATAGACTTTGCCTTTTTTTCAAGTGGCAATTTGACGTTTTACATATGAACAAATTGAAGTCACGTCCTTTCCCCTAGACTTTATGTTCTATACGTGGCAATAAGTATAAGACCGAAGTTCAATATTCACAAAACCATTTCATATTCGCAAATGATTTTATATTTTCAAATGATATCATCTTCAAGAAATCATTTGAAATCATTTAAAATACCATGCGGAAAAGCCTTATGTGCTGTTTCTAACAGCCATAAACTCTAGTTTTTTGGCTTTTTCGCGGAAGCGAAAAGCCTTTATTTTTGTTCTGTTTTTTTTTTTTTGGGTTTTCCGCGGAAGCGAAAACCCTTTATTTTTGTTCTGTTTTTTTTTTTTGGCTTTTTCGCGGAAGCGAAAAGCCTTTATTTTTGTTCTGTTTTTTTTTTTTTTTTCTTCCTTCCTCTTCTTCCTCTTCTTCCTCTTCCTCTTCTTGTCGCCAAAATTCCCATAGACAAAGCACAGGGGTTTTCTCGGAGCCACTTTTGTAATTTTTAAACAGTCAATCTTAACTAAACTTGGTCTGAAGGAAGTCCATATAGGGTAGTTGTCTCCCGAAACTTTTCATAATCGTGACGTCATCAGGTGTCACGTGACAAGCGATTTGAATTTAATAATCAAAATATTCAAAAATCAACAAAAAATCAACCGTTTGAGATATTAGATTGATTCCTTCGCTAAATGTCAATGATAGGTAAGGTCTTTCTTTGTGTCACATTGGTTGACCTCTGAGACCTCTACTTCCGGTCAAACCGGAAGTAGCTCCTCATTTAAAAGTGGTAAGAGCTAGGATCATGATTCTTTCACCAAAAGTCAATGCTAGGCAAGGTCTTTCTATGTGACATACTGGTTAATTTCTGTGACCTCTACTTCCGGTCAAACCGGATGTAGCTCCTCATTTAAAAGTGGTAAGTGCTAGGATCATGATTCTTTTACCAAAAGTCAATGTTAGGCAAGGTCTTTCATTGTGATACATAAGTTGACCTCGGTGACCTCTTCTTCCGGTCAAACAGGAAGTTGCTCCTCATTTAAAAATGGTAAGAGCTAGGATCATGATTCTTTCACTAAATATCAATGTTAGGCAAGATCTTTCTTTGTGAGACATAACTTGACCTCGGTGACCTTTACTTCCGGTCAAACCGGAAGTTGCTCCTCATTTAAAAGTGGTAAGAGCTTTGATCATGATTCTTTCGCCAAATGTCAATGTAAGGGAAGTTCTTTCTAATGACACAATTCGATCTGATTGACAAGCAATTTATATCATATGCGGAAAAGCCTTATGTGCTGTTTCAAACAGCCATAAACTCTAGTTTTTTCTTCCTCTTCTTCCTGAAGATTTCGTATAGACTTTGTACAGGGGCATTCTACACGCCACTTTGGTCACTTTTAAACGGCTGATCTTAACCAAACTTGGTATGTAGGAAGTCCATATAGGGTAGTTGTCTCCCGAAACTTTTCGTCATTATGACGTCATCAGGTGTCACGTGACAGTGTCTTAAAGGGGCAAACTTCAGACATCAATTATGAACGAACCCTAAGTTTGATTGAGTTGAAACTTGGTATGTATCTAAGTCGGGAAGTGTTATATCGAAAAATTTCAATGACGTTATCATGACGTCATCAGGTGTCACGTGACAGTGTCTTAAAGGGGCAAACTTCAGACATCAATTATGAATGAACCCTAAGTTTGATTGAGTTGAAACTTGGTATGTATCTAAGTCGGGAAGTGTTATATCAAAAATTCCAATGACGTCGTCATGACGTAATCAGGTGTCACGTGACAGTGTCTTAAAGGGGCAAACTTCAGACATCAATTTTGAACGAACCTTAAGTTTGATTGAGTTGAAACTTGGTATGTATCTAAGTCGGGAAGTGTTATATCGAAAAATTTCAATGACGTCATCATGGCGTCATCAGGTGTCACGTGACAGTGTCTTAAAGGGGCAAACTTTAGACATCAATTATGAACGAACCTTAAGTTTGATTGAGTTGAAACTTGGTATGTATCTAAGTCGGGAAGTGTTATATCGAAAAATTTCAATGACGTCATCATGGCGTCATCAGGTGTCACGTGACAGTGTCTTAAAGGGGCAAACTTCAGACATCAATTATGAACGAACCTTAAGTTTGATTGAGTTGAAACTTGGTATGTATCTAAGTCGGGAAGTGTTATATCCAAAAATTGCAATGACGTCATCATGACGTCATTCTCTGATTTTTTATGATTTATTGAAATTTTGGGTTATTAAAGTTCTTTTAACGATATCAAGTAAACAAAACAAGATATCTTTGAATTTCTTTTTGATAATTCTTAAGCATACACCATAGATGAACACTGCATAGACAAAAAATCGGTGATGTCATCATGACGTCATAAAAATTGCATTTTTTATAACACACAGTAGAAACGGCTGATCGCTTTGAAAATTGGTATGTTGGGGAAATGGAAGTTGCGGATCGTTATTATGAAGTTACGTCACGACGGCGTCATCACTTGAATTTTTATGATTTATTAAATCTTTCTCACGCTAGCCCAATGACTTGTACAGAGCTCTGTACGTGAAAATATTGGTCATAAAATGAAACATATGATTGAAACACCATTCATGCCAGGCGCCCGAAAGGTTGTTTGCCTACTTTATATATGCCGTGTTCTCCTTCTTTTCCTTATCATAGTTGCCTACAGCGTAAATGCTGTTTTTGACAAGACAACCACGCACGCGCAACAATCTACTTAGACCGTTTTCAGTAATGCATGAATCGGTAATCCCAGCAGACGGTTTTGAATGGTGCCCTCTTTTGATTAATCAAAGTATACATAGTTGCTTGTTTTAATCAAAAGAGGGCGCCATTCAAAACCGTCTGTTCGGATGACTGTTATTCGTTAGGCCATGCCAGGGGTGCTTTGTTGTCAGACAGCAGTGTTTACCCGTTTGCATCTATATGGCACACAGTCACACATAGTTTTATAAAACCACTTTATGTGGCCAAGACACCTGACGTAAGATTAAAGGGGCACACTTCAAAACTCCAAAAGTGATTTGTTTAACTCAAGTTTTCTACATTTAGATACGGTCACTTTTAAAAAATCTGTCTCAATCAAACAAAATAAGTGATGTGTTTTAATTGGAGAAATATTTTATATCATTATGCGGAAAAGCCATGTGTTCTGTTTTAAACAGACACAACCTCTAGTTTTCTTCTTCTTCTTCTTCCTCTTCTTCAGCCAAATTTCGTATAGACTTTGTACAGGGACATTCTACGCGCCACTTTGGTCACTTTTAAACAGCTGATCTTAATCAAACTTGGTGTGAAGGAAGTCCATATAGGGTAGTTGTCTCCCGAAACTTTTTGTCATTGTGACGTCATCAGGTGTCATGTGACCAGCGATTTGAATTTAATAATCAAAACCTTTAAAAATCAACAAAAAATCAACGGTTTGAGATATTAAGTTGATTCTTTCACCAAAAGTAATTGTTAGGCAAGGTCTTTCTTTGTGACACATTACTTGACCTCTGTGACCTCTACTTCCGGTCAAACAGGAAGTAGCTCCTCATTTGAAAGTGGTAAGAGCTAGGATCATGATTCTTTCACCAAAAGTGAATGTTAGGCAAGGTCTGTCTTTGTGACACATTACTTGACCTCGGTGACCTTTACTTCCGGTCAAACCGGAAGTTGCTCCTCATTTAAAAGTTTTTAGAGCTACAATCATGAATCTTTCACTAAATATCAATGTTAGGCAAGATCTTTCTTTGTGACACATTGCTTGACCTCTGTGACCTCTACTTCCGGTCAAACAGGAAGTAGCTTGTCATTTAGAAGTGGTAAAAGCTACAATCATGATTCTTTCGCCAATTAAATGTCAATGTTAGGGAGGGTCTTTCTAATGACACAATTCTGATTGACAAGCAATTTATATCATATGCGGAAAAGCCTTATGTGCTGTTTCAAACAGCCATAAACTCTAGTTGGCTTTTTCGATTTCAATCGGAAAAGGTATTGTTTTTGTTCTGATTTTTTTTCTTTTTTCTTCTTCTTCTTGTCGTTTGAGTTACCATAGACTTTTTCTACACGGCACTTTTGCTACTTTAAAATTGCCGATTTTAACCAAACTTGGTCTGAAGGAAGTCCATATAGGGTAGTTGTGTCCCGAAACTTTTCGTCATCATGACGTCATCAGGTGTCATGTGACAAGCAATTCAAATTTAATAATCAAAATCTTCAAAAATCAACAAAAAATCAACGGTTTGAGATATTAAGTTCATTCTTTCAACAATAGTGATTGTAAGGCAGGGTCTTTCTTTGTGACACATTGCTTGACCTCTGTGACCTCTACTTCCGGTCAAACAGGAAGTAGCTCCTCATTTAAAAGTGGTAAGAGCTATGATCATGATTCTTTCACCAATAGACAATGTTAGGCAGGGTCTTTCATTTGTGACACATTGCTTGACCTCTGTGACCTCTACTTCCGGTCAAACAGGAAGTAGCTCCTCATTTAAAAGTGGTAAGAGCTATGATCATGATTCTTTCACCAATAGGCAATGTTAGGCAAGGTCTTTCAATTGTGACATATTGCTTGACCTCTGTGACCTCTACTTCCGGTCAAACAGGAAGTAGCTCCTCATTTAAAAGTGGTAAGAGCTATGATAATGATTCTTTCACCAATAGACAATGTTAGACAAGGTCTTTCAATTGTGACACATTGCTTGACCTCTGTGACCTCTACTTCCGGTCAAACAGGAAGTAGCTCCTCATTTAAAAGTGGTAAGAGCTATGATCATGATTCTTTCACCAATAGACAATATTAGGCAATGTCTTTCATTTGTGTTACATTGCTTGACATCTGTGACCTCTACTTCCGGTCAAACAGGAAGTAGCTCCTCATTTAAAAGTTGTAAGAGCTATGATCATGATTCTTTCACCAATAGACAATATTAGGCAATGTCTTTCATTTGTGTTACATTGCTTGACATCTGTGACCTCTACTTCCGGTCAAACAGGAAGTAGCTCCTCATTTAAAAGTGGTAGGAGCTATGATCATTATTCTTTCACCAATAGACAATGTTAGGCAATGTCAATCAATTGTGACTCATTACCTGACCTCTGTGACCTCTACTTCCGGTCAAACTGGAAGTAGCTCCTAATTTAAAAGTGGTAAGAGCTATGATCATGATTCTTTTGTCAGAAGTCGATGTTAGGCAAGGTCTTTCTTTGTGACACAAATATTACCAATTCATGTGAGTTTATGATTAAAGGTGCACACTTCAAATGTATAAAACATAAGAACAATTTTTTCAATAAAAACAGAAACGGAAAAGCCTTGTGTTCTGTTTTCAACAGACACAATCTCTAGTTTTTCTTCCTCTTCTTCCTGAAGATTTCGTATAGACTTTGTACAGGGGCATTCTACACGCCACTTTGGTCACTTTTAAACGGCTGATCTTAACCAAACTTGGTATGTAGGAAGTCCATATAGGGTAGTTGTCTCCCGAAACTTTTCGTCATTATGACGTCATCAGGTGTCACGTGACAGTGTCTTAAAGGGGCAAACTTCAGACATCAATTATGAACGAACCCTAAGTTTGATTGAGTTGAAACTTGGTATGTATCTAAGTCGGGAAGTGTTATATCGAAAAATTTCAATGACGTTATCATGACGTCATCAGGTGTCACGTGACAGTGTCTTAAAGGGGCAAACTTCAGACATCAATTATTAATGAAACCTAAGTTTGATTGAGTTGAAACTTGGTATGTATCTAAGTCGGGAAGTGTTATATCAAAAATTCCAATGACGTCATCATGACGTAATCAGGTGTCACGTGACAGTGTCTTAAAGGGGCAAACTTCAGACATCAATTTTGAACGAACCTTAAGTTTGATTGAGTTGAAACTTGGTATGTATCTAAGTCGGGAAGTGTTATATCGAAAAATTTCAATGACGTCATCATGGCGTCATCAGGTGTCACGTGACAGTGTCTTAAAGGGGCAAACTTCAGACATCAATTATGAACGAACCTTAAGTTTGATTGAGTTGAAACTTGGTATGTATCTAAGTCGGGAAGTGTTATATCCAAAAATTGCAATGACGTCATCATGACGTCATTCTCTGGTTTTTTATGATTTATTGAAATTTTGGGTTATTAAAGTTCTTTTAACGATATCAAGTAAACAAAACAAGATATCTTTGAATTTCTTTTTGATAATTCTTAAGCATACACCATAGATGAACACTGCATAGACAAAAAATCGGTGATGTCATCATGACGTCATAAAAATTGCATTTTTTATAACACACAGTAGAAACGGCCGATCGCTTTGAAAATTGGTAGGTTTGGGAAATGGAAGTTGCGGATCGTTATTATGAAGTTACGTCACGACGGCGTCATCACTTGAATTTTTATGATTTATTAAATCTTTCTCACGCTAGCCCAATGACTTGTACAGAGCTCTGTACGTGAAAATATTGGTCATAAAATGAAACATATGATTGAAACACCATTCATGCTAGGCGCCCGAAAGGTTGTTTGCCTACTTTATATATGCCGTGTTCTCCTTCTTTTCCTTATCATAGTTGCCTACAGCGTAAATGCTGTTTTTGACAAGACAACCACGCACGCGCAACAATCTACTTAGACCGTTTTCAGTAATGCATGAATCGGTAATCCCAGCAGACGGTTTTGAATGGTGCCCTCTTTTGATTAATCAAAGTATACATAGTTGCTTGTTTTAATCAAAAGAGGGCGCCATTCAAAACCGTCTGTTCGGATGACTGTTATTCGTTAGGCCATGCCAGGGGTGCTTTGTTGTCAGACAGCAGTGTTTACCCGTTTGCATCTATATGGCACACAGTCACACATAGTTTTATAAAACCACTTTATGTGGCCAAGACACCTGACGTAAGATTAAAGGGGCACACTTCAAAACTCCAAAAGTGATTTGTTTAACTCAAGTTTTCTACATTTAGATACGGTCACTTTTAAAAAATCTGTCTCAATCAAACAAAATAAGTGATGTGTTTTAATTGGAGAAATATTTTATATCATTATGCGGAAAAGCCATGTGTTCTGTTTTAAACAGACACAACCTCTAGTTTCTTCCTCTTCTTCCTCTTCCTCTTCTTGTCGCCAAAATTCCCATAGACAAAGCACAGGGGCATTCTAGACCCCACTTTGGTCATTTTTAGACAGCCGATTTTAACCAAACTTGGTCTGAAGGAAGTCCATATAGAGTAGTTGTCTCCCGAAACTTTTCGACATCATGACGTCATGACTTGATTTTATATGAATTTTTAAATATTTCTCACAGCCCGTTAACTTTGTACACATTACGTGACAATATGGTCATGTACAAAACATATGATGCTCGAATGACTCAACTCTCCCCATACATATATGTACACTGCACTGTACGTACGTATTTCACTGCACTGTATGTGTATGGCATTCATAATAATGTCCACGGATTGCGTGACTCGATCAAAACTTCGTTTATAATCTTTCCATAGACATTTTCATGTAAGACTTTTTATATATCGTTAAATACCAGCACCAAATATCGAAATGCTATCGATGTAGGTTGCCGTATTGTACGTCATTTTATGGGTCGCGTTATTAGCTATACATTGTATGGAGTTGTATTGAAAAGTGCAATGATCCATAATTTGTTTGTTTGTACGTGGCAATAATTATGATCAATTTTACACATGAACAAATTAAATATGTCACGCCCTTTCCCCTAGACTTTAGTGTCATCAGAGTGATTTCATTTTCTCGATGTAATTTTGTATAAATATTCTATTCCGTAGGGCTATTTAAATGCAAAATACAGTCAGCATCGGTCCCCAATCGGCCCGACCTCGGCTGGACGACCATTGTTAGTACACGGTGGTATTTACACGGCCGTTTCATAGTGGCAACCACCATGCACCGGCGGACCACGGTCGTTGGATGGGCGGCGTGCCGATGCCGCTTAGCCGCTGCTGAACCGCCGGCGGCCCGACGGTGGCTTGCGCACTGGGCCGGGACGTGATGTCCGATTGACCGTTGACTCAAAACTATATTTTCCCTCATAGACAATGCACGTACGTCTTTTTTATATCATTTTCAAACAATTTTAATAACACATAGAAGGAACGGCCGATCACCTCGAAAATTGGTAGGTTTGGGAAATAGAGGTTGGCGATTGTAATAATGAAGTCACGACAACTTCATCACTTAATTTTTAATAAATTTTTCAATCTTTCTCACGCTACCCGATTGACATGAAAATAATGATCATAGTAAAACATACGATGTGATGCTCGATTGACTCAATTTCCCAAAACATGTGTAAAACATTGTATACAGTATGTAAAACTTTAATGTTCATTGTCGAATCCGTATGTCTGTTGGCTTTTCAGAATTATTCACAAAATGTTTGCGAGTTGACGTAATGTTTGCGAGTTGACGTAATGTTTACGAGTTGACGCAATGTTTGCGAGTTGATGAAATGTTTGCGAGTTGATGTAATGTTTGCGAGTTGACGTAATATTTACGAGTTGACGCAATGTTTGCGAGTTGACGTAATGTTTGCGAGTTGATGTAATGTTTACGAGTTGACGTAATGTTTGCGAGTTGACGTAATGTTTGCGAGTTGACGCAATGTTTGCGAGTTGATGTAATGTTTGCAAGTTAATGCAATGTTTGCAAGTTGATGGAATGTTTGCGAGTTGACGCTATGTTTTCGACAAAAGGATTTTGAGGGCATGATCAATGAAACAATTTTCGAGGGACCAAAACGATTTCCACATGAATACACAAAACATAATTTCGAGAATAACACAAAAAGATTTTGATGGCAAAAAATTGTGTTCATGTATGACGTACAAGAAATTATCTCGAGGCTTTTTTATAGACTATAACTAAACACAAAACAATTATTAATCTAGTAAGAAACTTCCAGGGAGGAATTGAATCAAGGTTGTAGGGTCTGTGTTTTATTACTGTACATCACCTTTCATCACATAGAGAATATCCATGGTAGCTGATGGCTGTCCAAAGTAAACATATTTGAAGCCATATGATGGGCCCAAAGTGCATTTTGAATTATTGATAAATGCCACCCCAAGCTTTTGCTGAAATGATTGTTGCACTCTCATGAAAGGTATGATATATGTACAAGATAATGCGATTATTATGCAAAAGTCGTCATGAAAAATGTATTCTGTCATAGTACATGTCCCCCACTTCCTGGCTTGTGAAATACAAATTCTATATGAAAACAGGCAGAGGCGCCATTAGGAGTATATACCCACAATAGAAAACAAATGACAAAAAACCTAATGACTCCTCTCTTCAACATCACAAAGGGAAATTTATGGGCTGAATATTATTCCTGACATGTAAAAGCTCGCTGATGTGTGAGGAATGGAACTCATTTATTTAATAAATGCAGCCTTAAAATCCACACCACCAAGCGGGCTTCATTATTACGATTCTGATTATATTGCCTATGAAGACGCGTGAAAATTATGTTTGAATTGATAGTTTTCTGGCAATAATGTAACGAATTCTTCTTGTTGGTTGATCCAAAGAACCCTACCACATCGAACTGAACTGAAACGAAAAAAAAACCTACTAACAGACAGTTTGAGCAAGAACTTATTAAGATAAGGCTTTTTTTAGGTGTTCGGGTTCATGCCGAACACCTATTGTTATTGTTCGAGTTATATTTTTTTTTGCTTTTTCGCGTCAGCGAAAAGCCTCTGTTTTTGTTTCTGATGAGCGGAAAAGCTATTGAGTTTGTTCGGATTTCACTTCTTCTTCTTCTTCTTCTCCTCAATTCCTGTAGACTTTGTACACAAAATTTGTCTGCGGCACTTTGGTCACTTGTAAACAGCCGATCTTAAAGGTAGTATCATACTTTAGTTAGAAACCAAAACAGAAATTGTTAAGATTTACGTATATCTTACAGGATATGAAGATGGTGGTGGTACATACCGTTAAAGCGTTTCCGCCTGAAATGGTGCGTTTATCCAGAAATTAGTAAAACAACGACCGAAAATCTTTTCTGATCTTTTAAAAGATCAAAAATAAAAAATAAAAGACTTAAGAAATACTTTGGCTGTTTTTCACCGTTTTCTCAAAAAGTGGGCACCGTATGGGACTGAAATTTTCACAGATGACTGTTACTGTATATCTTCCTTGATATTTTTGCCCGTGAATCTCTATTTCTTTGATAAAAACCAAAGTATGATACTACCTTTAACCAAACTTGGTCTGAAGTCCATATAGGGTAGTTGTCTCCCGCATCATTTCGTCATCATGACGTCATCAGGTGTCAAATTACAAGCGATTTGAATTTAATAATCAAAATCAACAAAAATCAACAAAAAATCAACGATATTAAGTTGATTTTGTTCACCAAAAGTGAATGTTAGGCAGAGTCTTTCTTTGGGACACATTTCTTGACCTCTGTGACCTCTACTTCCGGTCAAACAGGAAGTAGCTCCTCATTTAAAAGTGGTAAGAGCTATGATCATGATTCTTTCACCAACAAACAATGTTAGCGAAGGTCATTCATTTGTGGCACATTGCTTGACCTCTGTGACCTCTACTTCCGGTTAAACAGGAAGTAGCTTCTGATTTAAAAGTGGTACGAGCTATGATCATGATTCTTTTACCAAAAGTCAATGTTAGGCAAGGTCTTTCATTTGTGTTACATTGCTTGACCTCTATGACCTCTACTTACGGTCTTACTTTCACCAAAAGTGAATGTTAAGCAAGGTTATTCTTTGTGACACAATTCTAATTGACAAGCAATGTGTTCCATAAACCCTGCAACAAATGGGTTAACTTTAGTTTTCTAGATTGAAATATGGATACTTTTAAACAATATGTCTTAATCAAACAAAATAAGTGATTTGTATGAATTTGAGAAATATTTTATGTATCATATGCGGAAAAGCCATGTGTTCTGTTTTCAACAGACACAATCTCTAGTTTAGTATTTCTTTCATTCTTTTTTATTTTGGGGGAAGAAACAATCACCGTTGATCAAATTATCACTTTCCCTTTTCCTGTTTTTCTACGCCTTCAATTATCCTTCGCTTCTTAAAAATAGAACAATGACTCAGCATTTTTAAGTATTTCTTTCATTCGTCTTTAATCTTTGGGGGAAGAAACAATCACCGTTGATCCAATTATCACTTTTCCTTTTCCTGTTTTTCTAAACCTTTAATTATCACCTTCCCGGATTAGCAATTACTACCAATTATTATTCATTCAATTATCAACATCCCCGTTAATTCAATCAGACACCCTGACCTATTATTCATATGACCTTGTTAAGGTCAAAGGTCAATGTGTACCATGTATTTGACCTCATACAATGACCTTCCGGTTTTGAGGTCAAAGGTCAAAGTGTTCCATACAGACCCCCCACTACTTTCGTTCACCCAAGTATCATGTAAAAGCAAAGGCATTACATCTCATACTACTTAAAGGTAGGGTACATTATTGATCAACATCAATAATGTCATTGTTTAGTTTAAATATAAAAGCAATATTTCTATTTCCTTTTCTTTACCCCTGTACAGCAGTGGGGTATGTGCATTTGTTTTTAAAACAGAATGACTTCAATGAATTTTCTCTATTGAAAACATTAATGACTTGACCAATGATGCACCGTAACCATTAGATAACTGTCACTAATACAGTTGTCTAATGTTTCAATAATTATTTACCCATGTGAAATATAGTTGAACTAACTCAATACATGATAGATGGTTCAATCTAGTAAACAACGGTTGAATTTCGGGTGAATTGAAGCAAGTCTAATCTGTTGCATTCAATTATGGCGGCGTCCACTGTCAAAACATTCGTGAGTTGTATGGTGCAAATTAAGTTGAAGCAAAAAACCATCGTTCGGCCAACTTGGGTGCAGGATGTGTCGGAGGACTTAGAATTTTTGCACCTACCAAAGGTCATTTTACCAAAGATATAAGTTTTATTTTCTTTTACTTTCTATCACAGAAATGATAAAAAAGAAATATTCAAACGAGTTAACAGTGAATACATGAACATTTCTCATCATATTCTTTATGTTTTTGTGTATTCAGCCAGATTTGTTTTTTCTACCAAACTTTTTTTTTCGACCGACTGACCCTCCCTCAAGGTGAAAAAGAAATGAGAACCATAGAATTAAATGGGGGCGCCCTAATAGAACTAGAGCGCGGACGCGCTATACTCCCCTGTACTGTGGCGTTGTGATCGCATGTATCCCGTGCCGCTATTACTATTAAAGGTTACCTGAAATAAGGATGAAAGTGCTTTCAGATAATTGTTTAATGCATAATTAATGACTATATAAATTCTAATTTTTATGGAATTGCTTCATTTTAGTCCCAAAGTTAAAAAACGACCCTTGGAACTGATCCACGCAACAATGCTTGTGACGTCATCGGCAGAATAAGTAGGCTCGCACCGCAGTAGCTCTAGCTAGCTCGTGCACATTGTATGTAGGATTTTGCTCTTCGATTTGAACAAAAACGTGGGGTCGGTAGTTTTGCGACTTGTATACTATGTGACATTCTACCGGTGACGTAGCAAGGTTTTTCGTCGCGAAAAGTCGGGTGCTAAATTATGGGTGTAAAATACCTCTTTTTTCACGTACAATATTTTTTTAGCGCAAACAATGATTTACATATTGAGTTTTATGACAATACAGATTTATTTAACTTCATATGAGTTTTAATTTCAGGTACCCTTTAAAGGCATGAATTATGTATACCGCAAGCGTACCATACTGCAATGCGGCAGGAATTGCGTAAACTACTGATTTGTTGTTTCGTACTTTTATTATTTTTCTTCATTCATCCTACATTCACTTATTTACAAATCCACTCACGTTATCAGACCTTGCCATTTTTGGTTCTTACGGATTGAAAACCTGTCATTTTAGCCATTATAGACAGGTCCCTTAGTGAAGTCATTAAGGTAGCTGCTGTAACGGGCATTGTTGAACTCACATTGGTGATGGTCATCCTTACCACTAGTCTGGTTCCCTGCCCAAAGATTCCCTGACGGCTCTTATTAAAAATCTTAGGTCAGGTATCGGCTACGGTTAAAAGTAGAACATGACACAGCTGTCATGTCTGCGCAGGCGCGGAAGCTAGTTTAAAAGTTTAGCGAGATTCAATTTTAGCATTCATTTTTGCACTTTTGTAAGCAAATGCAATTTTATCGGGACAGAATAAGAAATCAAAGAGTGGGAAAAACCATACAACAAACTCCTCAAAAGTGCATAATAGGAAAGGTGCTCTGTTGTATGTGAACAATAATTATGCTCTATTTGGGCTAACTGTAGCCGGAATGAAACATATTGTAACGCAATGCAGTATCGATAATTCGGGTTGGGTGATACGTCGGCGTCGATACCGTTGTCTGGGTCCTCGCCGCCGTGGGCACTGCTTGGGAGTATTTATGTGAGGGCGCCAGCCTATTTCGCCGCATGTGCTTATAACTGCTGTGAAACCATGCTTTGGGGTTAGTTGTTGCTGGGACTCAACTGTAGAAGAATCGTGCGTGCTGCTATCGAAGAAAGCTAGGTAGGCCAGAGCCGCAGTCCCTTATCTGTGCGGGTTTATTGAAGTTATTGTAACCAACCCAATCATTACGAATCACGCCCCGCCAGATTATTTGATTACGTTGATAGAAGTACGAATCATTAATTGGGTTAGAATTGTGTGACTTGTTGATTTTCTCTGCTCGTATATTTGTTAATGTGAGATCACCTATATAGTTAAGAGGCGCCTTCCAAGGCGAACTGAATTAAAAGTCACATCCACTTTGAGATTCAGAACAGACTGTAGTCGATCTTCTGTTATTTGCTTGTCGTCCACCCCTGAATTCCGAGTGAGTGTGAGAGTGTGGTGTAATAGAGTGAAAGAAGTAGGACTGTTCAGCTGGTGTCGCGGGCCTGGTGGTAGACTGCCGCCGAAACGGACCTGCCTCCCGCAGACTCATTGCCGCTCGTGAGTCCGCCGAGGGTAAGCCGGGTGCGCCGTCGGGGAGACCGCTACAAATGGTGTCAGAAGTGGGATAGGCGACGTGACATCAGAAGGACATTCACCTACACCTATATAGGGGACTAGGATTCACCTGTTAAGGAAATATCACATATAGGTGATATGGAGGCGAACTTGATCGACTTTGAAGGGGAAGCAGTAGTCGCCGATGCAATGAAGGGTGATTCCAAAGATGGCCAGCTAGAAGAGGGACAACTTAAGGCAGAGATTGCTCAACTTACCTTTCGGCTCAGTGAAGTGATGACAAGACTAGAGACGCGGGAGCAGTCAAGAAATACGTCGATGACTGTAGAGTTTGACGGTACTGCAGGAAGTTCAACTACGACACCTGCAAGAGATCGGAGGTTGGCGCCAACACCAGCACCGAGAACTAAGCGTCGTGGGGCATCTATGACTGTGCCTCGTAGGCTTTCGCCACACCGGGAACCTGTGTCGATGTCATTGGGTAGAAGGTCAGGCCATGACTTCGAGGAAGAAAGTCCATTGCGCTGGGAACCATATCGAAGTTCGACGGCGGGCAGACACTGCAGACAGGAAGGCGCGCAAGGGGATTTTCCCACGCGGGATGTCCAGAACCAGCAGCCAAATAGGGACACGACGCTCCTATTTAGGCGAGATGCACATGGGCAAGCGGGACAGATGAAAGACCCCGCAACGAAACGGCCGAATATTGTGCCCGACAGGTTCAATGGGAAGACCCCATGGCGAGACTACAAACAGCATTTTGAAGCCTGCAGATTAGCAAACGACTGGTCGGATAGCCAGGCAAAGGTTTTTCTTGCGGCTAGTATGCAGGGGCCGGCACTGAAGGTGTTGAGTGGTCTACCCGATGGCGGCATTCGCGTCACTTACACTGAGCTGGTTGGACTGCTTGGGAAAAGGTTCGGACCTGGTCAATTGGCCGAAAATTATCTCATGGAACTGCGTCATAGGCGACAAGGACCCAAAGAGACCCTGCAGGAACTCGGACAGTCCGTGCGGGAATTGTCGGCGCTCGCCTACCCCGAGTTAACAGACGAAGGACGCGACCGCTTGGCTAGGGGCCACTTCTCCGATTCGGTGGAAGAGCAAGCAATCCGTGAGGGGATATTTCGTGCCAGACCGTCCACATTGGATGAGGCAATTAGAGCTGCAATGAACACCGAAAGCTTCCTAAAGATAGAAGACCAGCGAGGTGCTAGGCGGTCTAAGTTTGCCAGAATGGTTGACGGAGATACAATTTCTTTCTGCGATGATGTTAGGAAGGAAATACAAGAGAACCAGCGCGAAGTCAAGGTTTGGATGGAGAGAATGACTGAGGAAGTGAACTCGCTCAGGCATGGACAGTTCCGTAGGAGGAAGGCGACAAAAGATGATGAATGCTACAAATGCAAAAGCAAGGGACATTTTGCCAGAGACTGTACCGAGCCGACATCAAAGAGACCGAAGACGGGAAACGACAAGCAGCTGACCCAGGGGCCCGAGGGAAAGCTGCATCAGGCGTCTTAGGGCCAGAAGGTATTTCCGAGCACCACACCACGGGTTGTATAGGTGAAACGAGTAGGGACATCAGGGTGCCGGATATCACCAAGAACAGTAGAGCCTGCTCTGGACTGTTCGTACAGGCGACTGTAAGAGGAGTCAAGGCGCATCTGCTAGTAGACACTGGAGCGACGGACACTGTGTTGTCATCACAACTTTATTATGAGATTCCTAGTGAAAGTAGGCCTCGGCTTACAACGCTTGGTGCAGGAGTGAGAAACGCTGATGGCAGTAAGATGGACACACTAGGGAGCGCCTTAGTTGAAGTGAAGGTCGGACGGACTATTTGCCAGGTTAACGCTGTGTTCGGCAACACGGGGAAGATTAAGGGCATACTTGGCATGGATTTTCTGATTCCTACTGGAGGAATTTTAGATTTCCAGACGCTGGAGTTGAAACTTCAAGGAGAGAAGATAAGATGCACTGACACCACAGGAAGTGGACTGTGTGCAAGAGTGATGGTGGGAGAAACCACTAGAGTACCGGCGGGCCACGAGGCACTTGTGCCTGGGTATGCGACCGGCAGCAAAGGGACTTGCAGACTTGCAGTTATGGAGCCCTCTGAAAGGAGTGAAATAGCTGACAAGGGCATGGTGGTCGCCCGGGTGCTGGTGAAGGCCGACGAGGACGAATTGCCCATTAGGGTGTTCAACCCCGGTAAAAGGGAATGTGTAGTGAAGAAGGGTACCATGGCGGGAGTTTTGACGCCTATAGGTGAGGACGATGTGGAGGAGACGCGATTGGAGCAGCATGGATCGTATGATCCGATAGAGGTTCCTGATCACCTAGCTGATCTGTTGGAAAGGAGTAAGAGTGGAGTGGAACCAAGGCACCACAGTGGAATTGCCCGACTTCTTTGCAAGTACTCGGATATCTTCTCCGAGGGCGCCTCGGACATAGGTCGCACGAATTTGGTACGACATCACATTGACACTGGTAACGCTCGACCTATCAAGGAGAGGCCTAGGAGATTCCCTGCGAAAGAACAAGAAGAAATAAGGCGACAGGTGAACGAGATGATGCAACATGGTACAATTGAACCATCCGACAGTCCGTGGGCATCAAATGTTGTGCTTGTCAAGAAGAAAGACGGCAGTAAAAGATTTTGTGTGGACTATCGTCGACTCAATGCAGTCACCATCAAGGACGCCTACCCCATACCCCGTATAAATGAATCACTGGACACCCTCGCAGGCGCCAAATGGTTCTCCACCCTTGACTTGGCGTCAGGGTATTGGCAGGTAGAGCTCGACGATGAAGCCAAAAAGAAATCTGCGTTTGTGGTCCGTGGGGGCTTATACTCCTGGCGAGTGATGCCATTCGGGCTATGCAATGCCCCTTCGACTTTCGAAAGATTAATGGAAAGAGTGCTTTCGGGGTTGCATTGGGAGATACTTCTCGTCTATCTCGACGACATTATAGTCTTCGCGGAGACAGTGGAGGCGGAGTTGGTTCGCCTTGAGACCGTCTTCGGGCGTTTGCGTGCAGCCGGCCTCAAGCTTAAGCCGAAGAAGTGTCACTTGTTCAAACAGAGTGTTCTGTACCTTGGTCACATTGTAACTGGTGAGGGAATTACTACAGATCCCGAGAAGGTCCAGGCGGTTCGAGAATGGCCTACGCCGAAGACTGTTAAGGAAGTTCAGAGCTTTTTAGGGTTGGCGTCATACTATCGCCGGTTCGTCAAGAGTTTTGCTGACAGAGCCCGACCACTACACCGACTAACAGAAAAGGCACGCGAGTTTGAGTGGAACGGAGAGTGTGAAAACGCTTTTCAGGACCTGAAGGCGGCGCTACAGGATGCACCAGTTTTGAAGTATCCTGACCCGGACGCAGATTATGTACTAGATACGGACGCGAGTGGCGTAGGAATAGGCGCTGTTCTGTCACAGGTCACTGGAGGAGAAGAGAAGGTGGTGGCTTATGCCAGTAGAGTGCTCAGCAAGGCCGAGCGAAATTATTGCGTGACCCGTAGAGAGCTACTGGCTGTCGTGGTCTTCCTGAAGCAGTTCAGACAATATTTGTACGGGAACAAGGTCACCATTAGGACTGACCACGGTGCTCTTCGATGGCTTGTCAACTTCCGAGAACCCCAAGGACAGATGGCGCGTTGGCTGCAGGTGATAAGTGAATATGACTACACGATCATTCACCGGGCTGGTAGAACACATGGGAATGCTGACGGCTTGTCGCGCAAGGCTTGTTCCCAGTGTGGACAGGATATCTCGGCAGAGAAACCAATGGCGGCCAGAGAAAAGTGTACTCCAGAGGAAAACTCTACGAATGAGGGTGTTGGCGTGAGGGCTGTTACCATTTCGCCTACAGTGACTCGGGAGGATTTGCAGAAGGCGCAAATGGAAGACCCGCCTATCCAGTGGGTAATGATGCAGAAGGAGGGAGCCACTGAGAGACCCGAGTGGAAGGTGATTTCTGCTAAGTCATCTGCTATTAAAACATACTGGCCAATATGGGACCAACTCGCGGTGAGAGACAATGTAGTGTGCAGGAAATGGGAGTCCGACGACGGTAGCCTTGTGAGGTGGCGAATCGTTCTTCCAGAGAAATACCAAGCAGAGTTTGTAAAAGAAGTTCATGGCGGGAAGTCCGGGGGACATTTAGGCGTCAGGAAAACCATGGCTAAGGTTGGCGAAAGGTTCTACTGGGTTGGCATGAGCGCAGATATAAGATCAATCCTTCGGCAGTGTGATACGTGTGCAAGGCGAAAGTCACCACCCAAGGCTAGGAAGGCGCCACTGCAACAGCATGCAGTGGCGGAGCCTATGGATCGTGTCGCCCTGGACATCATGGGACCCCTACCAGAAACTGCGAGGGGAAATAAGTACATCTTGGTAGTAGGCGATTATCTCAGTAAATGGATGGAAGCCTACCCCATACCGGACCAACAAGCAGAGACAGTGGCGGAGAAATTCGTCAATGAATTTGTGTGCCGTTATGGTGTTCCAGTCACATTACATTCAGACCAGGGCCGCAATTTCGAGTCGCAGGTGTTCACAGAGATGTGTCGCATACTTGGAATTGAGAAGACGCGCACGTGTCCATATAACCCTAAGTCCGACGGGCTAATCGAGAGATTCAACCGCACACTTATTACGATGGTTGCAATGTTAATACAGCCAGACAAGCGACAGCGTGATTGGGATGAGAAACTACCCTTCGCCACGTTTGCCTACCGAGCTTCCCCGCAGGAATCAACAGGCGAGTCACCTAACATGCTGATGTTAGGCAGGGAAGTGCGCCTGCCGATTGACCTCACTGTCGATATGCCAGAAAACACCCTGTCAGGAGATGGTGCCGTAGAAACGGACTATGCGAGTGCCCTGCGGCAACGGATGAGAGCTGCTCATGGGAGGGCTAGAGACTGTTTGAAACAGAGTGCCAGACGACAGAAAACGTACTACGACCGACGGGCTGTTTTGGACCAGCTAGCAGTAGGAACTTTTGTGTGGTTGCATAATCCATCCAAGAAGAAAGGCTTATCGCCTAAACTTCAGTGCAGATGGGAGGGACCCTATCTCATCATCCATAAATTATCAGACGTGATATATCGGGTACAACAGAAACCACGAGGGAGGATGAAAGTCGTTCACTGTGATAGGTTAAAACCCTATACAGGTGAGCCGCTCAAGGTGTGGACAGCTGAGACGCCTAGAGGTGAATCACCTGAGCTAGAGATTAGTTCCACCCCGGCAGGTTCAGTAATTGATGTGCCGACTGAGTCAGATGAGCAACAAGCAACCCAGAGAGAATCACCGCGTTCCGATTGGGAACTAGGGTTTGAAGATCAAACTGAGGTCCAAGCTTCGCCTGGGATGCGAGAAGACCTTCCGTGTGATTTAACACAGCAGGCCGAAACAATGCAAATGGAGACGCTGGTTCCACCACCAGGGGAAGGGATCATGCAAAGTCCAAATACCGTCCAGACTGATACTTCGGAGCAGAATATCAGCAGACCCGTAACACTACCTAGTAGACGGAACCCAGTTAGGCAGCGAAGGCGACCGCAGAGATATCTCTAGAGTGTGTGAATGTATGAGAGAGCAAAACGGAATTCAGGGGTTGACCTTGCCTAAAATCTAAAATAAAAACCAAATTGAGAGGTGAAGAATAATTTATGACCACAACCTGAAAGACGAAGACGTATGGGTGTGATTCCTGACATTGAGCTGGTTGTTGCCTCCTGATTCTGTTGCAGGACATGAGAACACAAGACGAGATGGGCAAAGGCGATAAGGAGAGAAGTACATCCCGTGAACGACAGGGAGAGGAGCGAACCAGATGCCCAAAGTGCAGGAAGGAGATGCATAAACGGAGCCTGGAGCGGCACCTTACAGTGGAGCATGGACCCAGAGTGTACTTCTTTTGCCTCCGATGTTCTCATAAGAACAACCGACGTGACAACCTGCGGGCCCACTACAAGGACTGCCACCCGGATCAGGTAGACGAGGTAGATAAGATCGCCAGTGAAACCCACGAGTCCCATGAACGGCAGAGACGAAAAGGTGATGATGAGGCTGGACGACGGTCCACATCAAAGAGCCACCACAGCGATGAAGAAGGTAAACACCGGGAAGAGTGCTCCAGGGGTCAGAGCGGGAGTAGAGAAAAGGCGAAGTCCAAGAGAAAGGCCTCCCCAGAGAGAAAGCGGAAACATGAAGGTGCCCAAGAGAAACCGGCAAAGCTGCCGAAGAAGGGTACGGGAGTTTCCAGCACCGTGTCTAGAGCCCCGCAGCAGGAGGAGGTAGAGTCACCTACAGGTGCAACTGCAAAGGCGAGTCCTCGGAAGCCGCGACAGCCAGGTATAGGAGTGCCTGAGTTGTCCGACCGAGTGGAGCCTGCAGGGTCAGCAACAGCGCTAGGAGTTCGTGGAGAACCAGTACCTGAGGTCGGCGCAGTAGCGGGGACGGAGATAGCACGGGAGTTGGGGGAGATGCCAGCCGGTGGAGTGGTTGAGATAGCCTTGTCACCGATGTCTATGTCATGGGCTGATGAGGAACCAAACACGGAGAGCGCACCTACGCCTGGGCCTATTCCAGGGGGCAAGCTTCTGAGTATGATGCGACAGCAGATGGAACGACAGGAGGGCGAACAGCAGGCGCGTCCTTCAGGCGAGTCCTCTTCAGGAGTCGGGAAGGAAAGTTCGCCACCTACGGAGCTACGAGTGAGCTACTTGCTGTCTGGCCTGGCAGTCAAGATCACTGAGGAGGGTCAAACCAGTGTGGTTGCCGGTGCCACGCAGACGACACAGGAGAGTCGTGCACGCCACTACGATGTAGTATTCCTGAAGGTCCCCTCTGCCGAAGCCGCTGGATCACAACGCCTTACAAGGATTCGTAGGCTGGTGCGAGACGAGAATGCCGAGGTGGTAGGCGCTGGAGGTGCGATGACCAATGCAGAATTGGAAGACACCATGCTGGGCAAAGTGAGCAAGATAACTGAGACATCAACCCGGAGAGTTTACAAGGAAGGGGAGCTTGTAATCGAGGATCGCAGTGAGAGAGTCTTTGATGTGCACTTCATGGCTGGGATAACACCTGAATAAAGTCAATCGTCGAACTGACCACACACACATATAGGCGCGTCAAGAATCACGAGATTATGTAATAAAAATCGTTTAATCAATGTGTTATGCTGTTTTGACAAAATGATTACCATGAAATTTGCATGTTTTTTCCAAAGATGATTACAGTTAATTTTTGTACGCCTTTAAGATGTTTTGTTAAAAAAAAGAAAACTTAGTGTTTAACTATATTTTTGTAACTTTTAAAGGGGGTTTAAAGTGTAATGATGTTGTGGGTGTTTAAAGAAAGTTTGAGTATTCAGTATTTCACTTAGGAGCAAATCGCCTACGTCGCCTACAGGTGAGGCGACAGGTGAAAGGCGAGGACCATAGCTGAGACTTTCAAATGAGTTATATTGTATAAATGGCAGAAGGCAAACCTGTGTTATAGTAGTTAAGTAGGTGCATTGCGTATTATTTTATTATAAGTTTTTAGGTCAGGGGCTGACCAAACTTGGAAGGCGCCAATGTAACGCAATGCAGTATCGATAATTCGGGTTGGGTGATACGTCGGCGTCGATACCGTTGTCTGGGTCCTCGCCGCCGTGGGCACTGCTTGGGAGTATTTATGTGAGGGCGCCAGCCTATTTCGCCGCATGTGCTTATAACTGCTGTGAAACCATGCTTTGGGGTTAGTTGTTGCTGGGACTCAACTGTAGAAGAATCGTGCGTGCTGCTATCGAAGAAAGCTAGGTAGGCCAGAGCCGCAGTCCCTTATCTGTGCGGGTTTATTGAAGTTATTGTAACCAACCCAATCATTACGAATCACGCCCCGCCAGATTATTTGATTACGTTGATAGAAGTACGAATCATTAATTGGGTTAGAATTGTGTGACTTGTTGATTTTCTCTGCTCGTATATTTGTTAATGTGAGATCACCTATATAGTTAAGAGGCGCCTTCCAAGGCGAACTGAATTAAAAGTCACATCCACTTTGAGATTCAGAACAGACTGTAGTCGATCTTCTGTTATTTGCTTGTCGTCCACCCCTGAATTCCGAGTGAGTGTGAGAGTGTGGTGTAATAGAGTGAAAGAAGTAGGACTGTTCAGCTGGTGTCGCGGGCCTGGTGGTAGACTGCCGCCGAAACGGACCTGCCTCCCGCAGACTCATTGCCGCTCGTGAGTCCGCCGAGGGTAAGCCGGGTGCGCCGTCGGGGAGACCGCTACAATATTTACAAGAACGTGTCTTTCCCTGAAGTACGTGACCTCGCGTGACCTGTTTGAAATAGCCGAAAGTCAACGTTACTATCCGAGGTTGAACGAAAACGAGTTCGTAATGTTTCGGATTTTTCCGTAAAAAGTCAGAAATTCACTTATTTGGTCACGTGACCCTCCAGTACACGTAGGGGTTCACCAAAGTAAATAGGGCCAAAATCCGTCCGCCGAGCTCATTAATAAAAGTAAAGCACTCAATATATTTTAAATAAGAGAGCTATGAAAATGAAAGATTGAAGAAATATGGCACTGGACCTCCTGCCTGGACTCTGGGCTTCCATTTGTGACCATTTTTGATGCAATTGGGTGAGAAAGTGGGTCTATTTCAGCCGCTTTGCAGAGGGATGTTTTTTTGGAAAATGGCTTCTTTGATTGGAGTGATCCATACCTTGTTTTAGGGGTGGTCAGCTGAGAATGAGTATATCTCAAAAATTCAATGGTCACCCTACCATAAAATGAAAAGAAAATGAAAGGTGACATGTTCCTCATCATTTTTCTGTGTAACTTGAACAGTTGTGCGAGTTCTGTATATATTTTTAAATGATTTTTGAAGTTCGAGGATTAATCACTGTTGTCTATGGGAGTTTATTTACTTGGGTGCAACCGTAGCCGATACCGGACCCAATATTTGATAGACAATAGTCGGGCGCTTTTGGGGTCCGGGAACCAGACTAAGAGTAATGTAGGCTAATTATATTGTGCTCAAAAGTACAGGATACCTATGCAATGTTGTCTGCTGAATGAAGTAAACCAAATCTGACAGCATTATGCATGTCTGATTAAAGGTAGTATCATACTTTGGTTTTTATTAATACAGATTCATGGGCAAAAATACCAAGACAGATACAGTATTATAACACTAACAGTCATCTGTGAAAATTTCAGTCCTATGAAACGTTGCCCACCTTTTGAGAAAACAGTGAAAAACAGCAACAGTATTTTGAAGTCTTTTCTCTTTTAATTTTGATCTTTTGAAAAATCGGAAAGATTTTCGGTCGTTGTTTTACTAATTTCTGGATAATTACATCATTTCAGGCGGAAACATTATTTTTAACGGTATGTTTCTATAATCACCACCATCTTCATTCCCTGTAACTGAGTTATACGTAAATCTGTAAACATTTCTGTTTTGGTTTCTTACCAAAAGTATGATACTACCTTTAATCTTTTTTTTCACTGGTCTGAATAATAATGGCAGCTTCCTATAGCGTTCTACGTTCAAAGGGCCTATATAGAGCTAGCTAATTTAATCTGCCAAGAAACGAGGGGTCGGTAATGGCTATGAATGAAGCCAATTAGCTAATAATTCAATAAATTGCAGCACAGATTGCACGCTCGCTTCAAGGCTAGATCAGTTAGCATGACCTGGAACATTGCATTCCTCCACCATACTGGAGTATATGGAACCGAACGTATTAATGAATTATAATTAGCCTACCCTATTATAACTGGTTTACATTTTTGTTGTGGTCCGGTTGCCATGGAAAACACACGCGGCATGGTAATGAGCAATAATTATATCGATACAGTTCTAGGTCTTTGTACAACTGGCCGATCTCACATGCATTTGCAGCTTGTCTCGAGATAGCGTCACGGAATCTGTTTCAGCGTTTCTAAAAGTCGGACCAAGTCGCCCGCACCCGGCAGAAAAGGTTGGGGACAATCGCCTGAAATTTGTTTTGTGGCTCTTAGACGATGCGGACCTCCAGTAAATATCTGGTTGTTATCTTGCCTCTTGGTTTGGCAGTCATGGTTTCTTTGCTGCGAGTCAGAGGGGAATCTTGCGGCGCTATGACCCTTGCCGAACCGGGGGACGATCGCGCCTCGCTCCAGGCAAAAGCATTCGCCAATTTCAGGAACAAATGCCGGGCTAAGAAAAAACGTAAGTGACAATTTCAATTTTTAAAAAGGTGTTTTGAAAAACTGTTAAATGAAACTTAATAGGAATTAGTATTCTCTGGAACAATGTTTCTGTTTGAAAGCTTTATACTGGTTACATTAGGTTCATTATGATATAAATAAAATTCCTCCCAAAAAAGTAATCTTTTGGAATGACATAAATAAAACCGCCAAAACATTATCAGCTGATTTTTATCACAGCAATCGAAATGAAAAACGTATAACATAACCAAGTTCAAGTAATAAACTGCTGGAAACTGCTCATCAGCCGAAAAATTACCTGAAATTTATAAAAAAAAAAATGCTTGGAGTTAGAAGGGCCGGACGCGTTCCGATCCTAGCAGGATCTTTCGCAAAAAAGGCTAAGTGCTTTAGCCTTTGAGAAAGATCCTGCTAGATCGGACCGCGTCAGACCCTCCTCCAAGCATAAACAAACTCAGTTGATACAGTTGACAGGAACCTTTATTTTCTGTTCTCTCCAAAAAAAACATTAAAGGATAATACTTTGGTTTTTGTCTAAGAAATGCAGATTCATGGGCAAAAATATCACGGAAGATACAGTATATAACAGTCATCTGTGAATTTTGTTCAGTCCCATACGGTGCCCATTGCACTTTTTGAGAAAACAGTGAAAAACGCCCACAGTATTTTTAAAATCTGTTGAACGTTATTTTGTATCTTTAAATTGGCTTTACTCTTTCTTTTTTTGATAAATACGGCATTTCAGGCAGAAACATTTTAACGGTAATATGTTACTATACCATCACCATCATTATGCCCTTTGTAAGTTATGGTAAAATCTGTGAAGATTTCTGAGTGTTTCTGTTTCTGTATGCTACCAAAGTGTGATATAGTAGTTCTGTTTAATTACCTATTTTGAAGGCAGAAGAATTATGTGTATTTCCTTCTTCTTCTTTTTTTATATATCTTGAAATGATAATAAATTGTTTTTTGTATAGCGAAATATCAAAGGTAATTGTTCAAAGGTAATATCATACTTTAATTTTTGTCAAAGAAATGCAGATTCATGGGCACAGATATCAAGGAAGATACAGTAACAGTCATCTGTTAAATGTTCAGTCCCATATACGGTGCTCACGTTTTGAAAAAACAGTGAAAAACAGCCACAGTATTTTTAAAATCCTATCATCGTTATTTTTTATCTTAAAAAAATTGGTTTGACTCTTTTCTGGATAAATACAGCATTTCAGGCAGAAACATAACGGTATATTTACACCATCACCATCTTAATATACCCTGCAAGTTATAGGTAAATGTGTGAAGATTTCTGTTTCGGTATGCTACTAAAGTGTGATAGTATACCTTTAAGATTCATCATAGGCAATTACTGTTATTCTTGTATATAACATGACATGTTATCACAAGCTATTCATGGTGACCACAAGCTATTATCTGGTTACACTCTAAAAAACCAAGTGCAAAAATCAGCTCTTGAAGTGCTATTTTTTGCACTTCCAGGTGCTCGTATAGTGACTGCTCCCGGGGTGCTGATTTAGCACCCATTAAGTGTAACTTATTTAGCACCAGGTAGGTGCTAACCTTTGCTCCACAGCTGTTAAAAGCATGTTCATAGGCGCTAAAATAATGCTTGTTTGACCCTTTAAGAGCTATCTTAAGCACAACGTACTGTTGGTACTGACATATCTACATTGAATTACAGTAGTATGCAAATTTAGTTAATTAATAACGTATTGTAACAACTTTGTAAGTATTGAATGTACCTGTACTTGTATTGTGGCCTCCTTGCACCACCAGTAGCTCTGGTATAATAATTTGAAAATGGCGCCACAGTTACGCTAGCACGAATCAACGTGCCCAACGCCCATTTGTACGAAACACTAATTATTAATTATAAATTACTAATCATTATCAAATCTAATTGTCATTATCACAATACTAATTTGTATTGCAACATCACACTTTGCTTAGCAATTAAGATTGATGCATAATTTAATATTAATATGTATTGTTCGTGAAATCAACCGCAGTTGTTACACAAATCACGTGACGCATATATGGACCAATCAAAATCTTAGGGTTTCACGTTTGCTCTTCAGGTGCTATTAAGGAGACAGCACCTATTTTCAGCACCCGATTTTCAGCACCTCAGAAACATTTTACCCCTGTGGTGCTGAATCTTGCACCTGAGGTGCAGTCATAAAGTTGCACCTGATTTTTAGCACTTTGTTTTTTAGAGTGTAGTGGCCACGTTCTATTACCTGGGCCCAATTTCATGGAATCCGTTAACGTTAGCAAAAATTCTTCGCTTACGGTAGCAGAATAGTTTTGGTTACGGTTAGCGTACCGTATTTCACGGAAGAGTTTCCTTTTTGGTAACGGTAAGCAAGGAATTTGTGCAGAATGCATACGACATCGCGTTAGCAGAAAATGATCACGGTTACCCTAGAAATTATTCGCTAACCGAGCGTCTTGCTTACGTATTCCATGAAATAGATTTCATGCGTAGCAGTGCCCGTAAGCACAAAAATAAGCCGTAACGGATTCCATGAAATTGGGCCCAGGTTGCCGGAGATAATTTTCAGCCAGCCGTTTATATTACACACTTGACCCAAACAGGGGCCAATTTCATGACCCTGCTTAGCACAAAAATGTGCTAAGCATGACATTTAATGACACTTCAGTCTTTATAGAATAGAACGAACAACCAAAAATAAATGTCCATGTGTTGTGTATCACTTGTGATTGTTCTTTGGCTGTTGTTCGCTGACCATGAATATCAAATGGAATATTTAATGGTGGTTTGTTTCATTGAGCAAGACATTTTTGTGCTAAGCAATTTTTCTGTGCTTAACAGATCCATGAAATTGGCCCCGGATGGTTAAAATGCTACTGTAAGATATGGAGGGAAATTCAACACGCAAAAATGTCACGTAATTCGTAAGGCAAGGCCCAACATTTCATATGTGTATGTAACACATACAAATTGCCTCCACTTTCGTGCAGAAACGGCAGTGAGTTACCTTTTTTACCGGTGTTACATCACAGGAACACTGGTGTCGATTTCTGTTCATGATTGGGGGGGATGATTGGTGATTTGGTGTCCTATGCGAGGGAGCGAAGCGACCGAGCCGGTGGAGGCTGTTGGAGGTGGGATACCCCCTCCCTAACCAAGGACTTTTTAATAAAAACAGAGTCGAAAAGTAGCATTTTAGAGCATTAAAAAACAATATTCAGAAGAACTTAAACAGTATAAATTCATTGCGAATACTAACAAAACAACAAGGAACATGTAATATTTCTATAAAATAAAATTGAATGACATTTAACCTCAAAATATTGGGGGGGGGGATGATAATACACGCCATCCCTCCAACCTAAAATATTGGGGGGATATATCCCCCCCATCCCCCCCCCCCCCCCCCGGGATCGACACCCATGCACAGGAAGCAGTACAATGGAGATGACAATGTCCCTATAAAGAGAACAAAGACGTGTCCACATTCTGTAGAAAAAAAATATCGAAATTTCGAAATTGTGCACCAAATCGCCATGGTAACCTCGAGTGGCGTCTATACTCCAATTCTTATATTCCCCACACGCGTGGATCAATACGCCACTATAGCTTTCGATTGCTTTGGATATACCTATTGCGTGTGATCGTGATGGTCTAAAAACGGCTCCCTGGTCGTGCAATTAATTTAGCTAGCATAGCGCAACACAATATGAACAGCACAGAATTGTATATCCCTATATGGAATTTTGAATATAGCATACAGCATTTAAAGGTGTTCTACTTTGGTAGTATACAAAAAAAAACCAGAAAGCTACACAAATTTACCTTTAACTTACAGGGTGTGAAGAAGGTGGTGGTAAAAACATGCCGCTAAACATTTTTATGCCCGAAAAGCTGTATTTATTTAGAAAAGGGGTAAAACCAATGACAAAAGCAGGTAAATCTTTTCAATTACGGTAAACTTTAGATTGTTAAAATACTATGGGCACCGTGTGTGCTGATATTTTCCCAGATGACTGTTACAGTGTAACTGTATCTTTCTAAATATTTCAAGTTGCCCATGAATCTGTATCAGTTGCCTGATGAAGGCTAGCAGTACTAGCAGCCGAAACGTCGCTACCATCAACACGACATCGCATGACTGATCACCTCTTTTACCTAATCTGCATTATTGTCTTTGACAAACCGAAGTATAATTACCTTTAATACGCATAATGCGTATTCAAAACTACAAAGGTATTTCAATCGAGTTGGGTTCCGACCATGCTACAATCATCAAAATCTGTCGTTATTCGGCGCGGACTAAATATTTGGGGGCGGGGCCAAATATGACACACCCTCAAATGAGGAGGAGGCCACTTAAAATTTCGAACCCCCATCAAACAATGATTGTTTGTAACCCTGTAGAACCCAAAACTGAGAAAAAATAATAAATTAGCCAACAAATCTCACGGGAATACATACCGTATCGCACTTATAATGTAATCTAATGGAATGACCTTTGACCTTTGTCCCTTTGACCCTTTCTTAAGTAGGGAAAGCACCACTTTAGATTTTCTTAAGAGGTATTTGTGGATTCGGGGTAGTGTAAGGAACATTCTGACACTTGTTTCATGCTTGCACTCGAAATTATGATTAAAGTGTATTTTGGGGTGACTTTTAGGGGCTGCGCAACTTAAGAAATCACTTTTTGTACTTGTCTAAGTCAGCCCTACATATCCCACACTTCAAACCTTTTGCACTCGAAATTATGATTAAATCCTGCTGGGCTCCCGGACTAGAATATTTAATGGTGGATAGTTTATTGAGCAAGACATTTTTGTGCTAAGCATTTTTTCTGTGCTTAACAGATCCATGAAATTGGCCCCAGATGGTTAAAATGCTACTGTAAGATATGGAGGGAAATTCAACACGCAAAAATGTCACGTAATACGTAAGGCAAGGCCCAAAATTTCAAATTTGTATGTAACACATACAAATTGCCTCCACTTTCGTGCAGAAACGGCAGTGAGTTACCTTTTTACCGGTGTTACATCAAAGGAAGCAGTACAATGGAGGTGACAATGTCCCAATAAAGAGAACAAAGACGTGTCCACATTCTGTAGAAAAAAAAAATCGAAATTTCGAAATTGTGCACCAAATCGCCATGGTAACCTCGAGTGGCGTCTATACTCCAATTCTTATATTCCCCACACGCGTAGATCAATACGCCACTATAGCTTTCGATTCCTTTGGATATACCTATTGCGTGTGATCGTGATGGTCTAAAAACGGCCCCCTGGTCGTGCAATTAATTTAGCTAGCATAGCGCAACACAATATGAACAGCACAGAATTGTATATACTTATATGGAATTTTGAATATAGCATACAGCATTTAAAGGTGTTCTACTTTGGTAGTATACAAAAAAAAAACCAGAAATCTTCACAAATTTACCTTTAACTTACAGGGTGTGAAGAAGGTGGTGGTAAAAACATGCCGCTAAACATTTTTATGCCCGAAACGCTGTATTTATGTAGAAAAGGGGTAAAACCAATGACAAAAGCAGGTTAATCTTTTCAATTACGGTAAACTTTAGATTGTTAAAATACTATGGGCACCGTGTGTGCTGATATTTTCCCAGATGACTGTTACAGTGTTACTGTATCTTTCAAAATATTTCAAGTTGCCCATGAATCTGTATCAGTTGCCTGATGAAGGCTAGCAGTACCAGCAGCCGAAACGTCGCTACCATCAACACGACATCGCATGACTGATCACCTCTTTTACCTAATCTGCATTATTGTCTTTGACAAACCGAAGTATAATTACCTTTAATACGCATAATGCGTATTCAAAACTACAAAGGTATTTCAATCGAGTTTGGTTCCGACCATGCTACTGATGTTAATTCATCTTGACATTGTAATATTTCTGTAAAATGAAAAATGTGAGTTGCAATTGATAACCAAAAATGGATATCATAAACGGAAACAATCTACTGCTGTTATATAATGCCTTCTTGCTCTGCCAGGTTTTAGGTCGACCTGTGACTGAGAAAAAAAAGCGAGATCAAATAGAACATTTTCACAATAGGGAAATTATTTCCCTATGGCTGATCCACTTTTTAGATTGACGATAATTTTATGATGCAAAAATTAATTGCTCTTCCACTGGAGAAAGGCCTTTAAAAAATAAAATATTTGTATCAAAGTTGTATCATTTTTAAAATGATACAACAAAAAAAGGGAAAGTATTTAAGGCAGCGAGCATTAAACATACTCCGAGACCAATACAAGAGACTGTGTATTATTTTAGGATCTTTGACTGTATTTCATTTGAACGGACAAAATTATGATTGGTCGACTGCATGGCAGTCTGGGCAAGTCCTTTTATTGATTTCTGTAACAATAATCTGTCACGGATCTGTTGTTTTTGCCAAAGTTGCAACCGAAAGATTTAAAAGGTTTTTACATGTAGTCCTATTTGTGTTCGTATATATACGGTGGGTTTTGTAGTTTGTTTAAATGCTACAAATAAAACTTTAAAAACGTGGAGGAACGAACTGTCCTTTTCTTAGAGGTTTCCCAACATAATTAACTTATTTATTTCTAGTGCCGGAACCAAGATGGCCACGAGGAGTCTACGGTTTACCGATGCCAACCGGCGGTTGTCCGACTGGCTCGGCCTTCACCTGGCAAACCGGCTCTCGTTTTCACGACACGGAGGACGGTGATGGGGGTCCGGGGTCTTACCCAAACAATGAGTGGTCAGAGGGATTGCATCTTAAGGGTCCCTACGCAAGGGATGACATGGTGCAACACTTCTGCATGAAGACTGCAGAACGTGTAGTTGGTGTCGACGATAAGGAATGGCCGAATGGGCAATACTGCGTCTTCAAGTTCGGAGACAACTGCCCAAGTGGTACGTGTCTCAACAAACCTCGCTTTATGTGTTACAACTATTATCATTAAATTACTTGACATGAGAAAAAAAAAAATTATCTCACACTGAAGTTAGAACAAAGTCGACAGAAAGAGAGTCCTTTTTGATGAAAAAATTCCCCCCAAATTCAGATTCTCTGAATTTCGTCAAATGGGGGCATGCAGCAGACGTCGTGACGTCAGATATGGGAGCCTATAGGGTGGGCTGCATGGGTTGGGCTGGGTTGGGATGGGTTGGGGTTCATGTTGGAGTGGTGTGGGGTGGGGTGGGGTGGGATAGGATGAAAGAACAGAACAAAGAACAGAACATGGTGCGAATTATGCCAAATAAAAAATTATTAGCCCCCATTTCAATTTCCTTTCTGTTGACTTTTAATGTGACTATCTTGCAGGTATGTCATCTGGATCCATTTATTGGGATGACCAGAGCAGAAGGAACGACAACACCGTGCAGGGCATCGTGCCATCGGGAGTGTACGACCAGGACACTCTCATCAACTTCTGCTGCATGATAGACGGTGTGGCATCCGATCCGATCACCTTACCAACAAGCAGCCCGTTCTATCTCTTCGCCTACACCGCACAGTGCCAGGAGGTGGAGGGTATGACTGTTACCCAGGAGTGGTTCCGCTGGGATGACGAGGATTCTGGCAACGCAGACGACCGTACTGGGAGTCACCCCTATGATACTCAAACCAGTAATCACAAGCTGCATTACTGTTATTACCAAAAGATCTAGACTTATGGCTTCTTAAGAAGCAGGTGCAGGTTTAAGGAGGAGACGGTTATGTATCCGAGATACTTTTGAGCAAATCTAGAAACGAAATGATATTTAAATGGCACAAAACGTTTGATATCTCAAATTCATAGTTCGATTTTACAAAGTTTTTAAAATATCTTTTCCTTAGTTGAAGCTATATTTCTCCGACTTAGAAATGTTTGAAATGTATTTAAAGGTACAGTACAGGATTGGCAACATTATATACCCATTATATAACTTTCAGGATATGAAGATTGTTCTGGTATAGAAACACTGGTGTCGATTTCTTTTCATGATTGGGGGAGATGATTGGTGATTTGGTGTCCTATGCGATGGAGCGAAGCGACCGAGTCCGGGGAGGCAGTGGGAGGTGGGATACCCCCCCCCCAAAAAAAAAAAAAATAATAAATAATTTTTTTAAATAAAAACAGAGTAGAAAAGTCGCATTTTAGAATATTTAAAAATGATGTTCAGAAAAATTTAAAAGTATCAAATTCACTGCGAAGACAACAACAAGGATCATGAAATATTTCTATACAATGAACTAAAATGACATTCAACCTAATAATATTGGGAGGGGGGGTGATAATACACACCATCCCCCCCACCTCAAAAATTTGGGGGATATGTCCCCCCGGATCGACACTTATGGGTATAAACATACCGATAAAATATTTCCGCCGGAAATGATGTATTTATCCAGAAATTCATAAAAACGAAGTCCGAAAACAGTTTTGATCTTCATGTTTTATACGAACAAATTGAGTGGGTTTTCGCTATTTTCTCAAGACTCAGATGTCCGATTGAGCTCACAGTTTCACAGATTTATTATTTTATGTAGGCCTACACTGTTTGATTAGACAAAATGCGAGTGTTGTTCTGTGACCAATGTATACCTTTGAATGTAATCCCATGAAAATGTAAAATTTAAGTTAGAATTTAGATAACTATCTTTTCATGATGTAATTATTTTATTGTTGTGAAGACTAAAATGTAAACTAAATAATTATGTGACAGTCATTATAATATCTAGCATTACGAAACGTTTCGGGGATTTATCTTAAAGGCAGTATAATTATCATACTTTGGTAAGAAACCAAAACACAAAAGGTTCACAGATTTACGTATCTTACAGGGTATGAAGATGGTGGTGGTAGAAACATACCGTTAAAATATTTCCGCCAGAAATGGTGTATTTATCCAGAAATTGGTAAAACAACGACCGAAAATCTGTTTGATCTTTTAAAAGATCAAAATTAAAAGAGAAAAGACTTAAGAAATACTGTGGCTATTTTTCACTGTTTTCTCAAAAGAGGGCACCGTATGGGACTGAAATTTTCACAAAATTAATGACTGTTACTGTATCTGTATTGGTATTTTTGCCCACGAATCTGTATTTCTTTGATAAAAACAGAGTATGATATTACCTTTAATATAGAGTTTAAGTTGTTTGGGAGGTTTAAGCGATTACAGCAACAATACTTTCAAGTTTGAAATCCGAAGCTCAATGTGATTGAAAAAAACTTAACTCCATAATAGCTTCATTTCCGATGGAACCACGCCATTTTTTCATCCTGTTATAGCCCATTTTGTCACTTGATTTACGGCAAGGTCTATAGATTGAAACGTCCATCGGCAAAACTCCGACTACGGTGCGAGTTTTCGTTTCCATGACAGCTACTAATGCATATTATAATTCATGCAGGCGCGGTTCTACGGGGGGGGCTGGGGGGGGGGCTGTAGCCCCCCAGATATTTTGTCTAGCAATACCCCCCCCCCACCCCCCCCCCCCCCCCCAAAAAAAATGCAAGTGAACATTTTCTTTTTTTGGAAAGACTGGATTTTTTTCAGTTATTAAGCGCCAATTACATAAAAAACGCGTTGTGTGCGCTATAATGTGCATGTTTTTCGACCCCTAATAAGACATAGCAGAAGCGAGTGTTAGAAGAACCCAACTATTGGGTCTTCTAGCCCCCCCAAAAAATAATGGCTCTTCTAGCCCCCCCCCCCCCCAAAAAAAATGTTGACTCTAGAACCGCGCCTGAATTAATGTATATAGGTTATTGAATGAGTAAGGCTTGCGGTGACACCATGTATATAGAAATATCTTTTTAATATTTTTTTTTAAATAATATTACATTATTCGTTTCTATCTATTATTCATTCGAATCTTTAACCGTTCAAGTATGCATTTGCCTACAGGCTGCAGAAAAGACCCAAAATATTTTTTTAAAGTAATATTCACTCCTTTAATCATAATGTAATTATTCTTTTTAAGTAATTGTCAATATTTCGTTGTTTAAGGAAAACAACTTCTTGGAGGTGCAGCGGTGGAGTTTGGTACGTGATAATGTTTGCACGGAAAATGTGCATGACTGTATCATGAGCTATAGCTTTACAATATATTCAGTACTTTTTATCAATTATAATACCAAGAAAATTAATGCATAATATCCGTGATAAAGTTCTTTAATGATATTTTGATCGATGTAGGTCTATATTGATCATCATTCTTATTTACGTTTATGTTATACAGTATTATAGATAATAGGGATGAAAGTACGGAAAATTCGAAACATGCAGAGTGAATTTCAATGAGGGAATCTGAGCCTGAATGCAAGGTGTGGGTGTTAAAAATCTAGTTTTTAAAAAAGCTTCAAAGAAAGCTCTTGAAGCTACCGATAGTCTAATGACTATTAGACCAATTTTTGGAATGCATGTCGGCATGCCTTTAAAGCTAGTATCATACTTTGGTAAGAAACCAAAACAGAAATTTTCACAGATTTACGTATGTAACTTACAAGGTATGAATATAGTGGTGGTAGAAACACACCGTTAAAATTTGTCCGCCTGAAATGGTGTATTTATCCAGAAATTAGTAAAACAACGACAGAGAAATCTTTTTGATCTTTTAAAAGATCAAAAATAAAACAGAAAAGACTTAAGAAATACTGTGGCCGTTTTTCACTGTTTTCTCAAAAAGTGGGCAACGTATTGGACTGAAATTTTCACAGATGACTGTTGCTGTATCTGTCTTGATATTTTTTGCCCATGAATCTGTATTTCATTGATAAAAACCACACTGAGTAGGGGGGCCTATGATACTTACCTTTAAAATCTTTTGATTGCATTTGATTGGGCCAGAAACGAGTCATGCACTACTAACTAGGCCTAAAGATATAACTACCATGACTGTGTTGTACCCGTATCTATGGGCCTGTTTGTTTCGGACGAATCCTGCGGATCCGGATCCCATTTTAGCGTACCCTGCATAGGAGAAGGATCCCAAAATATCGGATCCTTTGCGTGAAACAATACTATTAAATCGTATCTTCGGGTTTTGAATCCGCGGCTCCGACTATCCCATAGAGATACGTACTAATAGAATGTATCTATGGACTATCCGCACTACTTCTAGTTTTTTTATGAACACGGAAATGACAATCCGCACTGCACAGGATACGTGTAGGAGCTGCGACCTCCATCCAACGGCTGGATTCAAGACAAGCAGTTATTTTTATTCACACGTTTGCAAAACACGGGTCAAAGGTTACAACAAAAAAGTGTAACGTGTACAGGATCTTTATCCAAATCCAGACCTCTCAATAAACTTGAGCTTTTTCTCCTAACGAAGAGGGATAATTCGAGCGATAACATCACCAACGATGGCTGGAAGTGTTTCTCAAGGAGCAGGGAGCGATGTTTCAGGTGGAGAGGGTAGCAGCGAGCAGTATTTCTCAGCGATTGTGGTAACTCTAGCTCTAGGAGCTGTGATTGGTTTGCTCATGTTGGTATGTGGCTTTGGAACGAGCGGGACAAAACTAGAAGATGATGATAACAAGACGGACAGTGGTGAGTGGTGGTGATTATCACCATGTTGTGTGGGCTTGGGATTTGGGGGCGGGGGTGCTTGGTGGAGGGGTTTGATGAGGCAGTCCTGCAATTACTCGAGTAATTTTCGTGGACTTAATTGTCACAAACTTAGTCTTAATACATAGGCCTAATATTAAATGTGTTTTGTTAACTAATAACAGACTGTAAATAAAAGTAAAAAGGTAATTAGGCCTTTCTGGGGGGGGGGGGGGGGGGGCTTTGGGGGAGTTCCCAAACTAGGCATCATTTTATATCATAATCATTTAGGAAAGAATTCCACTGACGGCCATGACGGAAACAGGGTTATTTCCTCCAAGAGTTCACTTATTTGTTGCCAGTCATAATGAACTTCAATCTCAGGAGTGGAAACTGGGATAGCTTATCTAAAAAGTGAGATTTTCAGGGTTTTTTTTTACCTACAAGTATACACTTCGAATGCAACTGAAGCAATTTTTCTCAAAACGCCCTCTGTCGGTCCCATTGGTTTGTGCACAAGTGATGGCCGAATTCTTTCCATCATTTAATGTATCGTCCGCTCATGAGTTTCCGATGGACATGTGTTTTCGATGACCAAATTCGATTCCCGTTTACCGCGAGACCGTGCATGATACTTTGTGATCAGTTTCCCTGAAGTGATGACTACACTCAGGGCTATCTCCGACTTTCAGGATATTGAGAATAAAGTTTTCAGTTGTGAGTGATACTCAAAAGTAGAAAAACTATGTGATTTTGGGTATAGATTACTAATGCATTTTGAGGCTAATGTTCAAACGTTTAGAAAAGACACAATCTGTGGTAAAATATTCCAAACTAAACTGTCATTCTGCAACTTTCATTCTTCCGATGTCAGACGGCAGATCATAACTCTCATAATGATGCCAGATATAATAAAAATGTTGTGATAATAATTTTACCTGTCCATGATCCGTACCAAATTCTCATTTTGTTGATTCAACCATTTATTTATAAAAAATAATTTATCATTCACGATCTTGGAATCAAAACCGTTTCAGAACCTTTTATAAATAACTCCATCGACCCAGTTCGATCAAATCGAGTCAGGACAATATTTCATCAATTTTTAAGTGACATGGCACGCCATAGCTACTCCGATGTAACTTTGCCGTACAACCAAGTTACCGAAAACTGGTGATGCTTTGTTTACATAGCGGAATTGGTGTCGCTGTAAATGACGGACAATATTTCCAAAGAAAATACTTCAACTTCGAGGATTTTTACAGATTATAATCTAGAAGTGTCCAGTTTAAAGTTGGTGAAGTGATTTTCTGAAATTTTATTTCGTTTCTGTTTTATAGACGTTTTCCCGTTATCCCATCGGAAACCGATGACTGCAGGGTATAAGGAAAGGAAAACTACTTTATAGCCTGATGCTTCTACTGCTCCAAAATGATATTTCTGACTTTCACTTCAGCAAATGTTCCTGATGAGTCCTCACTGAACCATATTGGATTGATTTTGACAATAATCAGTGTAAAAGTACAATTAACTACAATGTTCTTAGGGCCTACCTGCTTATTGCAAACTTGAGTCTCTTTACAGAATGTTGGTTCCCTTTTTTAAGTTTTGGAAGCAGGCCTACATGCGCACCCCAATGGTTTACAATGTAAGGTACAATAAAGTATTAAAAAAATATATAATTTTTTTACCATTCGGAAATTACTTGATTTTTCAGGAGAAATTCTGATTTCAGTTTTTTTTTGCCTCACTTTGCCTGTACAAAAGTATTGGAAATGTATGAATTAGGCCTATGCATTTTGAGGCTATATTTTCAGGTTTTTTTTTATGAAAGTACAATCACAGGCCTACTTTCTAAAATATATTCTTTAGCCTAGGGGAGCAGATATTATGGTCTAAAGACTAAGAATGTTTCATTGGTCCTCTGAGCGGAACCAAAAACTTCAAAGAAGGGTGAAGTTTGTTACAATACAAGTGCACACTTAAATCCATAATCATAAAATAACTACAAGGGAAACTGACTGAAATTAAAGTCATTGGAAAGTGAACGAAGAAAAATTGACTTGAGCGGGATTCAAACCGGCGACCCATCTATTTTGGACACCACTAATGTAGGGCTGGATGACTCAGTTGGTAGAGCGCCTGTATGGTATTCAGGAGGTCGCCGGTTTGAATCGTGCTCCACTCAAGTTTTCTTTGTTCACGTTTCAATGACAAAATAATCCATTCAGTTTATATTTCAAAGAACTTGTGTGATCCCATCCCATCTCCAACAGAGAAATCAGAGAGCAAATCCAAGAAATCCAAGAACAGTCATCAGTCCAAACGACAGAGACAGCAGGACAGACGAGGCACCCAGAGTACGTTCACTCACCCACACCTGGCCTCTACCCTGAAGGAACATAGCAGTAACGTCCTGGACATTGATTTCAGTATCAACGGCAAATACCTGGCATCTTGCTCAGAAGGTGGGTGATCTGTCGTTTCCAATCCAGTACGGGTGTGACTTAAAGGTTGTATCATACTTTGTGTAGAGACCAAAACAGAAATGTTCACAGATTTCTGTATAACTTACAGGGTGTGAAGATGGTGGTGGCAGAAACATGCTGTTAAAATTTGTCCGCCTGAAATGGTGTTTGTATCCAGAAATCAGTAAAACAACCACCAAAAATCTTTTTGATCTTTTAAAAGATCAAAAATAAAAGAGGAAATACTGTGGCCGTTTTTTCCCCGTTTTCTCAAAAAGTGGGCAACGTATGGGACTGAAATTTTCACAGATGACTGTGACTGTATCTTCCTTGATATTTTTGCCCACTAATCTGTATTTCTTTGACAAAAACCAAAGTATGATACTACCTTTAAATACCCCTAACCCCCTGCATATGCCACAGTTTACCACACATGGTTTTTCCCTCGTGGTAAGTGTGGTATCCTGCATACCACAACACACCACAGTGTGGTTTGTGTGGTAATGCATGATTTATGATAAGGTTCCCCTGTTGAAACTGGTAGTGTGTGGTAAGCAGCTCTTGTCTGGTGTGGAATATGCAGAGGGTAAGGGTTCAGGGGCTAATTTCATAGAGCTGCTTAGCACAATAAATTGCTTAGCACAAAAATAGCTTGCCCAATAAAACAAACCACCATTGAAAATTCCATTTGATATTCATGGTCAGCGAATGACAGCCAAAGAATTTTGCAAGTGATACACAACACACAGAAATTTGGTTGTTAATCCTGTTTTTACGAAGACAGAAATGTCATGCTTAGCGAGTTTTTATGCTAAGCAGCCCTATGAAATTGGCCCCTGGTTTGATTGCTTGAGTGGTACTGTACTCTTTGCTGGGGACCTCTAAGCTAAAAAAAGAGCTCATTTAAATTCAAAAGTTTCCAGTCATTTTTTTAAATATAAAAAAACAAACATGCGGAAGCGTACATGTATTGCTACATGTATTTGATTTGAAATGAACAAAGAAAAGTCACTGAGGTGGGATTTGGAGCAGAGACCTGCAAAATAGCGTACAGATGCTCTACGTACCATTGATCTATCCAGCCCTGATTACTGGACTGAAGCCAGCTGGTAGAGTACCTGTACAGTATTCTACAGGTTACAGGATCAAATCCAGCTCCAGTCAGTTTTCTTTGTTCACCTTAAAAAAATAAAAAATTTAGGGAGAACTACATGTATATGATAAGGTTTCGATTTAATTTTAAATTAAAAAAAAATCAAGTTTATTGGCAATTTTTTATGGTGATTTTATTTTATGATTTTCATGGATTATGTAAGGTTTAAGGCCTTCATTTTAATAAAAACGAGGAGAGCTGCAAATCGCTCTCCTTATTAAAAATCAACGTGGAGAATTTAGGAGAGTGATTTGCTCTCACTAACAAAATCAAGTTTGAGCGGCAAATCCAACTCCTTTAATCAACATAGGGCCTACTCATACTAGTGAATAAAGAGAGAAGTTTGCTCTTGCCAAGTTTTTGCATACAGTGTGTCCGGTGTCAGAAAAAGAGAACATGCATGATTTTACTTGTCCTGTTGAAAAAGATTACAAAAAGATAACACTAATTTTGTAGTTTCCATAAAGGATGAATCTCAGCAGGAAAAATGTATGTTTTGAAAAAGGGCAGCTCTCCTTAAATTGTTAAGGAGCTCTCTTTTTCACTCTCCTTGGAAAACATTAAGGAGAGCGGATCGGAGGAGAGTGATCACTCTCACTCTCCTTAAAAATAAAGGCCTGAGGTTTCAATTTACCTTTTGATTGATTCAGATTATTTCAGAGTTATGATATTAATATGATTATATTTCTGTTTACGCAGATCGGACTGTTCGCTTATGGAGTGTCCGGGAATTCAAAAATAAGGAGCACAAGTGAGTATGAATGTTATCACCAAATATTTGTACACTATTTGGGCAGATTAATGAAACCAAGAAATTTTGCGTATTTTTTTTTTTTTTGGGGGGGGGGCATTCTGTCTTTAATAAAGTATTAGACTAGCCATACCCAACTCATTCAGTATTGTTTTAAGGAGAGAAACTGTAAACTTACTGGTCGGGCCCAGTCACTGAAGGACTAACAAGAGGAGGATTTCAGGCCAAAGGCATGGCCTGGGCCTAGCCATTTCAAACCTACTCGTCCTGACCGGTATTAAAGGTTCTCTCCTGAAGTCGGATGAGCCATACTTGGCTAGTGAAAAAAAAATTGTTTAGATTCATCTTTTGTCTTTGATTGTTCCGAGTTAAAAGGACCTTTTCCTCCACCTTGCAAAGCCTCAAATTGTATTAATCAATTTGTGTTTTTGTTTTTGAACTCTTTCTTGAAGGTGTGTACGGGGCAACGTGGAGTACGATCATGCCACTCAGATCAAGTTCAGTCCAGATTGCAAGTAAGTTCCAGTATCAATCGTAGGATAGGAACCTCTTAGATGGGACATTCTCTCAAGATGGGAGGGTGGACATAATCAGCTGTACCATCAGTGGAAGCCAGAGTATCTGGAGAGGAACAATAAACGAAATCCAAACTTGGACCAGTTCCCCGCAAACTTTGAGAAGTCTGTTGTTCTGCTTATATCCAACCTTATTAGTGCATTTTAGTTCGGAATTTTCCCAACTGTGGGATTTTTTAAAGCCAAAAGGCCTCTAGAAGATCATATCGGTACCTTTGGCAGTAGAATTACTGCCAAAGGTACCGATATGTATCATTATTTATTATTATTATTATTTATTTCTGGTAATGACACCTCATTACCAGATTCCTTAAAAGTGCCCTAGGCACTGTAGCTCGAAAGCCTGATGAAATCTTTTATAAAAAGATGATAAGAAGAAGGTGGGAGGAAAACCCCAGAGTAATATTCTGGGTAAAACCCATAGAAAACCCAATCCACTTGTGTGGACTGAGCCGGACTTGAACCCGGTCCACAGAGGTGATGAAAGGCAAGGAAAGAACCGCTACGCCAACCTGACTCCCAGTAAGAGCCTTCTTTCATCTTGGTAGCTGTCAGAAGCCACAATACCCATTGACTTCTGTATGGTCAGGGATCTCCCACGATAGCCAATATTTACATCTTTTACTTCAGGGTACCGGTGATGCATTCAAAGGTTTCTCTTTTCTCCATCCGGTCTTCCCAACAGGGCTTTTATCACCAGCTTGTCAACCAGGAACAGCATTCGAGTCTTTAAGCTGGCCAAGAAAGATGACGGAACCTCCACTACGATCGCTGCATCACTGGATTTCCCGAAGGTACATGTAACACGAAACTGAACGTCCCTTCATTTCAGAGTTTCATCTGTGTCTTTTTGGATTTTGCAGAGATTTGTAGCTTTTAAGGGCTTCTGAAGGATTTTAAGGCTTGTGCGGGATTTCAAAAGATTTGGGTGGATTTTGGAGGATTATTGAGAATTTTTGGAGAATTTCAAGGACTCAGGAAGGCTTGGATTCATCCTGGTTTGCTAGAAATTAGACTGCATATTAATTCATAACCATTGGAAAGCTATCGGTTTATGTTCTGTTCTTAAATTTATATTCTTATCAGAAACATACAACCGATCTCATCAACATCGGCTTGGGTGCCCACGCCCATGGCAGCTTTGTCATGACAGCTTACAGTGACACTACCATACAGATATGGGACGTCAAAGGTAAAATTCATAACTATTTTGCCGGAGCAAAGAAGATGCTACTGGTAGTAACCTGTGCTTGAAACAACTTGTGTTATTTGTATTTATGATGAAATTTGCTTGTTTTTTTTTGTAGGTGAGATACTGCACACCATTGACACCCATCATATGAACAATAACTATGCTGCAGTGTCTCCATGCGGTCGCTTTGTGGCTTCCTGTGGTAAGTACTTGGCCTCTGACCCATTGACCTCTGAACTATGACCTAAGAGTCTTCTCTTCTTATTTTGAGATTGTTTCTGTATGTTTTGACCCCTTTCATTGCCTTTATTGAGGTGTAAATTGACCCCTTATGCTAATGTGAATTTCCATATTCATGAGGTCAGTATTCATGAATAATAATGATGATATAATGTATTTTAGTATAGCGCCGGTATCTGCCATAAAGCGCTCATGGTGCATTATCATTATCCCCGATCATTTGGCTACATAAACATTCCTGAAACCATCTCAACTCCCTGAGTATACAGCCCCGGATGCTGTAGGCGCACGAAGGCTAATCAAACCACAAAGCCATTTCTACCCTCACAGGTACCCATTCACCTGGGTGTAGAGAAGTAATACATGACAAAGCATCTTGCTCAAGGTTGCAAGCACCACTAGCCCATGGATGGATTCAAACCCACAATCTGTAGATTGACAACAAGACTTTAGAGTTCAACACGCCAGACCAGTAGGCCACGGCACCCCACTTGTGATTGTTCTTTGGCTGTTGATCACTGACCATGAGTATCAAATGGAATTTTTAATGGTGGGTTTGTTTTATTGAACAAGACATTTCGTGCTAAGCAATTTTTTGTGCTAAGCACTATTTTTTGTGGCTAATTAATTGTCAGGTTTTACACCTGACGTGAAAGTTTGGGAGGTGATCTTTAACAAGGAGGGTGATTACCAGGACGTGAAGAGGGTCATGGACTTGAAGGGTCATCGTGCAAGCGTGTACTACTTCTCATTCAACGTGGACTCAACCAGGTATGGCAGATGTTTTCGTTTGTGCCTCATTTCAAATTCCGTGGCTGTGCAACATTGTGCAAAACTCGGAGTAAACGATCACGATATGAAGCCTGAGGCCAGTCTTGGGATTTATTTTGCTACCGCCATTTTGTGTCCTAAATGAAATGAAGGGCTTGAGATACGTGACGAAGCTGGAGCCTTTCTTTGGCTTCGTCAAGTGGCACAATCACTTTATTTCATTTTGTGGGCTTTAAATGTCGGTGGCGAAATAATTCACAAGCCTAGTCTCATGTCTGGTTTTGGAAAGGCCCTTAGATTTTGACTCATCACAATGAATGCAAATGTCCATACATTCCAGACTAATTTTCAGTGACTGCAAAGACTGCAAAGAACAAAAAAATAGAGGAGATAATAGTGTGATCCGCTGTTTGTTTCAGTCGTGCTAATTATTCGGGGTTTATTTTCTCATTTTGCTTTCAAAAAGGATGGCCACCGTTTCTAAGGACGGCACGTGGAAACTGTGGGACACCAATGGTGAGTGGGAGTTTCATGTTGGAATTTTGTTAAAGCCTGAATCATTCCAGACTTGCTCGGTTAGGTTGTCAAAGCCTTATGTTCCTCAGCTTTGAGCTGTGAGGCTGCAGTTCGAATCCCCGCCAAGCCAACGCACAGATTCAGAGTTTAGGTTGCCCCTAGCTCTTAATGATAATACATGTAATAATTTTATGAAGATTTATAGTGTGCCTTTTCCACAAAAGGATCAAAAGCGCATTCCAAAAAAACTTACGTAAATCAATGAAGGTTAAAAAATAGAAACAAAAAGAAACAAAAGAAGACAGTATTTAAAAAGATAGTTAAAGGCATTGCATACGTTTGGTAATGACTCTGAAAATTCATGGCAATAAAAACTTACTTGGTGAGAAGTACAGCTGCTTTGGATAGTATAATGCATATTGAGAAACGTTCAATTCGAAGTACCACGGTTATGGAAAAATATGTCACTTTTTATCTCCAAAAATTATGAATCTGAGAAGCGTTATGGCCGTAACGCTTCTCAGCCATTGGCTTACTGTTATCTGGCGTGAAATAACCGCTCTAGTTTGTCGCCAAAATCTCACAAACGCTACCACCTTTTGAATTGAAACTTTCACAGGTTAGTTTTATGGTATATATATACAATTATATTGGTTTGAAACAAACAATAGGCTCAAATTACAAAACGTATGCAATCCCTTTAAAAAGATAGGTCACCATGCCAGTGCCCAAACCGCAGTATGGGGATACGTCTGTCCCGTCAACAGGTAACTAATTAATTAGGCCTAAAACCCGTCGACATCGGTTATGTCTTGATCTACCTGCGTATTTATCACTCTAACTACCTGACACGGTGACCTACGAAATATAGAAAATAGAAAAAAGGAATACAGGAACATATTTATGCATTAGCAAATGCTAATCTGAAAAGGAAGGTTTTCAGCTTAAGATTTGAAGGAGTTAAGTCTCCGTTTCTGTCTTCTAGCTATTGTGATCTTCTTCCTACTTCCTTTCTCTTATCTTTTCTTGGAATGCGTCTCTAGGCTTGCCATTTACAGGGAGATTTGAAGATAGACCAAGTTTTAGCCCTGATGGGTGTCTATTTGGTTTTTCTTTGCTCTACACCACGTTTCCCCTGTTACATATTGCAAATGGATTATTGTATGGACACTCGCCAAATGTAGAAATGTCTAGTTCTAATTATGCATGCATTTCTTAGGTAATTTCATACTTTGGTTTTTGTCAAAGAAATGAAAATTTATGGGCAATAATATCAAGAAAGACAAAGTAACAGTTATCTTTAAAATTCCCAGTCCCATACGATGTCCACTTTTTGAGAAAACAGTGAAAAATTCCCACGGTATTTTAAAAATCTTTTCACCGTAAATGTTGATCTTCCGAAGATCAAAATTGGTTTTGGTCATTGGTTTTACTCTTTTTTTTGGGATAAATACAGCATTTCTCGCAGACAAAGGCTAACGATATGTTTCTACCATCACCATCTTTATACCCTGAAAGTTATACACAAATCTGTGAACAATCTGTTTGGGTATGTTACCAATCCTGTACTGTACGCTTCGAGTACATTGTTTTGAGTTTTGAGGAAGCCATTGGGAATCAGGATACTGGAAAGTCCTTTTGTTTGATGGGATTAACTTAGAAAATCTGGGTGTTTCTTTTTTTTGATCTGGACACAGTGGAGTACAACAAGAATCAGGATCCGTACCTTTTGTTCACGGGCAGCTATGACCACACCGGTCCGAGCATTCTGGCCTTATCTCCGGACGCTCACACCGTGGCCATTGCCACTGGGGTCAAGATAGCCGTCTTTGATTCCACATCAGGAAAGGAGGAGGTGAACTTTGACGAAGTCCACACACGTAAGTCCTCTATCAGTCGTTATTGTCACGGGTGAATCATCACTGTTGTAACGGACCGAGTGAGGTCTTACAATAAAAAAAGAGGGAAGGGGCAGGGCAGGGCGTCGCCCGGATGGGCAACAACATGCACAAATCTAAATGTCGAAAGACACCAAAAGGGAATGCATAATTCGACAAATAGGAGTCCGGAGGGCCCTCCTGATGATGATTCATTGAAAATATAAATAAGTTCAAAGCACGTACATAATTTTAAGACCCATAGATGAAGGATGAGTTAAGCAGTACAAAAAACACCCAATTTCTAAAGTAATAAAAATGAAATATTAAGGCCAGATTTAGCAAAGCACGGCAGAGTTCCAACAGTAAAAGCGAGGGGGTACTAGGGGCTGGAGAAGCATTAATAACATGCCCAGAAACAAATAAATCCAAATACAAAATGCAAGGAAATGATATAACTTATCTGCAAAGCAACAGAAAATCCCAGTCAGTCCTCCTACCACGCTCTACTGCTCTTCCAGCAGAATGACCACACCCCAACCTAGTACACCTCACATTTATAGTGGAACCCTACTGTGCATGGATAACTCCAACACAAAAGCAATTGCAAGTCACCTCAGATGCCTTAACTCAAAGGAGCTGCAACCTTAATAGGGGAGTACAATGCCATGGTATTTTGAAGAGGCTAAGGTCTAGAGGCTCCAGCCACAGTATGAGCCTTGGTCAAGGGGAATTTCAATAGGCCTACATACTGGTGCACATCTGAATGAGGCTCTAACCACATTATGCACTGTATATATTGTTACAATGGTGATATTAACATTTGCGAATCTGTAGATTATATAAGCATTGTTAACTTGGTTGTAGGGGTAGATTTTTTTGTATGACTTTTGCATTTTCATTGCTCAATTTTATACAAGAACCAATCAATTTTGCTCTCACTAGAACCCATCACCAAGATTGGCTTTGACCCAAGCAACAAGTTCCTGGTATCCTGCGGCGATCGACACATCCGTGTGTTCCACAACGTGGTGGGTTACCGGTCAAACATCGCCAGCATGGAGGAGAAAATGAAGGTTTCCACAACGACGAAGTCCCAGAAGGAGAGGATGCAGAGTCAGATCACCCAGATGAGGTAAAGGTTAGGGGTCACTGTAAGGGGTCGGAGGTCAGGTGTAGACTTGACATCAAGTCTGATACTTGGTAGATTTCAATGTCTGCCTGTCACATAGACTGATTGGGGTATACATGGAGAAGGTTGTGAGGCCAATAACAGACTTGAGTTCGAGTCTAACTATTGGTGGGTTTAATAAGTCACCACATGGATTATATATAACTAGAAGAGGGGACGTCAGTTGTAGACTTGAGTTCAAGTCTGATAATTGTTAGCAATGGGTGTATCGAAGTGACAATGCAAGAAGATATTACCAGTTTGAATATTATCCCTATCAGAATGCTTTGTGCAATACTCCTTTCCTTTCTGTTGAACAAGTAGATTCATATAAATACCATGTCAAGCAAATTTGCTATTTCATCTAACTTCTGCAATTTTGTTTGGAGAAACTTTTGCCCGACAGAATATCCGTCTTTATTTGTGTATTTTTTCACAATCAAATCTCTCAACCCTGATTTGTACACATTCTGTTTCCTTTTCAGAGAGTGTTTAGCGGACATTCTTGATGAAAATCCAAAAGGATAGGTCTCAGGGGACATCGCAGTGTTTTCCATCCGTAAGGAAGTTTACTATTAATCCAGTGCCTCTTTTATTTAGAAGAAAATTTTGGAATTTTCAATGTATCTTGACCATGTTTGGAACCCTGACTCGTCAATTTGGTATGCAGAGCCGACATTTTGAATTCATGTGCAAAAGGTTAATTTTAACCCTTCCATAATCTGAATAGCAGGAGTCTATTTAGTCGGGGAATTTTTTTCTTAATGTTGGAATGAGCATGTGCAATCATGTAGAAGTCTGTGCACTACTAGACGGTAATTCAGGAGATACAGAGGCGTACCCCTTTAAATACCATTTTTGTTATTTTTGGTGAAAATCTTCTTGAAAATCAATGAAATATGCCAGTTTTAAGCTGGACATGTGTTCCTTGTGCTCCCAGGCATCTCTTAGTGTGATTTCCATTCAATTTTGAAAATTTGAATTTTGGGCCAAAATTGTCATTTTTTGGTCAAATAATGAATTTCTTGAAAATGAATAAAATATGCAAATTTGAAGCTGGAAATGTGTTCCTTGTGTCCCAGGCATCTATTGGTGTGATTTCCATTCAATTTTAAAAATCTGAATTTTGGTCCAAAATTTAGCAAAATGACAAGGGATTTTCGTCATTTTTGATGAAAAAAATAATTTATTGAAATGAATAAAATATGCAGGTTTGAGGCTAGAAATGTGTTCCTTGTGTTCCTATGCATCTGTATGTGCGATTTCTATTAAATTTTGAAAATCTGAATATCGGGCCAAAATTTAGCAAAATGGCAAGGGGTACCCCTTGCCATTTTGACAAAAACCAATGTTCAAGTGGTACCCCTTGCCATTTTTTAGCCATTTTTGATGAAAAAAAGTCATTTCTTGAAAATGAATAAAACAGCCAGGTTTGAGTCTGAAAATCTGCTCCCTCACATAGTGTTATTCAAATTACATCTTAGAAAGCTTAAATTTTGGGCCAACATTGAACAAAAACGACATGAGGACCAAATGACCAAAAACAAATTCTCAAAGATTCAAAAGAACAAAGTAAAACTGAGTTGCATATCACCAGTTTGTTAATAATGTCCAAGCAAAAACCAATGTTCATCTATGTATACACAAGCACTGTACCACATGTACAAATGGGGAGGAAGGAAGAAAGGGTGGGGGAGGGGGGCGGGGGAGAGGGAAGGGGGGCGAGGAGCGAACTTGAACTGAATAAAGTGAATAAATATCCCACATATAGCCCAAACAAAGCCAACTGCTGTGAATTGTACGTGAATATAATTAATTACATCTTTGAACTTTGAACAGTCTAAAAAATCAGAAGACCTTCCCTTTGTCAAAGCCAGCTTGCCGCTCTAGCATTTTCATGATTTTTAGGACAAGTCTGAACATAATTTAGTTTGCTATAATAATAATAATAATTTTCAGTGGTAACCGAACAGAACTGCATGCTTAACATTCGGGGGGAACCAGTTAAATATAAAAGGTGGCTAGGTCACAGAGTTGCACAATAACTCTGGTCTAAGTGCACAAACAAATTCATTGATAAATATGAATTATGGGTTACCAGTCGAACACATGTGATTTACATTGGTTGTGACTGGTTCCTGGCAATTTTGTTTTATAATCTTAGCATAACAGTTAGTAAGTACATGTACATGTACTAGCTCATGCTTAGCAATTCGTTATTCCGCACTAATGGGCCGAAGTTATGGCATATTAAAAAAAATTATTCTATTATCACTATAGAATAATTTGCTAAATATGATCCATCTCAAAAAGTTATCATCACTATAATAAAAAGATAAAAGAATACAAAATTAATATAACAATGAACCGAATAAGCCATTTGTTATATAACAGATGTCAAGCACCAATGCACTGTTCATATGAGAATGGCACAAAGGAACCAGTCCATTCCAGAGATGGGTATCGCTAAGCAAAAGCTTGCCCTGAATCATGTGATATAGCAACAGAGTCTTTAGTCTGGGAAATTCAAACTGGGGTGTTTATATTCAACGAAAGAAGCCTGTTATAATGTACCAGATACTATTCAGAATTAACTCGCAAATGGCCAATTGGGATGCGGCGCTGGAAGAAATTTAGGATGAATTGCACAATTGTTTGAAATTGAAATAGCAATGAGCACACAGTAACCTCCAAATTAATACAAATTTCACCACAAGGTTACAAAGATGGCTGATGAGAAAAAATTACCATTAATTCACCTCGGTATTTTGTGACAACCGTTCATCATAATGAAAGCATTTTTATCATAATATACTCCCCTCTCAACAATAAACTATAAAAAAGAAACACATACATAAATAAATAAAAAGAAATTATATTAATTTGTTACTCATTAAAATATGGTTTTAACTTGATTAGTAAAATTCTTGTCAAATCTTTTGACTACCACATCTGAGTGAAAAACAAAAGATAGTGTTAACTTTCATCATAATCAGAACGGTCATGATAAAATTGAAGTTTAACAATTTGTCAAAAATAGCTGCAAACTTTGTTGGCTTATTCTACTGGCAACGATTTTGAAACAGGCTTTAGCTTTCCTTTTTTTTTTTAAATATAAAACGCAGATGTTCATTTTTTCGTTCATACTTTCTATGAAAACTGAAGTATCTATGGCCCTTATCCAATATAACATGCATATATATCCCCCTCCCCACATTACACAGACATATAACCATGTAGAACATCATATTTATCATTCTTTATCATATAATTTTATATACAGGAAGAAATTGAAAATAAAATAAACCAAAACGAAAAATTCACTTTATAATGTTTTTTAATGCTATTCATGTAGGCATTGCTTGTCTGGATTATTATGAATGCATTAAGTGAACTGGATTACATCCAAGAAAAAATCTGGCGAAAGTGGGTTATTTGAAACAAAAAAGCTGCAAAATGTACATTTTTAACATGTGAAGTCCTACAAAAAACGTCAACTTACGTCCGCTCATAAACTGCATTTCTGTATCATGCCTTGGCTATGGCCGAGAGCCGTGTTGTGGCTTCTACAAGAATAAAACAAAGATGACTGGACCCTTATTGAGGTAACACCAGAAGGTGCTTACCATTCATCAACATGATGCGCAAATAAAAAAATCACAACCCCCCAAAAATGGCTTACCACTTGTGTTGTGTCGTTGAGATCGCAAAGACATTTCACACAAGAGTACTTGATTGGAAGATGAATGCAAAAACCCTTTCAGGGCATAGCACATCAAAAGCAATGGTGTTTTTATGTCAGGATCCATTCATTTTAATTCTCCAGGGGACAATTTCATAGAGCTGCTTAAGCACCAAATTTTGCTTAAGCACCAAAAACCTTAATATAACAACAGTATACTGACCAAAACTCCTTGTGAATGTTATGCTCACTGAATCAATGGCCGATTACAAGTCAAAAGCAGTAATCATCACATGAACATTTGGTTGGTAATCCTGTTTGATCAAGGAAGACTTTTCATGCTTAAGCAAATTATTTTTGTGCTTAAGCAGCTCTATGAAATTGGCACCAGTTCCCAACATGCAGAAATATCATAAAACTATAAGCCTACAGGTGAAAATTCCAGCACAATCGGTCAACAGGGTTTCCAGAAAGCAATGCATATAGATTCCTGTGTTCATACAAGACTTTGTTCTGATTCAAATCATGTTTAATTCTAATTGCTGCCATCAATATTCTGATGGCCATCTCCCAGGCCTAGACAGCCACGGGACCCATCCCCATCACAGCAAAATAACAATCCATCTGATGCAACCACGTGTCATATGGACGCCCCACCGAGCGAGTCCTATCAGTAAGTTCTCTCATAGAGAGAATCCGCCCGGGAGGTGATCACTCGCAGGGAATCCAGCCACATGACCGTACAGTAGTATATCTGGCGCTCTCATATCATGCAGGTAAAAGCCAAATGCATTTATTGCAAAATGACAGCATTTCCGAGAGAAATATTTCACAGAATGATTGGTGCCAAGTGCCAACTTAATCCTTATAAAAAATCAGGTTTTGTAGATCCAAACCTAAATGATAGTGCTTTAGATCCTGCACTCTACCTTCAAGAAGCCACCCAACAAACCCAATGTGTGACAAGTCAGCTGACAACAACCAATCCTCTACATTTCAACTGACAACATACAGATAAATATTATGATCGATACAAGATTCTTATTGACTGAAATATTTGCACATGGGAAAGAAGACAGACAACAAGCCCTAGGGGAAATCACGTTCCATACGAGTCCATACTTGCAGACAATCAGGAAAATTGACAATTAGAATTAGAACTACTCCCTCAAAAAAAAAAACCCACAAGACTAAAAGGAACAGTCTGAAGAATACGCATCAAACATGACTGCCAATCACTTTTAACACCGACCAAAATCAGGGTCAAGTTTTCCCCATGTTAAATGTTGGAAGGATTCCATTGACGGGCATTACGGAGTTATATCCTTTAAGAATTAACTTACTGGATACAAGTTCTGATGAACTTCAATCTCAGCTGTGTAACAATGGGGTAGCATACCGGTAATTATCAGGGTGTTTTGGACCTACAATGAATGATACACTTTGAATGCAGTGGCATTTTTTAAATCTCTAAATGCCCTCTGTAGGCTACCAGTTCAGTCCTATGGGGTTTGTGCACAGATTGTCAAAGTGATATCCGTCAGTGCAACTCTATCCATACTGTTTATAACTGTTCACAGAATCAAGACATTTTGTGTGATTTACACATTTTTCCGGTAACATCAAACATGGACAACACTAGTGAGTAGTACGTGGGGGCCCAGAATGGCATACCATTAAACCAATAAGGTGAAGGTTAGGCCGTGTCCCAAATCTCTGACTGCGGCTGCAAATTACGCACGAACATATGACAGCCACTAGCCAGTGACTGCAGCCGTTTCCATAGACTTGTGTGTTATTTGCAGTCGCAGCCAGAGATTTGGGAAATGGCTTTATTGTGCTTGCCACTGATCACACAAACGAAGTGTTTTAATAGTGAGAGGATAATGAAATTATTGAACATGTATGTGTGCAATGTAAACCAAGTCAGGGTACTAGACGTTATGTAAGATGAGTTTGCTGTGTAGCGTGTTGCATCCTCCAATTTGACAAACTTCTACAGAAGGTATACTACAGGATTGGTAAACTACCCAAACAGAAATTTTTCACAGATTTCCGTATAACTTTCAGGGTATGAAGATGGTGCTTGTAGAAACATACTGTTAAAATATTTCTGCCTGAAATGCTGTATTTATCCAGAAATTAGTAAAACAAAGATCGAAAACAGTTTTGATCTCGGGGTAAGATCAAGACCATTCTTTATGTTTTACAAGAAAAGTTGAGTCGGGTTTTCGCTTTTTGCTTGTGACTCAGATGTTCCATTGAGTTCAAATTTTCACAGGTTTATTATTTGATCATATTGGATCAGACAAACACTGACAAAGTGTGAGTGCTGCTCTGTGACCTTTACCAATCGTGTATTATACCTTTAATAGAAAATGAATACATATAAAATGGAGAAATACCAACAAGGAAGCCAAAACACTGACAAGACTCCTGCAGACCACCGTAAGATGAGCTGGCACCAGACCAAACATTCTGAAAAGTGCATTGTGTGGGGTAATCTAACACAGAGAGAAGAGTTTGGGTACAAGACTACCCTCAGCCCTCCAACACTTTCACTGTTCCCTTGATTTGAAAATTTGCATGGTGACTCCTGGCGAATCCTGTACACAATAAGTTGGGAGCCATACGGAATGTTACTTGTTAACTTCACCGTACCGATAAAAACTGTAACTAGGGTTCATGTAATCTATTTGACTACGCTGCAAATGTCTTAAAAGTTAACCTCTACCAGATCAGACCGGGGGGACCAGTCTCAGCACAAAATTTCACGTAGCACAGGCTAGATATGCTTTGCAAACCCCGGGTTACCAACAAATTCACATGACCTACGTCACACATGTTTTTGGGTTGGTAATCTGCATTTTGCTCAAATTTTGTGGAAATGGAGGGTCCACACACTGAAGACCGCATGCTATGGGTCATTCCTTTCCCTGTCAGTCATTTCCCCTAGGGCCGTGCCCCCCTAAAGAGCCTATAAGCCTACCCTACCCATCAAGTTCTCTGCTACGAATCCGGCGCCTCTTTGCTGAAATAGGGTGCGGACTCGTTGACTAGGAGTGTGTGGCAGATATTGCATACGGGCATCTTGCGCTTGCGGGGCCCACTCTCCACATTGTGGTTGAGACAATCCGAGCAGAAGACCTTACCGCAGTGCATGCAGTGGTGCTGGAGTGTGGGACAAAGCACAAAGAATAGACAAGTGAATGTCAGAGGTTTTATATCAGAACCATATCATCTTCATCATCATCTCTACTATCTCCATTAGCCTTGATGTCCCTGGTCACTGCCTAGGCGTCTCTGGTCATTACCTTGGTGCCCCGGGTCAGTGCCTAGGTGGCCCTGGTCAATGCTTTGATGCCCCTGGTAATTGCCTAGGTGGCCCTGGTCAATGCCTTTGACACCCCAAGTAATTGTCCTGATGCTCTTGTCATTGCCTTGGTGCCCCTGGTCATTGCCTTGGTGCCCCTGGTCATTGCCTTGGTGCCCCTGGTCATTGCCCTGGTGCCCCTGGTCATTGCCTTACTTCCCCTGGTCACTGTCTTGGTGCCCCTGGTCATTGCCCTGGTGCCCCTGGTATTTGCCTTAATTTCCCTGGCCAATGTCTTGTTGCACCTGGTCACTGTCTTGGTGCTCCTGGTCATTACTTTGGAGTCCCTTTCCATATCTCTGGCAGAGGAGCCTTTTCATCAAAATAACAACCCTCACCCAGGTCTGACAGTCTCTCTCTGTGCTTGACCATGCTGTACTGCAGTAATGAAGATTTAGGGGTTCAGGGTTCTGTTAGCAGGGACTCTTTCTCTGGGTGACTCACCTTTTTCTTCTTGGAGCTGAACGCCGCCTTACATCCTTTGCATTGTTCCACATCATCTTCATGATCCCATCGTACCTCATTATCTTTCTGTCGGATGTTCTCCAGTTGAACCTCGACAACATCAAGGAAGCAAACGCAACACATTAATTGTTAGAATTTCCCTTGCTTGCTTCAGAATGAAAGACAAGACTCTCTGGAAGTTCTGAGGATGAAGTGGTCTTTGGATAACCCAACCCACAATGGATGTGCAACTGTTTGAGTACTGTAGCCCAAGTGGCTTGTATGTGTTACATCTTGGGTGTATTAATGTTAACAAATACAAGCTGGATCCTCTTGATCTGGACATCTCTGGATCTAGATGAATCCTCCGACAGATCGGGTTCCCGCATCACGTCAAGACGTTGATGACCTGGTGAAATTAATTTGCCTTGAGGCTTGAAGGTGTTGTCGATGAAAAAGCCGTGGAGCCTTGTTTTGGAGATTAAAATTAGAAGCGTCTAAGATATGAGGCAGGTCATTCCAGTGTTAAATGGTCCTTGGGAAGAAGCTTTTGAAGTACATGGTTGTACTTGCCCTGTTTATTTTACAAGCTGTCTACTCAAGAACTGTTAATTTTCCAAAGTTTGAACTTGAACAGATGTGATGGGCTTGAAGAATAAATGGAGGACAATTATGTGAGCTTGTATGTATAAAGTATGACTTGTTGACACAATGGAATATCGAAGATAATCCAAAACAGGCCCAAACGGGGTATAGCACAGTCTGGGTAAAACTGTTGCAAGGGCTGGCGCTGAATGATGTACATTTTCCACAAAATTACCCACTGTCCACTGTTTAGTGCCCAAGACTGGGGCCAATTTCATGGAGCTGCTAAGCATAAAAAAATTGCTTAGCACAAAAATGTCTTGCCCAATAAAACAAAACACCAATAAAAATTCAATTTCATATTCATGGTCAGTGAATAACAGCCAAAGAACAATCACAAGTGATACACAATAAATGGAAATTTCGTTGTTTATCCTGTTTTTATGAAAACAGAAATTTCATGGTTAGCAAATGTTTGTGCTAAGCAGGGCTATAAAATTGGCCCAGGCTTTCTTCGACAAGGTCCATGGTGCATCTACAGTGCCCTCTTGTGGCAATTCAAATATGCAAATTGGTGGTACACGGGGTAGCCACTCACCTGTAGGGACTGGGACAGCCTGACAAAGTCCCGCTGCACTGCTTCGCTGTTATCCAGCTCCACTTGCAGGGACTGGAGTTTGTTTTTGCTCTCTCTAGCCTCCATCTCAAGCTTGCTCTGCCATACGTACGGAAACAAAAACACCAATGGTTGAAATACGAGCGAAGAATCGACTATTAATTGCCAGGAAGCATTCATTCGTGAGGACTTTTTTAGAGCGACTGAGTGAGTTTGAAAATGTTGCTTTGTGTGAGATCCCCTTCCTGAAAGAAGCTAAGTATGCTGCTGGTATCAGAGATTATGAATCTTCAAGAGGCAATTTGCATACCTTGACCTGTTGCAGTTCCACTACCTGAGCCTGTAGCGCTGCGATGACCTCCCTGGATTTGGTCTCGATGTTCTTCTTGGTCTCCTGCAGCTCGTGGACGCTCTGCTGTGCCTCATCGAGGAGCTTCTTCTCCTTCTCAAACTCATCTCTCTGACTCCGCAGGAGCACTGTGGGATCAAGAGAGTAATCCTCATCCCATCAGGATAAGAAGCAAGACTTGGGCTGATACCAACTCCCTCTGATTCAAAAAGCCTCCCGATGAGCTTAAGAGGCTCTGCTTCTAAGAAACTAACCCGGATGCTGTCATCCAGAGAGGTGGAGAAGGCATTGCAACATACTCACCAACTTCCTCCTTGTACTGCTCCATCTCCATCTGGTAGGTGTCCTCCAGGGTCATCTTGGTGTGCTGTTCGGCCTCCAGCCGTTCCCGCAGGAAGCTGTTCTCATTCCTCAGCTTCTCCTCGATGTGTTCAGCGTTGACGCGCACCGTGATGATGTCCTCCCGGTACTTGATGCATAATGTCTGCAACTCCTGTAGGTGGAGAGGAAGGTACGTCAGGGAGAGAAGTTCTAATACTGGTCAGGCCCAGCCACTGAAAAGCCAGGCCAGGACTGGGCTTTGCCTGATCTCTTGAGCTTCTATAATCCTCCGCCTTGAACAACAACTTCAAGCCCCTGATTAGTCCAGGTCAAAGGTGGCATTAAACCCGATTGACAAATAGAGCTCGCATTGATCATGGACAGTATCCAGAAGCCAGGCTTGAGTGATTTTTAAGCAGCTCAAAGCTGACAAGAGGAGGATTCCAGGCCTGAAGGTGTGGACCATGCCAGGCTTTTCAACGACTACTAGGTCTGACCAGTCTATCAGTTTCTCTAGCTAACTCTACCATCCACAATCTTACTTCAAACTCTTCTATTCTTCTCACAGCCTTCATGAGGTATACATAAACTTCAAGATCTTGGCCTTTTCTGTTACAACTGGAGAAGGACTTACATCGAGGCTGGATGGAAGATTGAAATCCTCTCCAGTCATGAGAGACACGTGTAGGGTTCTCTTTGCACTGAGACTGTCATTCTCTCTCTGTAGTCTGGTTACCTGCACGAGGGATTCAAAGAGACCATTGCTAAGAGGTGCAATGGAGCCAAATGATGTCTGGGAACAACACTTATTAAACTTGATGAGAAGCAAACTGATCATAGGTTTGTGGTTAAGTCCTGTAATAACTCTTATAGTGGTTCACACATAGAATCAAGGGTCCCTTTCAATATCTGACTGGTACAACAATGCAGGCAGTAACATGGCGTACGGAATCTCTAAGGAGATACAAAAGGTCTCACATAGAACCAGAGGTCTACTTAATGTTTGGACTGGTGGGCCATGTATCAGGAATGCCACTTGGACTTTCCAAAAAAAAGAGGAAATTTCAATCTTTACCATATTTTGTACAGTGTTTTTCACTTTTCAATGGCATAAAAGTGAAGTTAAAAAAAAAAGAGGAAATCAGCTGAAAAGTTGCACGACTGATGAATTGATGAATAAAATCTCTCAGGTGATACAGAGGTTCTCACATGGAATGAGTAGACAGACGTCTACTCATTGTATGGCCTGGTACACAACTGCACTAACACCACGTAGGAAGAAACAGCAGTTCTCACGTTGAGGCAAAAGTTAACTCAGTGTTTGACATAGTGTACCATAGAAATAATACATTTAGGTAATTTAAAATTCATATTTCTACTGCGGTCTGTTAACAGGAAGCTAAACACCGCTTCTAGACAACCCTCACCTCTTGATATATTTGCTCCCTGGATTCCACTAAATTTTGCTGCAAGACGAAAAAAAGAGGAATGAAGAAATTAGTTGATAGACAGAATTAGTTGATACATACACTCAACATAATCACATATCATGTTAGTATTGATTTGTTCGTCAGGGATATAAAATTATGCAAATAATTGATTACCCTTCACCGACGTAGATAAGCATTTTACTAAATGCTTTTTGAGAGCGCATGAAGAAATCATGCGCTGGCTCAGGTGAGATTCGAACCAATGACCTCCTGCTTACTAGTGCAGATGCCATACCCAATAGGCCATCAACCTAGGTGGGGTCAGCGGAGTGAATCGAATCCCTGGCGGGCGCCATAATCAATCTGTTAGTTATCACATATTATGTTGTAATATAATTTTCTGATTGTTCAGAGTGACAAAACTTGAATTTAGTAATAAGGTTTCAGTAATCAATGTCCCAAGAACTAAGCAGGGTAAAGACTGAATGAGATCGGGTCTAGATTTTACCAGCTGATCGTGCATCTCGTTGTGTTCCCGCAGGTACTGCTGTCTCAGATCGGCAAGAAACTTCTCAGACTCTTGATTCAGAGCATTGGCATTTACAATCTATGGAGAGCAAAAAAAGCGAGAAATAATCCAACTGCTTGTTTAACCAAAAAATCTGACAAAAGCTCTTAGGGTAGAGTGACTTTTCCATCCTAGCAGAACCCTTTTTGAGTTTGTATAAATTTGAAGCTTTTGCCACGACCTGACTCCTACCTGACTTTGAGCATCCTCCGAGGCATTCTGTAGACTCTCCTCAAGCTCCAACCTTAGCCTCTTCTCTCGGGAGACATTCTCTATCTCTGCATCCAACTCCTGCAGGATGACACAGGGTAGAATAATCAAGCCTTGATCTCAAGACTAAGCCAGTCAGAGGAACCCACTGGCCTTCACCAAAATGAGGCTTGAGGCTAGACTTTGGGATTTATTTTGCTACCGTCATGTCCTAAATGAAATGCAACGCCTGAGATACAAGGTGAAGCTGGAGCCTTTATTGGGTTTGGTCATGTGGCCCAATCCTTCATTTCGTTTTGTGGGTCTCAAATGGCTGTACCGAAATAAGTCCCAAGTCTAGCCTCAAGCCAGGTTTCCTAAAGGCCCTATGTATCATCAGTGAAGGGCAATGTATACATTACTTACAGATCAGTTTAGACAGACCAGTGAAAAATTCAACGTCAACGAATTTGCTCATGGTACATTTTGTGACTTATCTACGACCTTGGAGGTAAGGATCCGACTTGTGTCCCTGAGGAAGGCTGTTTACTTCAATTGCCTTTCTCAACCTTGGTTGTATTGCAAAGTGATGATAACATTGTGAGGAAAATAGACCTTTCTTTTGTTTACAAACACTGACATGCTGGTTGGCAATACTTAGCATGGGCGGCCAGCCGGCCAAATGTTGCAAATCATTTCATCTTCTTGACAGACGGCGTGACCGTTCATAGAAGTCTTTACCATTCTGAGGCTCTGTGTCAGTTCCTTGTATTCTCCTTCTCTGGATTGCACTCCTTGTAGCTGCTGCTCATAATTACTGCACATATCACACGGTCTACCAAGCTTCTCCCTGGCTATCCTGATCTGTAGCATAGAATAAAATAACAATTATTTCCCACCAGCGCTGGTTCCGATATGTGCATTAACATCACTAAATCCTATACAATATGCCCTAGGGTCAATTTCACCAAACTAATTTCACCAAACTCATCGTAACTTACTATCAATCATATAGAACTTGTGATACATTTCAGCTCTGCGTAGGATAAGCCCCCTACGATGGGTTATCCTTCGTAACTCGAGTCTAATTATTTTTTTTATTACCAGTTTTGTAATTTTTAACTAGACATTATCATCTATAGTAACTTATTGAAAACCTAATATTTTAGTCTTCAGACTTTTTATTGGGTCGTTTAAATGAACCGAAATTGAATTGAATTGAATTGAATTGAATTGAGTTACGATTGATCGAAGGGTTTGGTGAAATCCATCAGCTCAAGACAGGATAGACCTCGATGGAGATCTCTGACACAACTGGTTGGCTCAATGTAACTTGTGCAAGACACTTTAAAGGCATTGCATACGTTTGGTACTTCTCACTTGGTGAGAAGTACAGCTGCTTTGGATAGTATAATGCATATTAAGAAATGTTCAATTCGAAGTACCGCGGTTATGGAAAAATATGTCACTTTTTATCTCCAAAAATTATGAATCTGAGAAGGCCGTAACGCTTCTCAGCTATTGACTAACTGTTCTCTGGCGTGAAATAACCACTCTAGGTTGTCGCCAAAATCTCAAAAACGCTACCACCTTTTGAATTGATACTTTCACAGGTTAGTTTTATGGTACATATATTCAATTATATTGGTTTGAAACAAACAGTAGGCTCAAATTACCAAACGTATGCAATCCCTTTAATTGATTGATTGATCAATGGATCAATTAGTTGATTGATGTACACAGCACAGTGGGATGCCACTATAATTAGCACTGCTATACAGAACATTTGGCTATACCGAACATCATTCTTGTTTTTTGTGTACAATACATCCTTTAGGCCTATAGGTTCTTTAAATCACTATAACGAACGACCACTATAACAAACAATATCTGTGCATCCCGCCATGTTGGCTATTGCAAAGTTCCTCTGTATTCACTCTGTTTTTTTTTTCTAAACATCAATTCCGAAAGGTTTATTATTGATTTTCAACCATATTTTGATCCATGTTTACTTCATTGAGGGCGCTACAAAGATTACACATTTGTATTCATTGAGGGTAATTGCAATATTTCCGGTATTATGAGACACCAACCTACCTCTTCCTGGAGTTTCGTCCATTCCGTTTCACTGACGACGCGTTTGCCGGCAAGCGAGGGAAATACATCGGTGCGCGACCGGGCGCTGGCAAGAACGGATCGAATCTCCTCAGTCTCTGGAGTCTCACCTGCGAACAGAATGTTAAAAGTACGCAAAGTATGCATAAGTACTTATGTTAGTATGTGCAATCCTCACGACTTCAGACATGAGCTAAGAAAGACTCTCTCTGGACCTTATCAAAGACATCATGTTTTCGGCACTACGCATGGGCACGCAAAGGACAGTGGATAATCTTCAACAAAACAAGTTTTACATGACATGTTGATGCGAGTATAAGCGTATAGTTGCTGGGCCGCGAAGTTTAACAGGTTTTTTTTCTCATTGAAAAGTGAACAAAGAAAAATTGACTGAAGCGGGATTCGAACCAGCGACCTCCTGAATACCGTACAGGCGCTCTACCAACTGAGCCATCCAGCCCTACGTTGGTGGTGACCCAAATAGTCAACTAGTTTTTTTTTCTTGCAGAAAGCCGTACTTTGAGTTGTTTATACATGACACTGCTGCACAACGGTTGATGGAATGTCAATGTTAAGCCGGATGAAGTTGAGAACTTATCTTTAAATTTTATGTCCGTGCGTAGTATGCACTCAGCGCCAGCCCTAGCAACATTTTCCCCCCAGAGTGCTTTGCGTGCAGCCCGTTTGGGGCCATCTTCGATAAGGTCCATTGTAATGTACAATGGGATAATGCAAATACTCTTTAGCCTGGTGAGCAAGAGACTTTGCTGAAGAGGGCTTGCAGTGACCATACAATCAATGAACAGCAAGTAATTGATACCTTTCATCCTTTATACATTATCCACCTGGCAATAATTGTGATCATGAAACTAAAAATGAAATAGAGAAAGCTATCTCACCACTGATGGCCCGTTCCTGAGCCTCTGTCAAGCTGATGCTGGACGACAGGGACGTCGTGTCCGCATCTATGCCATAGAGGGCGCCATCCGAGAAACTGTGCGCCGATATCTCGTTGACGCTCCGATGCAATGGGGAGGAGCCAGACTGACCTGTATATAGGAGACATCGCTTGGATTTACCGACGAGGTTTCACAAAGGACAAACATCATAAACCCTAGAAAGGAAAGGGTTATTCACTGCAGGAGAAAAGATGATTCATTGTCACGCAATGTCGTGTTGCAGGTAGTGACGTTTCGGCTGCTGGAACTGCTAGCCCTCATCAAGCAACTCAAAAACAGCAGCATAAACGTCACTACCAGCAACACGACATCACGTGACATTAATCACCTTTTTTCCTTATCATAAACCTAATATAAAAATCTTCAATTCTTCAGTGGTCCCATAAATTAGTCTTTGACCAAACCAGATGCGCTGATCAAGGAGAAGCCAGTGAAGTTCATTTAGAGTATTAATGGATTGAAGCTATGCATGGTGGAAGTACTAAAAAAAAGATAGGATTTGGGTGACACCATGTTATCTCTTCTGTGAGAGTGTGTGGTGGTTCTGAGAGGAACTGTTGGTGTTATCTCTTCTCAGAAGAGATAACATGGTGTCACCGCAAACCTACCTTCTTTTAGTATTAATGGAGAAGAATCCAACATAGAAGGTTGGTCAATGTCTCTACCTGACAAGATGCTGCTGCTGCTGGCTTGCGTCTCAAACTGCAGCAACTCCTCTGGGTCCAAGCTGGGCGCGGTGAAGTTCTGCCCCTGCCCCGCCGCCGCCGACGATGAATTGGCCACCAGCCTCTGGCCGATGTTGCTAGGAGACCGAGCTTCTCTGGACGTATCACCCTCCTGCTGATCGGCAAGACTGAGGTCGTTTGGGGTCGTAGCTTGGGACGATGGGATGTCTTGAGGTTCGGAGCTGTCAGGCTTTTGCCCTGCCTGTATAAAGGTCATTGACAAGAGAGGCTAAAGAATTTAAACCCACCTTCTGTGTACTAAGGTTTCCTTGTTCTTTTCTTGTGGGTTTTGTTCAGTACAATACACCATACAATGTTCACACACACCATTTAGGACTTGCAAACATACAAACAACAGCCTCACATGATTTCTCTTTTAATTATTTGACAAGTATTTGAAACAAATAAGCTAAGCTATTGACTTGAGGAACCCAGGATGGCACATCTTTCCTTAGCCTTTTCCAAACCTCGGCGTCAGCTCAGCATCCAAATTTGTCTCTGTCATCCATATGCTGAAAATATAGGTTGTGGTTTTTCATAGAAGCTGAAGCAATGTATTCTTTTTAAAAATGGAGAATCTACTTCTGTACTGCAGCCAAATGCCTCTATTTTGATACCCGTTATTTTAAAATGGATGCACGGAATGGAGGGGGAGCCGGAGCCAGAGCCAGAGCCGGAGCCTGAGCTGGAGCTGAGGTTTGGAAAAGGCCCCACCATTACTGTCGCTCAGTTTTGTAAATTCCACTCAGACCCACAAGCAGATTGAGTCTCGAATTCTTTGTGATGTTAAAGTTTGCTCACAAATTCAAGCTTCAGGACTATTTGAGGAAACTGAGGAACGATAACCTATAGACCGATCCATTAAGCCCCGCCCCATTTGTTTCTGACCAATCACAGTCGCGATTTATGTCCGACATGCGTTCATTAAAGTCTGACAAATGTACGCATGCGTACGTATGAGCGACAGGAACGTGCAGTGAAGCATTGGAGAGGAACACGTGTTCATTACACACGTGTGCAGTGGGAGGGGCTTACTGGATCAGTCTATTAATGCCTCGGTCACATTTGCTCACATTTGCCGCGGCTGCCGTGGATTCTAAAATATCTATGGCCAGTTACAATTATAGGGTCGCCGCAGTATTTCCACGGTCATACACTGTAGCAGTCACAATTGTTAGGGTTGCCGCACGGCGTATTTTTAATTTATGGGGAGAAAAAACCTGCGGCTGCCGTATGTCCTTTGAAGTGATGACGCACGGTCGCCTTAGGGTGACCCTGCGGCGGCCGTAGGTTTTTGACAAATACAATGGAACACTCAAGCTTGCTGCAATGAGTATGATAATAATGAGGGGTTTGCCATACACATCAAGATTTTTCACAATGGACATTTCAGTTTCCCAAGTGTCTATTTGCCACGGCGAACGTATAAATGAAAAGAGTTATAACTCCTACGGCCTGTAAATAATAGGTATGCACCGTAGGGCGACCCTGAGGCCGCTGCAGATTTTCTGCAGCCAATGTGATCGAGGCATTTTCTGCAGCAAATGTGATCGAGGCATAAGTGATGAGCAAGAGTCGGTGGGAGATGGGCGCTGTGCATACCTGAGCCTGCAACTGCAGCTTCTCGGTCTCCTTCTCGTGCATGACCCGCTGCTCTTTGAGGGCCTCTACCCGCCGTTCCGCTTCCTCCCGAGCCCGGTCCTTCTTCTGAGCCTCCAGGACCTGCCGCTGCTGCTCCTCGGTCAGCACCATCTCCATACGCCGCATGTCCATCATCTGCAGACGCTGGGACTCCAGGAACTGGTTGTTGGCCATGTGCCAGGTCTGCTTGAGCATGTTGTGGGACTGCTTCTCCTTCTCAAGCAGCTGGCATACTGTAGGAGATAAGGAGGACATCAGGGTGAGCAGAGGTCAATTTATGGTGTTTCATTCAGTCGAACGGGGTGAACGAGAACGACACAGTTCTCTATGGGGAATCACTCCACAGTGTGGAGGCACCCAGGCATGGCCAGGTCAGGGGTATAATAGGGGGAATGCTAAGGAATTAGGGCCATCTGCACACTGACGGGCATACCAACCCAATGTTGTAAATGCTAGGAGTGAAAGGACGGTTAATGAGAACACAAAATTTATGTTACAGTGGAATCAGTCTTAATAAACTCTAAACCAAGTATGACGTCACAATACAAATCACTGTGGTGATATTGAAATTGATTCTTAGTATTTTGTGAAATCCAACACCCAAGCAGGATGGAGGTTGCAGGTTTGAATCCCGCTCCACTCAACTTTCTTTGTTTCACTTTTATGGCTTCTGTAATGAACTCAAGTATTCAACAAGGTACATAAATATGCTGTTGCACGCAGGAGTTTTCACATTGGGAAGTATAGGGCCTACTGTGGTCGATTTCATAAAGCTCTGCGACGCGTCGCAACTCTATTTGCGACGCGTCCTAGCTGCAACGCGTCGCATCTATGCGATGAGTCCATAGAGAAAGGATGCGTCTTAACTTTACGACGCGTCGTAAGTTTTATGAAATCGGCCCCTGGTCTAATGCAAGACTAAAACAAAGAGAACAGGGGTGTACACTGTGTGCGGTCACTTAAGTATGTTGGGTGGACCCTAGCAGGAGCCTAGCCTCAACAAGTTACGTAAGACTGTCTGGTAGATCTGTCAGCCTCTCAGTGACCTTGCCAAGGTCTTTAGGGTGGGGATATATTACAGCTTCCCTGCTTATTCATGTTATTTAGAACCAGATTTACCTTCTCTGAGTTCCTCTCTCATGGTGTCGTTCTCCTCCTGCATGACGTTCTTCTGTTTGTTCAGGACGGCAACGTACAGCTCCATGTCTGATCGGGATGTCTTTTCTGCTTCAAGAACACTGGATAACGTCCGCACCTTAGGGAGACGGGAGATAGTGTAAGTATAACAAGGTTATATCATCCAAACTCCAGAGAGAAATGTCATATAAATTTGTTTTCCAGGTCACTGTTGTTTCAAGAACAATTCAAATTGGGCTTTGCTTACAGCTTGGGCACAACTTGCTTACTGTCCATGAACAAATGTGTGTACCGCAGGCCTTGAATTTGGTTCTGAAAAGGGCAAGGCCACTTTTCCATTGCATAGGAAATTCCAATCTTTACAAGACTTTGTGCAGTGCTTTTCTACTTTCAATGGTACAAGTGTCATGAGAAAAACGAGGAAATCAGCTGATCCGAGGAAAAGTTGCATGCCTAGACACCAGTGTCTGGACAATGAAACAAGGTAATGTAAACCAATATGGTTGTATTCATGCAATAAAATGCAGTAAAATTCAGTTTATAATAATTGGTTAAAGGTAGTATCATACTTTGGTAAGAAACCAAAACAGAAATGTTCACAGATTTACGTATAACTTTCAGGGTATGAAGATGGTACTGGTAGAAACCTACCGTTAAAATTTTTCTACCTGAAATGGTGCATTTATCCAGAAATTAGTACTAAACAACAACCAAAAATCTTTTCGATCTTTTAAAAGATCAAAAATAAAAGAAAAAAGACTTAAGAAATACTGTGGCCGATTTTCACAATTTTCTCAAAAAGTGGGCACCGTATGGAATTGAAATTTTCACAGATGACTGTACCATACTTATTTGTACTCCTTTGACAAAAAAGTATGATATTACCTTTAACTGCTTGATGAAAGTTGCGATGTAGCCAGTTACTCACCTTTTCATCTAAGTCTGATGTTGTATCGGGCGTGGTCTCGGGAGGCGTGGCTGGGCTCTGTGCTTTATCCACCATCACCCCGCCCAGCCCCTCTCCACCATACTTCTGAGATTTGAGAAGAGGAAAAATAAGGGTAATTTGTTTTCAATACAAGTGATAAAAACTGCTCATCAACCAAAATAACATACAAGATGCTTAGAGTTAAGGAGGCCTGATGTTCCAATCCTCGTAGGATTGAGCCTTGAAGAAAGATCCTGCTAGGATCGAAGAAATGAAAATCAAGGCATTTTTGATAATTTTCAAATCAAATACATGAAATACTTCTTAGATTGGCAAGCATACCTTTGTAAAGCCATAATATAATTGATAGACAGGCAGGGATTTTACAAAATATTTAAAGATTTGATGATGAATTTTATTTCATTATTTCCAAGAGAATTTGTTTTGTCAATGGTCCCACCTTCAGCTTGTGCTCCAAGGCCCTCCGCTCCACCCCAGCAATGTGGAGTTTCTCCTTCAACGAGGCGATCTCTTTCTCCAAAGGGACTACGACCGATCGCAAGATCTCGGCGTCTTTCTGTGCCTGTAAAGAGGACAGCGAGACCCAGCATTAAAAACTACAACAGCGAGTACAAAATCTAATTTGAGGTTGAGGAGATGAATTTTATTACGTTCCCAAAAATTTTAAGCACTGAAAAACTTCAACTTTTCATCCGAATAAAAAAAACCCTTTTCACGTGGACGGCGCGACGGATGGACAGACGGATGGAAATCGGTAGTACACAGACTCGCACTGCTTTGCAACAGCTCGCCAATAAGAATATTTTTGGATGGGTGGCCGAGCCAGCAGGTGGGAAAACTGGCTAGGCATCCATGCGAACTTCAGGCACAGCTATTTGGCATGGTGTAGCACAGAGGAGTCCCGTGAGTTGGCTGCCTTTGAATCTCAAAGAATCCACCTTGTCGGCGGGCACTAGTGAAACCTGCAGGTTCGGAGACCACCGTGTGATTCACCGATCTGACAACACTCCAGCAGACTGAAGGTCTGATCCTTGGTCTAGCGTGTTGGAAGACTGGCGCTGAACTGTGCGTTTCTCCAGGTACTGGTTGGGAATTCTGTTAGTCACTCGGCCGTGGAGAAATGTGGGTGTGGGTACCGCGCAAAGAAAAGAGTTCCTTTTGGCATTCATTGGGTGATAATAGGCCTAATTTATTCACGAAATAGCCACAAGGGAAACTGACTGAATTTAAAGTCATTGAAAGTGAACAAAATTGACTGGAGTGGGATTTGCACCGAACAGGCGCTCTACCAACTGAGCCATCCAGTCCTACATTGGTGGTGACCTCAATAGTCACTTATCTTTGTTCGTTTGGCAGTCAGAAGCCATGGAACCACGCACACACCGTCATACCCCAGGGATCATTTCATCGATAAGTGCATAGGCGCGAAAGGCCTAATTTATATTATATTAGTGTAACTTTACGGATTCTTAACACTGTTAAGAGGAAGTGACAAAATTGTCATTTTTAAGATGCTCCGTGGGAACAAGGTTGCACCTGCGTACCTTTATCATGCTCCTCTCCAGGTCCTCCTCCTCCTTGGTGGGCGTGCGCTTCAGCTTGGGTGAAGCTTGTGACTGAGAGGGAGGATCCTTCTCGTGTGATGCTGTCGCCGTTGATGACTGCTGCTTCTCTTCTCTGCTTGACGAGGGCGAGTTGGACCCCGTCAAGTTGCGCAGGGACCGCGTCATGCTGGAAAACACGCTGTCTCTGTACAAAAAATACAAATGATTATAATGATGATTACAATCTTTCATCAACAAGGAAGACGGAGATAGAATGGCAGTGGATGCTTCCAAAAACAGGAACTCACTTTTCAGCTCCTGGGCCCTGATTTTTCTCGGCCATCATTTGCTGCATGCTCTGGAGTTCGTTATTCAGCAGCTCGTTGGCGGCCAACAGTTTCTGCCGCTCCTGCTGGTAGGTCAGCGCCGTCTCTTCCGTTGTCTGGGCAACGGCATCTTGTGAGAAATCAAGTAACTATTTAATCAGCTGTCATTCCGGAAAGTTACACACGAGGGCGCTCTTCGTGACACAATGAATAAGGAATTTACTAGCCTTAATCTAATTTTATAATCATCCTCAGATGATGAGAGGGAGATTCAAGGTAATATCATACTTTGGTTTTTGTCATAGAAATGCAGATTCATGGGCAAAAGAAATATCAAGTAACAGCCATCTGTGAAAAATTTTAGTCCCATACAGGACCCACTTTTTGAGAAAACAATGAAAAACAGTATTTCTTAAGTCTTTTCTCTTTTATTTTTGATCTTTAAAAGATCAAAAATAATCACTGGTTTTACTCTTTTCTGGATAAATACAGCATTTCAGGCAGAAAGATTTTAACGGCATGTTTCTACCATCACCATCTTTATACCCTGTAAGTTATAGGTAAATTTGTGAAGATGTCTGTTTCGGTATGCTACCAATGTATGATACTACCTTTAATAAAGGTTACACTTCGACTAGCTTCTGACAAACAAAACCAATCAACATTAGTGCCTAGATAATCGCTAGTGAGTAGAGGGCAGTCTTTACAGTATAAAAAATCAATCTGAGCACATTGATTCCATAAAGACCTTAACAAATCTGCAGGGTTTTATTAATTGTAAAACATCATATAACGACTTGAAACTAAAAAGAAGTCAATGGAAATAGAGGGCGCTCTATGATGGACCTCACCTCCCAGTATGGCCTGAAGGGTTCCCACCTCCTGCTTCCACTTGAGTTTAACCTCATCCATCTCTTCCCTGTACGAGGATTCCACCATGGCTGCCACCGTCTTCAGTTCCTCAAGCTCCGTCTTGAGGGTGTCCCGCTCCGACTGAAACTTCTCTGCCTCTTTGATCAGCTCCTCTGTAAGGTTTGTTAAAGATGAACGTCAAAATCCACCAAAAAGGAAGGCCAAATCAGACAGAATCTAAGCAACATGCATCATAATTTGGAGGAGGGTTGATGGGTTCCGAAGACTTCTACTAATTGAATGATGATCCTGATAAGATGGGTTTTTAAAATTGTTTGGCTTCAGAGAAAATGAATGGAAAGTGGTCTGGGGTTATGCTATTAGAGGATGACCAGAGGAGAAGGGCTTGAGCAACATCTTCCTCTGTTTTCTTTGTGTACTTGGCCTTATACTCCGGAGAATCTTGGGTAAATAATAGTTGTTGCATAATTTTCTCATTTCAAACACACTAACACAACAAATCCAACACAACAAAGCGGTAATACAGTACCTTCTCTTGTGAGGAAGATTTCTTTGAACTTGGCCCTCTTGTGGGCAAAGTCTGCCTCTTGAGACCTCCTCTCCTGGAGAACACTGCGGAGATTAGACTCCAACTCGCCAACGCGTTGCCGTAGGGCATTAACATCATCTGCAGGGTCAAAATCCAGTGATTTAGATATTCAACTAAATTTCAAAATAGGATTATTTGCTGACGTGACAGTACACACCCCCAGCCCAGGGGCCTGTTTGTTCCGGCACAAGATCAGTGATCTTGTTACAAAACACGAGTATTTGTTAACAGTACACACCCCCACTGGCCCCAGCCCGGGGGCCTGTTTGTTTCAGCGCAGATCCACATCCCACGTACACTGATGTAGGATAAGTTAAACTGGGATCTGGATCAGCAGGATCCCTGAAAGTGCACAGCGAAAAATCCCTTACACGAATTGGCACGAAACGGCACGATCATCTCATTATGTGACGTCATCACACTGACCAAAAATGGAAGTTTTCATGAATGAAACTGACGCGCATGGGCACATACTCAGCAACACCCACTCGAATCATTGCCACATCGACAGACCTCGCCACGATCTTTTGAATGGTACCAAAAACGTACAAATTTGTACATTTCTTCAACCTTTTGACCATTTTTTGTGGCATCGTCCGAGAACTCACGAACTCCGCGGTCGTATTTGAAATTTTGGTAAGCTGTATTTTTGTTGCCATTTTACCGCGAAACCGCGCCACCGTCTGAGTGTGATTGTTGGGTCGTTGAATATTCATATAACGTGTGTTGGGTCTATCGGTTGTGTATACTGAGAGCACCACATGAATATGCATAGAATTGCATGGTCACCTGGAGATGTCGTACGGCCGAACGTTGATCGTTGCGTAGTCGTACACCATGTGTGTTTGAATAGGCACATCGCTTGATCCGTGCTCCGTACGTGCCTGCAACAGTTGGGCCAGCACATGGTTTCCGTGACGTCACGAGCACTGCCTTGCGCGTTGACCAATCAGCGTGTTACAGTACATATGGGAAATGTTTCGCTGTGTCGTGTGCGCGAAACAAACAGGCCCCAGCCCAGGCCAGGCCCAGACACACTCAATCTTTTAATGAACGAAGATTTATTTCTCAAATTTAGAATGACTCTACAAAATTAAACTGAAAAAAAAAATGGCAAATATGATCCAGTACAAAGCCCAGAGGGAAAAGAAGATATGCGTTAAACAAGCAATAGGACCGAACTCTGTTTACATCCGAGACGGCCGAACGGCGATTTCACATATTAATCGTATCAATTTATGCAGGTGGGACTCAGTGAAAGTCAGTGGACAGTGAAGTTGCACCGTCTGTCCGTGGACAATAACACACCGTCTATACCCTCCAACAAACCTTCAATGTTGATGCCCGTAGCACGATGGACGCTGTTCACCTGATTCTCCATTTTCCCCTCGATAAAATCAACTCTGTTTATCGCAAACGGAAGAAAATCATGTTGAATTTAATAGGCGGCGTTACGTGAATCGATTACACATTCGATAAATCGGCCATTTTTCTTCTTTACTAATCAGCCTCGTACGATCATAGAGTGTTTTTATCAAGTTAAAAATACACAAATATTACACCAAAACAGAAAATCATTCAAATTTAAGCTTATTTTGTTCATTTAAAAATATGTCACGTATTCTAGTTTTGTATTTTTGCTATGCGATATTATGTTTTACGAAAATATCGTGTCGCCTGACATAATTTGTGTGCGAGGGTGAAAGTTTAAAGGGCACAACATAACAAGCGTGAACACCTGCACCTCGACCCGTACTCGCACCTTTAATGTTGTTATTGATGCTGTGGCAGGCACTGGGGTCACACTTTAATTATTTGTAGATGGGCAGTCAGAATCTACAGAAAAGGGAGGAATAATGGGCAAGAGAAGAGATGAGAGTAGGTCATCTAGTGCCCATTTGCTCACAGCAGCAGATGAACTTTCAAAAGGTAAAATTTTTCACTAGAATTAAAAATTAAGAAAACTTAAAGTCATTAAAGTTCTTCTGCATGAAATGAGTCTGAGAGGCTAAGGCTACTTCTAGAATTAGAATAAAAATTTTTTAGGTTCTTTTGTGGGGGGGGGGGGGGGGTTCTTGAAGAAGGCTAGGGCTTCGGAGCCTTGGTGCTGGGTGAGGGATTGTGGCATTCTCTTTGCACGACTTGTAAAAGGCAATACGAATGCCGGTAGGCGGTAAACCCAGTACAGTAACTGGGCGCTGAACTCTAATTGACGGTCAGTCTATGTATGTTGGCCCCCAATTTTTTTTTTAACAAGGAGCCCCTGTTTAATGCCCCAGTTACTGGGTATAAAAGAGGAGGTAAATGGAGTTCTGTTCTCGGGCAAACTGCCGATAGTTACTTTAAATTTTTATACCAGACACTTTGTGAACTTTGATGGAATGTCGCATAGGCCTACATGTATTTCGTGCATGCCACCATTTCTTCATCTTCTTACTTTATATTTTTGTATTGTTTGTTTGTTTTTATTAACAGACTCGTCTAGCAGCCCACACAAGAAGCATAAGAAGCACAAACACCATAAGAAGCATCACCGTCATAAGAGGGCGCACCATGACAGCTCCAGCTCGCTGCAGAGCCCCGAACCAGTGCTGTCCTCTGAGCCGATCATGAGTCCCTCTGGCAAGCCGCAGCTCAAGCTGAAAATCAAGATCGGTGGACAGACACTCGGAACGAAAAGGTACCAACTACCAAGACTGGATTTCAAGAAACACTATGATTAATCTTAGGATGTTTACGAAACGGAGGCTCAGGCTCCGGCTCCATTTCCTGAAACCATTCTAAAAAAAGAGGCTTTTGGCTGCGGTTTGGAAGTTGATTTTGTTGTTTGAAAAGGAAAAAAGAGCTTCAGCTTCAATGAAAAATCACAACCTATATTTTCAGCATATGGATGTCAGAGGTGGAGCCTGAGCCGCTGTTTCGTAATTCCCCTATAATAATCAGCCGTCGGTATAATTACCATAGTGATTTGGCTTAAAGAGTACAAAGACTTGAATCTAAAAAGAGTGGCTTAGTGTTGACCTTAACTTATGTGGAATTATTAATGGAGGTTAAACCTTCCAAACAATTACATCTGCATGATTATACTGAAACCCTGAAGTTGAACTGAAATTGAGGAACATGGTTATAAATCAATTTACAAGCCTGGAAATAAATGGAGGCCATGGCCTTCGTTTCCCTGGTTCTTGGCCTTGGTGCCTCTTCAAAATTTTCCATAGACATTATGATTTTCCAATGGAAGTGCCCCTTGCAATGGAAAAGTAGCATTGCCCTCACCAAACCTTATTTCCAGCCCTGAATTTACTAATTATTTCTTTCTGATATAAAAACAAAAAAGCTACGACAGGGTCATCTCTCCGCGCATCTCAAGCGAAGATGAAGATGAAGAAGAAGAAGAAGAAGAGGAGGTTGAAGTGGACAACGAGGATGAGGAAGATGAGGAAGATGGGGATGATGTGGAAGTTGAAGAGGAGGAGCAGGTGGATGTGATACAAGAGGAGGAGGATGAAGGGGAGAGATTCACTCCATGGCAAGGTAAGTCTGAACCTCAGGGCCTTCTGTAGAAGTCCGCTCCGGCTTGACTCTCGGCTTTGTATCCCAAGACCCGAAATGTTGAATTAGTTGAGGATTGATTTTCCTGGAAAACTGGTGAATCAGAGTCTCTTTCTTCAAGCCTTAGCCAGAAGCCTCTGTTTTGATACATGTTACTTCAAAAGGGATGTTAAAAATGGAGCCTAAGTTGGAGCAAATGGTTGGGAGAACTTCTTGGGATAACCTCTTAGAAGAACATCTTGGAAGCATTTCCTGAGAGTTGGTAGTCTGTTATCCATCAGTCCTTCTTTACAAGGGTTATTCCATCAGATTAGGGCATGATTTGTAAAAATGTGTACGTCCATTATCCTTAAATTTTAGACCAGACGCCTCCTGCTTCCCACCATGGGTCACCGGCAGAGAATCCTGATGAGGAAGAGGCGTGGCTTGATGCCTTGGAGGCGGGGCAGCTGGATGATTACGGTGAAATCAAACGAGTCAAGGACCCCAACCTTCTGACAGCCAGACAGGTAGGAAAGCAAGGATATCTGGTCTTCGAGGAATGAGAAGCTGTGATGTTAATAGAGTAAAACTTGGAGTCTTAAACTCTACATATTCTAGCTATTCATTAAAGAGGGTTGTCGTTCTGTCTTTACAACAAGTTTACTCAAGATTTGAATTGTCCTCTTAACAGAGAGCAATGCTTCATGGGATGTCTGCCGAGGAAGAGAAGCAGCTCCAGCAGCTGCCCAGTGGAGCCAAGCCTCCGGAGATGACCGTGGAAATGCTGGAGAAGAAAGCCGAGAAGGCCCAGAAGAGACGTGCCCAGGCATACAAGAAGGTGGAAGAGCACAAGGTACGTTCATCCGTTGTGGTGACGGTGGTGAAAATCACCACATTGCGGTGACCGATACAATTCTGTCCATAAACAATCACCACAGGACATGATTATGATAATAATGACAAAATTGGCTTGTACACAGCACACATATCCTCCCTACTGGATGTTCGAGGTGCAACCATAACTAAAAACATGCAGTAAGGAAAAGAAGACAACCAAAGAAAATTAATCCCCCGAAACAAAACTTGAGACATTAGATACGATTTTAAGCACAATTTGAATTTAGATGCGCAAATGCAGGACATAAGCAGAAATTTGGGGGTGAACTTTGGAGTGTGAACTTGAGTGATAGTGAGAAACACAATAAGGATGCTGGTTCACAAGAACAGGCTTAAAGGTTTGTTGAAGAAACACACTCTATGTAAATGGGTTTTGATGGCAGGTTTTAAGATGAATGTTAGAAAACAAATACATTAATGAGGCAGAAGGTTGCGCCACATCCTTCACTTATTCAAGATTTCAAGGCTGTGATTCCTACTGTGACCAGAAAGTCTTCTGTCTATTCCCTGTGCAAACTGTCTGCAACACCAATATTGTTATTGTTTTTTTCTCCAACAGAAGCAAACCATAGCCAGGCTGTTGAAAAAGCAAGACAGCAAGTTGAAAGGAATAAGGGTGAGTATCACGGAATGTCAATCATTTTCTCTCCACTAAGCAAAATGCTAAGTGTGTACCGGGTGTTTGCGTAATTATTTGCAAGTCGAGGTTTTCAGACCAGTTGGGCCCAATTTCATGACTCTGCCGACTATAGAGGTGTAATATCAGCACTTGTGGAAGCAGAAAACTCTTTGCTGACAAGATCATATTTCATGGATTAGGGAGGATTTCTTTTCAGTTATGAGCTTGCATAGGTGGTGGAATTTAGGATTTCTTGCTTACTCAACTCGCATAGAAATTTGGCGCTAAGCCTGTAAGTGATGAATGAAGATCATCAAAGAGGAAGACTATAGTTGATATTTGATATTATAAGCAAGGGTAGGGTTGGTTTGCCAATTGGGCAAAAATGTGGAAATTGATTGTGCTTCATTCACTTGCCGAAATTATAAGGCTTGTCAGCCCAAGCAACCGGATATTTTTAATCCCTGTGTTACAGAAGGTCACATTAGTTGGTATCTTGGGTAACTGTAGTGTAAAGAATTATTTGAACATCTTTGCAATTTACAGGCCAGATTGAGACGAGGTGCCGACAAGCCAAGAATTCACTACGTCAGCAACTCTGGCGGGGCAACTCTGTCGTTCCCTGTTGGTATGCAGTACCCGCTGAGCAAGCAAGAAGCACAGTAAGTCATGACAGTGTTTAGTGATGTGCATATGGAAACAGAAGTATGCCCAAATCTCTGGCTGTGTTGTAGAAAACACATGCACCTATGGCAGCCACTTGCCAGTGACTACAGCCGATTCCATACACTTGTGTGCTATTTTCCTGTCTGACCAAAGATTTGGGAACACGACCCAAGACTCAAAAATCTTACTCCAAAAAGAGCAGAGGAGCTGTTCACAAGAAGTATTAAAAAGCAATTTTTTCTTGGCAGAGGGATTTTCTATGAGAGAAACTGATGAAATGTCCGCTGAAAAATAAAAAGGGGCACCGAGGCAATACTAGTGAAAATGACCTGGGCCACCAAGGCAATGACCAGGGGCACCAAGGATAAAGACCAGGGCCACCAAGGCAATGTCCAGGACACTAAGGCAATGACCAGGGGCATCAAGGCAGTGACTAGGGACATCAAGGCAATGACCAGGGGCATCAAGGCAGTGACCAGGGGCATCAAGGCAGTGACTAGGGACATCAAGGCAATGACTAGGGACATCAAGGCAATGACTTCGGACATCAAGGCAATGTTAGGGGCACCACAGCAATGACCAGGGGCATCAAGGCTGTGACCAGGGGCTTTGAGGCAGTCGCCTATATTACCTCCATGAAGATCCTACCATTAAACCATCTACACGTTTCCACTCGCTACAGCTTGTGTACCCCTTACATCAAAGCAATCAATTTATTAAAGGTTCTTTCCCGACATGTTGTTCTCTTCACAGACCTCCCAAGCCAGTGGTGCTGTGTGGAGTATCAGGCTGCACCAATCCCAGGAAGTACTCCTGTTCTAAGACCGGCACGCCCCTGTGCAGTCTGGAATGCTACAACAGGAACCTCTCATCAGCGACACGGCCTGTCACCTGTGCCTCTTAAATCGGGACAATTCTGTCGAGGGAGCATTCTGAAATTTGCCGACATTATCTGCACTTACTTAACTTACTTTGATTGGGCCCTTGACAAGGCCATGATCTGGGATAGGGCTTAGGCTAAAGCTTTTGCCAAAGCTTGGGCCAAGGCTCTACCATTCATTTAGAAAATATTTGTTTTCCTCATAAGCACTACGACAGGCGGATTGAGCCCTAGCCGGAGCCGGAGCAAAAGTCATCATACTTGTGTCAATCCAGGGCCGGGTACTGTTACTGTTGGCATTATCATTGTCATCGTTGAAGTTCACTTACAGATTGACCCTAAGTCATTGAACTTTCATCAGCCAACCCAACGTGTCATCAAGATCTTGACTAAATCTATCTTCATCTTTGTCCATCTTTGTCCATTTCTCATTTAACCTGTGCAACATTTTATAGAAAATAAAATGATAAGCCATCATCCTTGGAATATTCTGCATTGCCAGACTGTTAATATAAATGTAACATTTGGTGTTTTTTTTCATTTTAAAGGATAAATGTATCACTTGTACAGTATGTAAATAAAAAATACATTTGTTGAAAAAAACAAATTATTATGTTTTTGACTGCAATTAATTATTGGAATACCACATGCAGAAATAAGGAGTTAGATTTGGATTTTTTTATTGCAAAACTTCATTTAAATGCACAATTACTCCAGCAATTAATGCTTAAAGGACACAGGAACATGCTAATTGCATGCTCAAGTTTTTTGAAATTTAGGATAGCAGGCAGTGTTAGCCATAAACATTACATGTTTTAGGACTCATTTCTTGCTGACAAATATACCTAGGTACAAAAACATAACTTACTTTTCTTACATAACTTGCATTTTACACCAAATTTACGTTTAGATTTACACATAGAATATACAAGGTTATATACATGTGTAAATATGAAATGATGGAATATATCAAAGCATAAATACATTTTTAATATTATAGACAAGTGAATCTGAATTGTGGATCCACATAGCAATTGTCAACATGCAAAGCCTCAAATCTTTCTTGAATTTGAATTCCCAAAATGTTCAAGACTTCAACTAGCTAATGGCTTTATCGGCACCAGACAGTGTTTGCTACATTGGAGGTTTCTGATGAGCCAAAACCTGCAGATTCGTAGATTTCCTGACAAAATTTTCTTAGTAATTTTTCATATGATGATGTACAGGAAGTCACATGTCTGCAAGGAGAAGAGAGAAAAAATGAAGTAATCAGAATTTTTGGCAAATATAAACATTTTAGGATGAACACAGAATATTTAGGATTCAAACCGGTGACCTCTATATCTGGGTTACAGTTTCAGTGCTCAACCAATTTTCCATTGAAAGTGATTTTCCTAAGTTTTGAGCACCTTTCTTTGGGTGTTAGAAGGCATAAGAAATGTCACACAGGAATTCACATGTTGTCTGAAGTGCAATGGGCTGATATCCTTTGAGACCCGAGAGTTGAAATGTGAAAACCTGCTTCTGACCACAACTGAAGACCAAGCTAACTATTAATTTGGCAAAAGGGTTGCCATGATGTCGCTTTTCATTATAAACAACACATCGTTGCTGCTACCATGACCAGCAAAATCTCCAGTATGTAGGCTCTATTCACAATGCATCCATCTTGCATTGGATTCAAAATAGTCTGTTACCCGTTTCCTTTCTAGAAATGGTGTTATCTTTTCCGAAGGGTATACAAGAAAGGTGACAAAATGGATGCGCCATGAATAAGGCCTCTAGTCTTGGGTTGCATGAAACGTACAGCAAGAGCACCCAGGGGCCGATTTCATAAAGCTCGGCGACTCGTCGCAACTCGATTTGTGACCCGTCGTATAGCTGTGACGCGTCGCATAGATGCCATCGCATAGAGTAAGGATGCGTCTTAACTCTGAGGCGCATTTTATGAAATGGTCCCCGGGTGCCATTTGCTCCTTTCTAGCTTTAGTCCAGTGGTTCTAATTTCCCAGTCCTCAATTTGTGCAACTTCCTCATCCATTTATCACCTGACTTTCTTGTGTTTTGGGCTCACCTGACAAGATAAGACCAGGTTCTGTGTACTGTAGGCCTGTGTGACAGTGAAGACAGACTGGCCGTGGCATACTGCACTGTGCTGGCCCACTCCTTCCTCAAGTTGCTGCTTGATGTTACCCAGGGTGATGCAGTCTTGCTGCAGTTGTCAGTGGATACAAACAATACTTGGCAAGTCAGCAAGGACACCCTCATGACAAAACAGTATTAACCATTCATCTTAAAGGTATAACGCATGATTGGTAAAAGTCACAGAACAGCACTCACACTTTGTCTGATCAAATATGTACATTTGAAAAATGTAAAATTTGAGCTCAATTATTTGACATCCGAGTCACGAGAAAATAGCGAAAATCCGTTATACAAACATCTCTTTTATACAACATAAAGAATGGTTTTGATCTTACCCAGAGATCAAAATTGTTTTTGGTCTTTGTTTTACTAATTTCTGGATAAATACACCTTTTCAGGCGGAAATATTTTAACGATATGTTTCTACCAGCACCATCTTCATATCCTGAAAGGTATATGTAAATCTGTGAACATTTCAGTTTGGGTATGTTACCAATCCTGTACTGTACCTTTAAAAATCCTATAGTTCTATTTCTTGGTTGGTTTTAAGCTGCACATACATGTTTTTTTTTTATTTGTTTGATAAACCTTGCAAAGAGAGAGTGTATTGTCAAAGCATACACCTCTGCGCCTACTTTTATGACTTACCTCCGTGTTGATCCTTGCGCCGCATGAACAGAAAATCACTCCTTTATTAATCATCAAAGGATTTCTAAAGAAAACAAAAATTTATATAAAAGGCAGATAATGGACATTTTGTATATCAAGTTCAAAAAGACTCTGCTGTTAAGAGTTGAGGCAAATTCCCCAAAAAACCTTAAAGGTTCAAGTCAGTGAGAAGTTAAGTTGTGGTCATTCTTCTGCAGATATTGTTCATGGTCAACATGTAATGTAAAATACAGCAAAATTAAACCTTCCCGTAATACTCCAAAAATACCAGTTACAATTTAAAAGCAAGAATCGAAGCAGCTTTGAATCCATCAAAACATTCCCACATCATTTTTTGATGGATCTATCAGCATGCATGGCTTCTATTCATGGCTGTCTGGATCTATGGAAATCCTGCAGCCATACAAAGGACCATGAACTGTCACATCACAACCCTGCCAGACCAGGGGTCGATTTCACTAAGCCCTACGGTCAATCGTAACTCAAGTTACGAAGGATAATTCATCATATCCTATGTATGGCTGCAATGCATGTCCTACGATTGATAGTAAGTAAGTTACAATGGGTTTGGTGAAATCCACCCCTGGTAGTGAACTTGGATGGTTTCCACATGCCTAGTGCATCTTCATCCTATGATCGCTGTTCTCAATCGGGCTAACCTTTTGCAGATGGGACATATGAGCTGTTGCTCATCTGCGTCAAGTTGCTCGACGGCGGCACTGAGGGATGCTTCGGCCAGCTGCAGGCTGGCCTCGTACTCTGCCAGGATGGCATGCTCTGTCAACAAAGAAAACACCAATTAACTCCATAGGCCAAATGGATTCCAGTTACAATGGAAGCATAATGTACAAATATCTAGTAATTTAACACAGGAAAAATGGTGATCATAGTCATGAGATGTCATATTGCTGGTAGCGACGTTTCGGCTGCTGAATCTGCTAGCCTTCATCACTGGGCAACTGAAGATGCTGCGGTGTCCGTCCCTATCAGCAACATAATATAGCATGGCTTTGATCCCCTTATTTCCTTAGTTAATAACCACTGTGATGAATAACCCTTTCCTTTAAGTTAGATTGACCTAGTGATTTGTTCTTCATTTTGTACCAAGAAACAACTATCAATATCTGTAAGTCAAAATCATAGACCTGCATAATTCAACTTCCTAACTACACGTGTACCATTTATAGATGTGTGGTTCTGAAAAGAACCGGTGAGAAGTTAGATCTCGACGTTCCAGCCAGTGTACTCTAGCTGTCTCAGGAGAGTGTCCACACAAACTCTCCTGAGGACGGCCAGAGTACACTGACCGAGATCAAACTTCTCAGCAGTTCTTTTCAGAACCATATGTCTATAAAAGAGTTTATACATGGTGTCTCCGCAAACCTTTCCTAATGTGTCTTCCACCATGCAAAGCTTCAAATCCTACTTACATGCACCATGCAATCCTTTAAGCTATGCAAGACAATGTCCATTTCATCCGAATCACACAGATTTGGCCACAGCAATTCAGCCCTACTAAGCTAAGACCCAAATAGATGTTTCTTCTTCAATATATGTAAAACCAAACTTATACATCCGCCTAATGGTATACCTATTAGTATCACAATTTTGGCAGCATTTTAGGTGTGTGACAGTTATCTAATCAGGCTGGGTTCTTTAAGATCACATTGACTCAAAATGGTAACAGTCGATGATAAGGATTTGTAGGCCATTTATATCAGGGGTATATAAAATTGAGAAAGTCCCACCATTTCCTGATGTTTTATTAATGGCATACTTTACTTGGTTTTTACCTTCAACCATTAATTCTGTCTGAATCTCCTCCATGAGTGACATAAAGACATCGCTACTCAGATCATCTACAAGCTGTGGACAAAATAAGAAGTACAACAGATATAAACAAATCACACATCACAGTAAAATTATCGAACACTTTTGAGAAAGAGTAATAAAATTTCAAAATGCACAGTATTCCTGTGGCAAATTCTTACTTAGGTCTTGGGGTCTATGGTGGGCTATCAAGACATTTAAGCCCAACTGTCCTAAGTCCTTTGAAATCAACACAAATGGAGTTCATACAAGTCAACTGTTGCAAACTGCTCATCAGCCAATGACCTGACATTTATATAAAATGCTTGGAGTTAAGAGGGCTTGACATTTCAATCCCAGCAGGATCTTTCCTAGTTAAAGAAGTGGATTTTGGTACATTTGGAACATTAGGGATACAAACATAATGAAGCACGTAGTAAATCTTCAAAATACTAGTCTATAAAAAACACATTATTTTTTCTCATAACATTCTTTGAAAAAAAAATCTACTTATTAAAAAATAAAGTGAATTTGTGAATTTGACATTCCTACAATCAACTGTGCTAAGATTTCTTAGCTTAAAAACCTGGGTACATCATACACATGTATGTCCCTCTAGTGGTTCATGATAGTTTACCATGGCGATATAAGACTAGTTGTTTTCTCTTTATTTCACTTTCAGCCACCACGATACTTACACTGTCGTCCATTTGACCATGGGTCAGGTTCATTTCCACCCTGGCCTGTCTCTGTTCCCACTGCAGTAGTTTCCATTCCTCTGCCATGACCTCACTGACCATAGAGGTTCCCTGCCGAGGGCTAGCTCCTTCTGCTGGGCCATCACTGTTGCTGCGGAACTTTTGCAAGAGGTTCTCTCTGCTGTTTCGAAGCCTGTCAAAGCATCGCTTAAAAGACAGAAAGAAAAAAGGACAGCATTTGACCTCCATAGACCATTGTCATTTAATTATACTTTTTTATAGCAGAGGATTAAATATTATTCTTTGCCGTGATGAATAATTCGGGCAGGTCAAACATCAGATGATAAATGTTTCTAGAACTAGAAGAAGACTCCAAACTTCAACACAGACTGGCATGACTGGGTAAGTAAGGGGCCGTCCAAGTACGTACGCATGAAATGCCGACTTTTTTGACCCCCCCTCCCCCTCTGTACGCATGGCGTACGCAGTGGTCCCAACCCCCCCTCCCCCCTGTACGCATGTATGCGTATACGCATTCCACGTTAGGTTTTTCACTTCTCGTGGTCCCTTGCTTTAGCATCATTAAAATGTCACCGTAATCCGGGCCGGTACCGTTATTGGGACGTCACTTTCAAATTCTGAAATGAATGACTAAAGTTTAACAGGTTTTTATACATTTACAGATGGATTTTACTATTTTTTATTATGTTAAATCAGAAAAAAAAGGAAAAAAAACAAAACAATCCCGGTGCTTTATTCACGTTTTTTACCTCTCTTTTCGCGAGATAATGCTATGCAAATTTTTCATTTGCGTACGGTACGCATTGGCCTTAACCCACCTCCCCCCCTGTAAGCATGGCGTATGCATCGGTAACAACCCCCCCTCCCCCCCCCCCCCCCCCCCCCCCCCTTCGTGTATACATACTTTATGGACGGCCCCTAAGTGAAAGTAAGCCCCCTCCCCATGGAAAAAAAATAATAAATATAGGCCCTAATAAGTAATAGGCCTATTACTTAAAACTTACCCTTAGCTTGAAGGAATACTTTAGGCCCTAGTACTAGTAATACCAGGGCGGCCTACTGTAATGATATCCAATACTAACAAGGGTGTCTTACTCTTAACTGTGTGCACATTGCATGCTTGCCCATGTACGTAGGCCTACTCCATTGGCGCTTGGATGGTATTGCCATTGATTGGCATTTTTATACACATGCCGATGGTGAAAAAGGGCTTCACCATCAAGAAAACTGTGACCCTAATTTTTGTCAAATCTGACATTACATTGTGATAGTCATCGCACAAAAAGTAGCAATAACCATCTCTCTTACCTTCCTGTAAGTATCGCGCCACTGAGGACTTTTACTCTTGTACAAACTGCGATGTTTTTCCATACGAGAAAAAGTCGGAGACTTGCCACTGGGCGTCGCCATTTTGATTTGAGCGGGTCTGTACGAGTGCATCATGGGAAAACTGCATCCTGAATATGCATGAACTCATTTACATAATATCCAATACAAATTATTGTTTCGTTGTTTACACACTTGCTTGCGCTCAAAAATAAGCTAAATCATACATAATGTATATGTATGAACAAAAATCAATTTTTTTTTAAATCCCACCCCTCCTGTCTCATCCATTAATTTGTGTTCACTTGCATGTTCTTGTCCCCTTGTCATTTAAGCCTTTGATAGGATCCTGCTAGGATCAAAACGTGTCAGCCTCTCCTAACTCCAAGCAAACTGATCATTAATTGCAAAATGAGACAGTTTCATTGGGCAAACAAGTTTCCGAAATACTTTCACTCGACACACAAAAAAATGTACAGAGCAATACAGAAAATTATGTTAAGACAGATTTATTTCCACTTCCTGGCATTAATGACAAATTAAATACAAATAGATTACTGTATATGACATAACAAAAACAAAGGAAGGAGGCACGAAAACACGAACCCAAAACACACAGCTTAAAATTAGGAGACCTTAAAATACATATGAAAAATGAAACAAATTGAAAATGACTGGATAACAACAATATTGACAGTCACTTTTAACTTAACAGAAACAGATATTCTTCATATGTATTCAAAAGCTAAACTGTTTATGTCGTTTTTGTGTGATGTCATAATACTGTACTGTACAGAATCAGAAATATTTAGAAATGAACTTTAATAAGTATTCATGAAAACTAAAAGGATCTCAAAGAAACAACACTTGTACTGGGGCAGAATAGCTCAAAGAAAATTTGCACATTTTAAAGGTAGTATCATACTTTGGTTCTTATAAAAGAATACAGATTCATGGGCAAATTCACCAAGACAGATACAGTAATAGTCATCTGTGAAAATGTCGGTCCCATACGGTGCCCACTTTTTGAAAAAACAGTGAAAACGGCCACAGTATTTCTTATTAAGTCTTTTCTCTTTTTTTTTTTATCTTTTAAAAGATTTTCGGTCGTTGTTTTACTAATTTCTGGATAAATACACCATTTCAGGCGGAAAAATTTTAACGGTATGTTTCTACCACCACCATCTTCATACCCTGAAATTTATATGTAAATCTGTGAACATTTCTGTTTTGGTTTCTTACCAAAGTATGATACTACCTTTAATAAGAATGAATGTAATATACAGACCTAAAGTGAGGAATTTGAAAAGGGATCATGAACAAACTTAATGAAGATAAAAAAGAAGAAAATTGTGCTTCATTTGGTCATTCAGTGGCGTGACCTGGTCCATCCGGACCAGTCTTGTGCCACGCCCCGCCTTGCTCGGCCCCTTACAAAAGTACGGTAATCAGCTGGAGGGGAAATGACTGGATATACTGTACATCACACCATATACATGTAGCAGGGGTGGGCAACCTTTATGAATCAATGGGCCAGAAACGAGGAATGGAAAATTTGGCGGGCCGCACTATGGTCAACAATGCACTTTCAATTTCAAACATTCAGTAACAAGGAATTTCTTAGAGGGCAACCCCACTAAGGAACACAACCTGACAACTGAGCTTTGTTTGTGAAAACTTGTCAAAGCAATACTGATATGACACAATTGATACCGCGCTGTGTGAAGCACATACCAATTATTTTTTATTCTGGATGAGTCTCGTGGGCCGCACAAAAATCAATGGCGGGCCGTAGGTTGCCCACCCCTGCCATATAGGATGTATATCAACATAGGGGATACAAAGACTAAGAGACTAACTGGGACTTGGACCGGAGACCTCTCAAATGCCCTGTGAGTGCTCTCACACTCTGAGCTATCCAGTCCTATGATGGGACCTTCTCTACAGTCAACCAGCTATCTTACCCACCTGGGGCCAGTCAGAAGTCATAATCCAATGAGCAGCAAGGGATCTCACCCCATAAGCAATCAACATGATCATAGACAACTTAATTATATAAAACAAAAGGAGGGAATGCGATGGGTGATCTCATGATCTTGTGCTCGTGTCTCTGGATCTGTAGGTGATTCCTCGACTCTTCAGCTCTCGGATGACGATGTTGGGTAGGCGTCCTGACACTGAGATGGCATAGCAACCCTTGCAATAACGATCTGTTGCCATGTAAATAAAAAGGTTACAAAACAGATTATAAACAAAATGTTAAGTGTTATTAGTATTTTTTTTTTGGTTTTTGTGTTGTGTTGTTTTGTTTTGTTTTGTTTTTAAACTATGTCAGATATTTAACAGTGTCTCCTGCCGATTTTAACCAAATTAGGCAAAGGATATCCAAAAATTAAGATATATCTCATATGTTAAATTCTATAAAGTATTCTCTTTGCTATTAGTAATCACACATAAACAAACAATGTCCCCGAGGATCCAGGTTCGAATCTCACTCCAGTCAATTATCTTTGATCCCCTTTATAAATGACTGGGGGAAAAATTATATTAATATTTTAAATTGGTCCAAGGTGCTTACTTATTCTCTGCCATTTGGCCACCCAGCTGTCTTCAGGACTTGTCAGGGAAACAACTCTGTACAGGAAGGAGAAAAACAAAATATGAATGAACGACAGGAAAAAGTTTTCCAACTCCACTGACACATTATATAAAAACATTAATTGGTTAACAGCAGCCTCAAGTTTTAGTTGGAAATGAAAGATCCTGCTAGGATCAAACATGTGGCCACTACCTGTAATCACAACCGACCATATAACTGAATTCACTGAAATGAAATACAGTCTGCTTTGTGTCAATCATGCCATTTTAGTTCAAGACTAAAAACGTCCATGTGCGACTATTTGTGACTTATACCAATCCATATTGAAAATGGAAGCTATGATTCCGGCTGATGGTTTACACTACAGCCAGGTGGCCCTAAGGAAATTCCATACTTCAATGCAGGTTGACACTGCAATCATAGCTGCACCCCTGTCAATTTGGGTGGGGCCTAAGATCTCAAGTACAACACACCATCCCATAAGAACGGAACCCCAGTTTGGACTTGAACCCTCAATCAGAAGACTGACCATAAGATCTTGAGTACGACACAGTAGACCACTAGGAATGGACCCTCTATTGGAATGGACCCTCTTACCCGTCAAATGACGTGCTTGTGCAGTCGTATACATTTTCCCTGTTGCCTTTGAGCTGCAGGTATTCCTCACAATTGTCACATCCATCCAACTCAAACTGATCCAGTGTCTGGAAGTGGAAAGGAAAACAAGGAGAAAACATGGGTGAATTTTCTTAAAAGATTTCTGCAGACTGATTGCCCATACCCCTCTTTTTAAACACTAAGCCAGCTTCATACCACACTTTATGACACATGGTTTTTCCTTCGGTAAATGTGGTATCCTCAAATAATTCCTGAATACAACAATGCACCAAACTACACAGTGAGTGATTTGTGGTAATGTGTATTGTGTACTAATTTCTGAGTGGTTTATCAATATGATCCAGTTCCTGTGTGGAGACCATGGTAAGCAGCTCTTGTCTTGTGTGAAAGGTGCATTAAGTAGAATCATGTGAACTAACTTTACAGCCGAGTATTGAGTAAGGTTAGGCCTAGTATTAATCCAGTGAACAGACAGCTGCCTTAAAAAAGGCTTAAGAAGTTATGGGGAGCGGTTTGCGGAAACATCATGATGTAAGAATCGTTTGTACTTCCTCACTTCTGTTTCGTTCGCACTTCTTGTAAGGTCTCAACGTTTCAACTAGCCTTCTCTAGTCGTCATCAGGAGACCTGACGAGCTGCCTTAGTTTAATAATAATGACAGTCAGAAGTGTTTCTTACTTGACTTCGCACTCTGCAAAATGAAATGTGCAAGAATATGAATTCACAAATAAAATAAGAGAACGACAAACGTGGTCTACCTTTATAAGCGAGCACACAAGACACGCCCGCAGATTCCTCAATTCCTTGGGAACAGCCTCCATGCCAAATTCAGACTTTTAATTTTAGTTTGACGCAAAATTATCAAACTTCGGAGAGCTGAGAGGAAGGAAAGCAAAGAAGAACAAGCCACACACGACTTATCAACAATGGCTCCTAAAAAGGTAAAGGGCGCCCTCTCGTTCGCATTCGCTGCGTATGCCGCTGCTTTACAGTGCGCATGTGCAATCGTACACATACGTACGCGCGTGACGTATGCATAGGGTACGCGATAACTGGCGATAACGTACACATCGTGTACATACAAAAGGCCACGGTACGGCAGCCATTGCTGTTTGCAATCTATCTCTTTGCACACCGGTTCCGCTAGAAGTAACAGTGCGCAAACCAACTCCGACCCAAAAAACAACAAATTCCGCATACTTTGGCGGATAGTTTGAACGTAAAGTGTGTAGACGTGTGTGAGGGGAACTCCCCTTGCTGCTTACTCTACCGGATATCATGGATCACGATCCGATTGTAGAACTGGAAACGGAACTTAAGCGTGAATTTGACGAGCAATTGATCAATGCTGTCCAGCAGTTCCCCTGCCTGTACGATCCCAGCTACAGGGAGTACCGTGATGTGGGTCGTACCGCGGCGGCCTGGTTGGAGGCAGCCAAGCTGTGCGGTAAGGCGGAGCCGACCCAGTGCAAGGAACGATGGAGAAAGTTACGGGATGCCTACGTGAAAGTGAACAAGAAGATGGTGGTAGGTGCCATCAAGCAGCATACTAATTGGCCTTACTACGAGATGATGTCGTTCCTGGAAGATTTCATCAAACACAGGGAAAGTAAAAAGCCCAATTCAAGGTAAGCAATTGAAAATCATCCAAATTATTTGACATTGTCCCAAAAAGCAAATGCCCCTGCCAAAACTATTTATTTAATGCGGTTCAAGTTGTAGGCCTATGTCGGGGATTTCTTTATTATTTTCTTTCATTTCTTTTTTTCATTTTTACTTTTCACTTTTTATTTTTCATTGTGTCTTTTAGTTTTAATTTATTTTGAAACTGAAAATTTTACATTTGCACATCTTATTGCCAAACTGTAAACTTCAGAATGTACAGTATGTTAAAAAAAAAAGTGTTGGCAATGCAGGGCAAGATGAGCTGAATTATAACTTTATGAGCTTGTCCAACGTTCCTCTCATAAAATCTTGTTTGCATGTATATTTTACACTCGATGTGTGATGTTTATGTCAGAAATTATATGTACAGAATATGAAGCAATTCATTAATTGGCTGTTTTCCCAATCCTCATTGTTTTGCTCACAGAGGTGGCGGTAAAAGGCAGAAACAGGTGGAGCCTCACCCCGTGCATCTAAGCACCAGCGAGCATGAGGCATCGGAATCCAATTCACAGCCTAAAAGGCTGTCCTGGGTGGACGACACAGGCTCCCCCAAGGCCAAGAAGACCCGTCCAGCGGACACCATCGAAATTGCCCTCCTGGAAAGCCTGGGCCAGAGCGCCACCAAGTACCAAACAGCGGATGTTGCCATCGATGATGAGGAGGGACTCTTTGGGAAGATGGTCGCAGCCACGCTGAGGAGGTTCCCCCCAAGAGCCAAGGCCCTGTGCAAGTTCAAGATCCAGGAGATCATATTCGAGCAGGAGAACCAGAATTTGACCAGCGATGCACTCAACGGGCCATGATGGAGATAAATCAGGAAACCAAATATGGTCCCCCAAAACCTCTAGGTCCAATCCATCCCAAAGTGACACTAAAAGATCCTAGCACCCTCAAGAAGGGTCATACTACAAAATATTAGATATAACCTCTCACACACAGTCACTCCAACTGCACCAGAGAAAAAGGCCAGGGATGTGTACATGTATATCTTGAGCATAATCTTTCAACCTGGGACCAATTTCATAGAGCTGCTTTTAAAAGCACAAAATTTGCTTAAGCATGAAAAGTTGTCCTTGATCAAAAAGAATTGTCAACTAAATTTTTATGTGATGTTTACTGCTTTTGACTTGTATTCAGCCATTGTTTGCTGAGCATATCAATCATGAGGAGTTTTGGCTGGCATACTGATTTTATTTATCACGCTTTTGGGGCTTAAGCAAATTTTGGTGCTTAAGCAACTCTATGAAATTGGCCCTTGCACAATTTTTAATCACTCCAAAGTGACTTGGTTTTAAATAAAATTTGTGGAGCTGTGTCCAACATTTTTAACCTGAGGCCTAACTGAAGTTAAGGTAGCTACGTGCTGCGGTAAACGAAATCCGAAATGAATGTTAAATTCAAATTTTCACACAGCCCAGTTTAATACAGATATGTAGGAAAAATAAAAGACAGCATATAGAAATGGCACAGCCCTCAGTTAAAAACAAAAAAAAACTTTTTTGGCTCTACCCCTCCAAGAACAGTTCAACCAAAGTTTGGAGTCAAGTTGTAGTACTCCAGATCTTCATTTTATTTCGTTTTTTTCCACTTCCTTATCTATCAAACCGTGATCCGATTCTCAACTTAAATCAGTTTCACCGACAACAAAAGAATGGGCTGGTTGTTTGACCAATTTAACCAAGACTTATAGCAAACTTATTCTGTCACTTATGTATACATAACCCTGTTGGGAAAACAAAGCATAGCGAAGTAACTTATGAGGATTGCCTTGTACATATAAAGAAATTGTTTATGTGCTTCATGTTAATTATTCAGGCTCTAAGCTATTATCAGCATGTTTTTCTGCATTTTTGCAAAAATTTTCAATGAATGTGATAATCATTTTTGATGAGTCGTTTTATTCTCAATTTAAAAGCAGTATTGAAAATTAAGTTGCTCTGGTATTTCATGTATTTTATATTCTTGTTTTCAAACATTATGCAGTGGTCACCATTATTTAAAAATCGCGTAAGAAAGCATGTTAATTTGTGATAGAAAGGGAAAACAAAGGCTGGTTATAATTCAGTGTTGATCATATGACAGTCATTGTTCTGCCATTGAGATTGTGCGATGACACTAGCATAAAGTTGGCATCTTCAATATAGCCAGAAATGTCAGCGTTCATTGTGAAATCAAATATTACTGCTTCTTGGATAAATACTATCTGCATTGGGTATTAAACTGCTGATTTCTTAATTAATACTTTGAGCACATGTATAAAGTGCTGCATTGCCAAGAGAGTGTAGCACACACACCCTGGTTCCAATCCCGCTCCAGTCAATTTTTCTTTGTTCACTTTTCAATGACTTTAAATTCAGTCAGTTTGCCTTGTGGTTATTTGATGATAATATCAAAATAAAACAAGCTAGGAGTAGACTGGTTAAAAGTCCCTACTGTATTTTCACAAAATGGACGTTGCCAGTCAAGACAATGCCATAGTAAAAAAGTCACTTGTTTGATTAAGAGTTTTTAAATAATATCTCATTTTGTAGATAATTTTCATTCCATGTACACTTATTAAAACAAATGAAAAATAGAAACTGAATTCCAACATTCTCTTGCTTTATTTTCAAAGTATTAAAATTAAAGCCAATTAAATATTGAGATTTTAAAATAATTTTTCTTTAATTCAGACCCCAAAAACATCTCTTCATTACTATTTAAACTTTTATTTATTTTGCACCAACTGGTGTATTTTAATCAAAATTATATATGTTCATTTTGGAAGATACAGTTTTCAGAAATAAAAAGGAAAAACAAACAAAAACGATAAAAAAGTCCAACAAAAACAACCAAGAGAAATCAAGGTGGATTTTGAGTGTTTTAGATTCAAAAGAAATATTCTTTCCAAATAAAATGAAATAGGAAATAGAAATAAATAAACAAAATATCAATCTTAATCCCTAATTTGTTTTTGTTGATTTATAATTTAAGCATGGACTACAATACAGCTATTTTCAGGAATTATGCAAATTTTTGTTTAGTATTAACAGCAGTCTATAATATGGCCTCATTCATATTAAATTCCCCTCTCCCAGGAGAAAACTTTCCTGTTGCCCAAACAACTGATTTTTTTTTACAATTCTTAGGAAAAACCCTGTGTAAACCAACCCCACTTCACTTGCAAGGAGTATCTTTCCATCTGTCAACACCACTGATCTATACAAACTGGATAAGATGTGCGTGCAGTGGTTGGATGGCGAGCCTTGAAGCTACCAGTGGCCATGTTAGGATATTCAGCACAATACTCATTGCACTGCATAACTGCACAACAAGCAGTGCAGAAATTCTCTGTATACATGTACATGTACATGTACTGCCAATGTATTGAATATGCCAAAATGGCCGCACGGATGCTTCACCTGAAGAGTTGCGCGGCCTATCCAGTTTGTATAGATCAGTGGTCATCGCCCATCCCTGTGTAGTGTCCCTAGTTGGACCAGTGAGCCCCCATGCCAAGACCCTACAGCCCTCGGTCCATCAAGGCCAATACAATGAGAAGGATTTTGTGGTGTTCCGAGGGAATATAGCTTAATATTAAACCTAAAAACTACCATCATCAGAGTTTATTATACAGTGTATACCGGTAAGCGAAATTAAAGTGGGAAAAGCAAAGTTTCTCCACTATTAAACTATAAACAATAAAAGGATTTTTTTTTTCCAAAGGACTCCACTTTTTTAAAAATAATAAGCAAAGAAACCTGCTCAAGCAATTTGTTTGTGCTAAAGCAAAGATACGCTGGGAACCAGTCACAAACAATGTGCATTGCACAGCATTTGGTTTGGTATAAACCGGTGTTTGCCAAGCATTAATTACCCTTTTCTGTGCTTATATTAAATTGACCCAAGGTCATCACTCCCCCAAAATCAGAACAGATTCCAAACTTTCTGCATCAACTATTAACACACATTATCTGCTATCCACCCATTTTTATATACTCAAATGTCAAACTACAAACATATCGAAAAGAAAACTACATGAAGTATTCTCAGCAGAAATGGTCATGTAATATATGGTATAGTGTCAATGAAATTGAATTTAACATAGTAATGTACCGTATATCAATCAATGTAACATATTATATCACCAATATAACATGGTACATGTATTTGACTATTATTATGTCAATATAACATGGTATCATGGCAATACAACATGTCATAGTGTCAATATAACATGCTATATCAATGCAACATGTATAATGTCAATATAACATAGTATAACATGCCATAATTATTGTCAATTACCGTATACATGGCACATGTATATTGCCAATTTAACATGCTATAGTGTCAATATAATGGCAACAACACAACACTGTATGGCGCCAATTCAGCATGGTATAGTATCAATATAACATGTTATATCATCAGTATAACATTCTATGGTGCCAATTTCACATGGTATAATGTCAATATAACATGTTATATCATCGGTATAACATTCTATGGTGCCAATTTAGCATGGTAATATGTCAATATAACATGTTATATCATCAGTATAACATTCTATGGTGCCAATTTCACATGGTATAATGTCAATATAACATGTTATATCATCGGTGTAACATTCTATGGTGCCAATTTAGCATGGTAATATGTCAATATAACATGTTATATCATCGGTATAACATTCTATGGTGCCAATTTAGCATGGTATAATGTCAATATAACATGTTATATCACCGGTATAACATTCTATGGTGCCAATTTAGCATGGTAATATGTCAATATAACAAGGTAAAATGCAAAGCCCTACATCATTATTCACAGCTGCAGTTATTTAATATTTTTCTTCTATGAACTTTGGTTTTTATCTGCCACTGCCTCGACGGCTTTTCAAATTGTTCCAGTCAAAATTCTTACTTCTCTCATGCGAATGTCCTTTACTTTCAATGAAAATTCCCTTTCAAGAATTGAAATCATGTACTGTACAGTGGAACACCTCTTTAACGAACATCATCCATGGTTCCCATTTTTTGTGGACAATACACACCAAATATGGTTCTTCAAATCAATATAACGAAACAACCTATTAAACGGACAATATCTGGGCATCCCGCCATGTACATACATTATAGCGGCATTCCACTGTACTTGTGGAGTCATGATATCTATGGTTTTTAATCTGAGGATCTTTTCAGGCTGGTACCGAGGGTCTTACTTGAACCTGGGGCCGGCTGTAGAGAACAGTAGTTGCTGCTGTTTCTTCTTGCCCTTCTTTCCTCGCTTACCGGTGCCGGGGGAAGATGTTACGTCATCCCTTGCATCTACAAAGAGCAAGATACACATAAGAATTATGGTTCATCATCTCAGCCTGGGGTAGGTGGTGGGGGGAGGGGGCAATTTCTTTGCGTTGCTTAACAGTGAAAACTGGTGCAGATTGTAGCAGAAAAACTAGCTAAAATAGGAGTGGATTCCTAAAAGTCAGCAATGGGCGTTTCACAACAGTGCGCCACCATGAGTTAAAATACGATGGCCAATTTGTCAGGAGACTGCGCATCTTTCCACATGCGCAGTTTGTCGACAAAATTAATTCCACGCATTGTGATTGGCCAACACGTTGCAAACTCATGGTGGCGCACTACTCACTCGCATTGGTACAAAAACTTGGAGTTGAAGAATTAGCATGCCTTATAATCAGCAGCATAATGAAATTGAATTACACTTGAATATTCTGGGCAAACATCGTACATGAATAAAATCATCAGGTATTGGGGTCACGAAAAAATATCATTAGGGACAATGATTAAATAAATTTAAATTATCATGATTGCTATTAATTTACACGCATGCAGCTTGGACTTCACAAAACGCAACAAAAATTCTGATCTTGACCATATTTTGTACAGTGCTTTTCACTTTTCAATGGCATAAGAGTGAAGTGAAAAAAAGAGGAAATCAGCTAATCAAAGGAAAAAGTTAAATGCCTGCATTTTTAAAAAAAATTTAATTTTTTTTTTTTACTCTTCAAAATTTGGTTTTGATGTGGACTGACCTGTCTTTCGTATTGCAGCATGTACAGCAGCCTTATCCAGTGCAGCTTGTATGGCATCACTGAATGCATCCTTGTACTGTGGTACTGGGGCATAATCCTCATTGGAGCTATTGTCACTGCCATCTGGATCTGTGGACCAAGACAAAGTGCGAATTTAGTCTTCTCATTCATTAAATTTGTAGAATCAGGTTTTTCTTAATGCTACTTTGCCCATAACACAGTTGAAAGCCACTCTAGGGGGGGGGGGGTTTACAAAACCGAGGCTCAGGCTCAGGCTCCATCTCTGTCATTCATATGCTGAAAATATATATATTTCATTGAAGCTGAAGCTCCATTTTCCTTTTCAAACCAGAGAATCTACTTTCGAACCGCAGCTAAAAGCCTATACTTTGATACCTCTTATTCTGAAATGGATTCACGAAATGAAGCTGGAGCCTGTCTCCATTTCGTAAGGGCCTGTAGAAGAATACATGTCAAGTAGGCCAGAAAATTAGAAATGATTGCAAGTTGAATGGAAACATTTACTAGACAGGAGGGAGTTCCAATAAAGAGAAGCAAAAAGTGGAGTAAAGCTGTTTTATTATGACTTGTCATATGTCACTGATAGCTTTCCATAAACATCAATTTCCAAGGATGTTCCTGTGGAAGGGTTTCCTTAATACATTTAGTCTTATTGAGTGGCAAGACACTGAATCTTATGGATGTGTTTTTGAATCTCTAGCCATAGCTGCAAATAACATACACATCTTATGACAGCCACAGCCAGTGACCACAGCTGTTTCCATGGGACTTGTGGTTTTATTTGCAACCATGGCCAAATACAGGCTCACAGGCTTATAAGTCTGAGAGTTGTTACCTTGTGTGGACGTTTTACGTCGTCTGGTCTCTCCTGACGGTTGATCGGTCACCCTGCTGCTTCCACCACCGGCCTTGACTATCCTGGGCCACATGGCACTCTCAGGCTTGGACTTACCCTCTCGTAACATCTGTGGGAAGAAATATATTCCAATTTTGTTTTAAAAAAGAAGAAATCAATATAAGATTGGTTTTTGTTATGAAATCATGCAGCTTGACGCAGATGCACGTAGGGCACAGTGATATTGAAGAATGCTATTTACATATGGCAGTGGTTGAATGGCTTTCTTAAAGCCACATTGAGCAAAGGACTGCAAGTAGGGCCCTATCACAGGAATAGGGAGTTCAGGTGGTAGAGCACTGGTGCAGCATTCCGTAGGTCTCAGGTTCAAAGCCTGTTGTTGTGAGGATTATGAATTGATTATACCTGTGCAAAGGATGGACCACAAGCAGCGGGGTCCTCCATGCTACCAGCCGAGGCCCAGCTTCCGACGACAGACGACGGCCCTCCGGCACTTTCGGAAGAATCAGGTCCAAAGTGGGCAACTAGAAGGATGGAAACCAACACAAATTATAAATATTCACTTTTACAGAAATCTTATTCGGGAAATACTCCACTGAGAAACAATACAGCAGGGAGCCAGTCGCAAGCAATATATTACATTCCATGGTATTCTGGCCGGTAACCCGTTCAAGAAAGATTTGAGGCTTTGCATGGTGATCATTGGTATGTGGATCGGTTTGCAGAAACACCATGTAAGAATCGGGTCTCCTGATGAGGACTAGAGTAGGCTAGTCGAAATGTTGAGACCTTACGAGAAGTGCGAACGAAACAGAAGTGCGAAAGTACGAACGATTCTTACATGGTGTTTCCGCAAACCAATCCACAAACCCATGCAAGCTTAGCAGCACTGCAGCACAGGAAACTCACCCGGTACTTGGCCTGCGTGACTTGCCTCCTCTTGGCTCAAGCTGAAGGGTGAACCTAATGAAGAGGACACGGGTGAATCCAGGGAGGCCACGCTGGAGGCGGTCTCTGACGGCGTAGAGGAAATGCCCGCCTGCATGGAGTCTACGCCAAAGGATGGGAACTGGCTGCTACTCTGCAGGGAGAACTTGGGAGGCAGATCTGGGAAGATGCAAAGGGATAAAATCATTGTCATCATCAACGATATTCACCTATGTCCTCCACATACATAGGGGGTTTAAGGAATGGAGGCTCAGGCTCCAGCTCTAGCTCTGTCATCCATATGCTGAAAATATAGGTTGTGGTTTTCCATTGAAGCTAAAGCTCTGTTTTCCTTTTCAAGCCATAGAATCTACTTCCGAATCGCATTCAAAAGCCTCTATTTTGATACCCGTTATTGTAGAATTGATTCACAAAATGTAGCCAGAGCCTGAGTCGGATCCTGAGCCTCCATTTTGTAAACCCCTGGCAATACACTTGACAATTGTTGGGAGGAAGAGCGCCCCATGAGGTGAGAAATAGCCACGCCTTTTGGCTCAGCAGATGGGCATTTGGGCTTGAAACCTTCCTAAATACACTAATTGTTCTGCAATTTGTTTCCCAAGGACACACTGAAGAGACTCAACAGAAGTTGAGCCAGCATGCTCCCTAAATAAAGCTACACTGCCTTGGATCGATGGTGTCACATTCCTGGACAACTGGACTTAAGTTTCCCGGCTGCTCAAAAAAGGACTTTTCACATTATCCAAAATAACATGGTTGGAACCGGATCGAACCCCGAGATTTTTTTCAACCATTTTCACACTACAAAAGTTTCAACCCCGAGCCAACCCGGGTAGGACAGCTGACCCGGATCAATCAACCCTGGTAGGGAGCAGGGTTGAAAATCTCATCCCGGTTCCAAACTACATTTTTCACCGTGTTTGCATTGTACGAACCAGTTCACCAAATATGTAGTGTGAATGTCTCTCCGATCCCGTTCAAAAACTTGCCGGGCTGAACCGGAGAGGATCCGGGTTGGTTTCAACACGGATCGAAAAGGTAATAGTGTGAAAAGGCCTAAGGGGCCGTCCATAAAGTACGTACGCACGAAGGGGGGGGAGGGGGGGTTGTTACCGATGCGTACGCCATGCGTACAGGGGGGGAGGGGGGGTTAAGGCCAATGCGTACCGTACGCAAACGAAAAATTTGCATAGTATTATCGCGCGAATAGAGAGGAAAAAAACGTGAAAAAGCACCGGGATTGTTTTGTTTTTTCCTTTTTTTTCTTATTCAACATGATAACAAATAGTAAAATCCATCTGTAAATGTATAAAAACCTGTTAAACTTTAGTCATTCATTTCAGAATTTGAAAGTGACGTCCCAATTACGGTACCGGCCCGGATTACGGTGACATTTTAATGATGCTAAAGCAAGGCACCACGAGAAGTGAAAAAACCTAATGTTGAATGCGTATGCGTACAGGGGGGGAGGGGGGGTTGGGATCAATGCGTACGCCATGCGTACAGAGGGGGAGGGGGGGTCAAATAAGTCGGCATTTCGTGCGTACGTACTTTATGGACGGCCCCTAAAGAAAAACCAAATTAGGGCTTACGTTTGCCATTTTTCCGGTTCTCCTTAATTTGCATCTTGCGTTCCTGTCTCTTCTCGTTGCGAGATTTCTTCTCCCTTGCTTTCTTCCTCTGCTGGAATTCACCTGATTGTCAGAATTTCATGACAAAAAATAGCATCATTTGAGGAATGTTATTTGATTGTTTTAAGGCAGGCCGAAACAAAACTGAAAATATCCACTCTCCAGCTTGTGTGCCATGAGAAAAAATGTTCATTAAAGGTGAACAAAGAAAAATTGACTGGAGCGGGATTCGAACCAGTGACCTCCTGAATGCCATACAGGGGCTCTACCAACTGAGCCATCCAGCCCTATGTTAGTGGTCTCATGAACAACACAAGTGGATAATAATCAAGCATGCAACTTGAACTTGACAAAAAAAAAACGAGGAAATTCCAATCTTTACCATAATTTGTACAATGTTTAATGGCATAAGAGTGAAGTGAAAAAAAAGAGAAAAATCAGTTGATCCGAGGAACAGTTGCATGTCTGAATAATGTATGAAACGGCTTTACAAACTCATTCAATCCTTATTTTTTTAGTCAGATTCCTTTTTTTCTTTTTAATCAATTAAATTGCCACTCACCAGCAAAATACTGAAGCGTTGCCTTGGAAATCAATGGAGATTTGAAATCCAGCTCACAGATGCCAAACTCGCAGGTCAGCGGCAGGTGGAACAGGTAGCGCAATCGACGACGGAGTGTCTAGATCAAGAGGACAATATATCAACGTTGTGAAAATGATGACGATTAAAGCAGCTCCATGGAGGTGTATTTCTGTACCCATTACATCCCTTCCCCTGACTGAATCTTGAATTTTTGATAATAATAATAAATAATATTCCACGCATCTGACCAATACACTCGTGGCGCACATATTATTATCCCTGGTCATTGGGCCATAATTTACATTCCTGAAACCATCTCAACTCCCTGGGGAGTATACAGCCCCGGCTACTTTAAAGCACACAGAGGCTAATCAAACCACAAAGCCACCTCTATCCTCGCAGGTACCAATTTACACCTGGGAGCAATATGTGATAAAGCGTCTTGCCAAAGGACACAAGCACCACTAGCCCATGGCTGGTTTCGAACTCACGATCTGTAGATTGTCCAGACTGCCATACCACTAGGCCACAGCACTCCACAATATCAATTCATACGGTATGGGGTAAATGGGTATGGGTGCATTCTTCTGAGTAGGAGTACTACATGTAACTAAATTGGTGAGTGTTGAGTATTTACACTACCTCATTCATTGACATGTGGTCCACCTCCACCACCTTGGCAGTGATGGTCTCTGGGCACTTGGAGAAACTGCCGTATTCTCGGATCAAGCAGCGTACGTTCAGGGAGTGCAGGTACAGATGCTGGCCATCCTCGGCTGAGAGGACAAAGATACAGGGAAAGATGGACTTACATTTACTGCAGGCAAATGAAATTGCATTCTACACACTGGTCACTCTGTAAGTGCATTGCCAGTTGTTTCCAAATGATGCATACAAATAATAGTGAAGAGATGCACAGAGCCTAAACAGTCCAACATATTTGGCCACAGGAAGCTGAATGTTACTTAATACACAATAATTCATATTGTTGTAGATAATATCTGCAAGCTTTGCTTGATAGAGACACACCATATAACAGTGTTGGAGTCAAGTCCTCAAATCCGAGTACAGAGTACTCCGAGTACTTCAGGGTCCGAGTACTGGGCCGAGTCCGAGTACATTGCTGTCGAGTCCAAGTCCTAAGTATCAAGTCAGAGTACATTCAAGGCCGAGTACAGGGCCGAGTCCGAGTACCAAAGTTCGAGTCCCAGGCCGAGTACATGCACAGAACCAATGCACAGTACCAAAAAATGCTGTTCATGACAATCGTGTTTAAAGGTAATATCATACTTTGGTTTTTATCAAAGAAATGCAGATTCATGGGCAAAAAAAGTCATCCGTGTGATGTATTTCTTAAATCTTTCCTCTTTTATTTTCAATCTTTTAAAAGATGAAAAAGATTTTCAGTCGTTGTTTTACTAATTTCTGGATAAATACACCATTTCAGGCAGAAAAATGTTAACGGTATGTTTCTACCATCACCATCTTTATACCCTGTAAGTTATAGGTGAATCTCTGAAAATTTCTGTTTTGGTATGTTACCAAAGTATGATAGTACCTTTAATACATCTTTTCAATACATAACAAAGTCAGCAGGTAAAAGAAAAAAAACAGCCCTTTATTCTAAAGCATATAATAAATATTTCATACTGAACACACTGATACAACAGGCCTGAATGTTACTCTCTGGATTTAACAAAATAGTCAAAATACATAGTATTGTGCTCTTATCAAAGATACAGGGTATAAAGATGGTGATGGTGCAAATATAATGGTAAAATCTTTTCTGCCTAAAATGTTGTATTTTTTTATCGAGAAATTGTCGAATACTGAGATCGAGTACCGAGTACTTAATGTCGAGTACGTCCAAAATGCAAGTACATCGGATCGAGTACGGGCCAAGTACATTTTGTTTTCAAGAACTTTTAATCGAGTACGGGCCAAGTACTTTGGTGGACTCGAGTTGTACTTGAGTACGAGTACGAGTACGAGTACTACAACACTGCCATATAATACCGCATAGTACTTTTTCATACTCCAAAAAAGTAATCTCCAAAAACCATTCTTGTACCACTCACCAAAAACTTAGACAATGAAATAGTTTTTACCTACTTAGTTACATAAAGGAATCAAAGACTTAAACCCTATCTGATAGAACTATGGGGAAGAGTAACCAATACAATGTATATAATTAATAAGTGCGGCTTCATCTGGGATTTGGTGGAACACATCCTTTTTGTGACGCTCATTGCTTACCCTGGTAGAAGTAATATACGTGTCCTTTCCCATCACTTTTGGATCCAGGCTCCCCAATTCCCTCTTGGAGGGGCGGGGCTGGGCTGCCACGCCCTTCATCAATCATCTCTTGGCAGTCCTCGCTGATGCTTCCCCCACGTGCCCCCGACGCCCCTCCGAGGCTGTCTGGAGACTGGCGCTCTGCCGTGATGCAGGGACTTGCTGTGGCTCCTGCTCCATCTGGAGTCTGGTACCCTATCACATCAGGTGCCCCTGCAAAGGCAGATGGAGACGGGGCACCTGTCACGTCGGATGCCGCCCCTGAAAGGGCGTGGTCCTCAAAGGGTTCCTCGATGGTGAAGCCCCGACCATGTGGGCTATGGCTGGGCTCTTCCAATGGGTCCTGTTCTTCGTCAGAGAAGGCCGATGCGTAATGCTTGTAATTCTTTAAAAATAAAAAAACAAAAACATAAAAGTTTAAAAACAACATTCAGCTAACATCAGCAGTAAACAAGTTTGGTACGAATCAGGCAAAGCATTGGGTTCAGGAAAAGCAAAGAGGGAGAAGCATACCTTACAAGGTGGTGACAAGGCAGCCACAGGCTCCTCGCTAACCTTCTCCTTCTCAGAATTATTCTCCAAATTCAGTCCTGTATAAAAAATAAAATCAGAAAGCTCAATCAACTGAATATGAACTATGTGAGCCTAAACGGCAACTTATTCTTTTCATTTTTTGCTGGTGGAAATTATTTGTGAAATTGTGACCAGATTCAATTATTAAAACAAATTTAGCATCCACCTTATGCAACTTTTCTATTCATACATTAATCATGTAATCTTCAATATTTCAAGAAGCAGAATAGCACCACCAATATCTTCTAATGTCCATCATAGAACAAACAAAGACATGCCTTCTATGTATAAACACGTGACATTGTCCAAATCAGGTCCATGTTATACACTCACCGACTACTTTTGGAATCAAGGACTCCATCTTGTGCACGTTAAAGATGCCCTGCTCTCTTTCCTGGGTAGGGGGACGAAATACCAAAAAAAGAAAGGAGGAACGTTTAGAGCAGGAGTGTATTAAAAAGGAGAGCAGGACATTTTGTAGAGGATGGATTAAGGCCTGAAGGAGACAGGATAAGGGAAGAACCAAGCCGCATCCAGCGGAAACGCATCAATGAGGCTCAATTTGTCAGAATGAATTCATGAAGTGGTTACAATTCAGACTTCTTACCTCGATCATTTTCAGAGCAGCTTCGCTGAAGCTGTCTTCAAGGTCCTGTGCAGAAACCAAAGATAAAATGTGCTCAACTCAAGAAACCAAGTTAATACACAAAACTGTCACAAAACCTTGGACATTTTTGTATTTTTGTATGATTTTGCTTATTATGTTAAATCCGGAATCAAAAAACTTAGCACACCTACCCCATTCTTCTCCTGCAATTGAGCCATTAATGCTGCACGTTCTGGTTCAATTATCTGATGAAAAACCAAAGACAAATATACCTTTAAAAGTTGCCAGTTGCACCACAAAGTGAGGTATCGCCGATACACACCACTAAAGTAAGGGATCTTCCAATGATGTTGTCCAAACGAGATGTCCCTTCATGGTGCAATGACTATCTACAAGACTTTGGTGCCAAAATTGAAAAGAAATGGTTTTTGCATTCCAATTTCTAAACAAACCTTTCTGATTGACGGTGGTATAAGGTTCCTAGGGTATGGGAAGCAAGAGGTTATATAGTTGAAGATGGACTTACCATGTCTCGGACTTGTTCTGGTGATGCCAGCAGCATCTTGACCATACAGGTAGTGCTGGGATCATCTGCAGAATGGACAAGAAGCCCGTGAGAATAAATATACAAAACTATGGTAGCTATGTCAGTGAGATGGTTAGTCTCTTAAAGCTCCCTTAAGTTTCTTTAAGTTCCCTGTGCACAGATGTAGCACCTTCTTTAAGTTCCCTTTAAGAGACATTCATGTGTTGCTTTTGTTACATAACGCCTGTGCGTTCCCTTCACATAAATTCGGCCCGCACTTCCACTCAAATCTGTCTCTCCTTTTTCCAGTTCTCAGACACCGAAGACGTGCTTGCATCGCGGTGTTTTCATCCAGCCAATATGTAGATTTGACTTTGTCCAAGACAGGCTCACTGCCGTGGTGTACCACCTTGGCAGTAGCATACAGCTAATAGGAACATCACGGCAGTAAGTCCTATTACTTTCCTTTATCATATGTAGATTCACAAACTTCAATTTACTTTATTCTAGTTCCAATCTAAGTACCTGAGTGGGAGTGCTAACCTATAGCAAGATGCAGCATAGGCTACTTGTTTTGTTCGTTCGGCATCAAGTTCATGCCAAATTGTTCCCCGGGCCGAAGGAAGAATCCGCCCACTAAAAATCTTTGTAAGATGCAAGCTGCATGCTCAGTGCAAGACTTAAACCTACATCTAAACATCAATCCCTTCCCCCTCATTCCCTCCTCACCTGTTCTGTTTTTGACTTTCTCTTACCTTCTATCGTGAAAAGCTGGCCGTACTCTCTGGCAGAGTGGGGCTGGGTGATGACCGAGCCCTTCTCGCGCTTCATGAGACGGAACGTTATCTCATCCCCCTGGCTGTAACTATGTGTTGCCTTGGCAACAACGCTGCGGAAACAGTCAATGTGTTTTCAAGCGTTACTATCCAAATATCTATACTTGACTCGACAGTAAGATAAAAGAGCTCGGCAAATGAATGTCAAACTTTGGGGTGGAATTTAACAGCAAGAAGCATTTAGTGGGGGTAATTTGAAGCTCATAATTTGAGGGTTTTGTCAGAAGCACCCCATGAAAGATCTAATTCTTTAGTCAAGCACTTTCTTCTGACACTAAGATCTTCATTTGGACTCCAGCTAAAGTCAGTATCAGAGACCTGGTGGAATTGAATTTCATGAAGAATTTATCCCTCCCCCCAACAATAACAACAACAAATTCTGCCCTTAGGGGTGGATTCTGGAAACGTTTCTTGAGTTTGAAACTGACCTCTTGAGGTCCTTCTGGTGAACGGCTTCGTAGCAGATGGGACATTTCCTCCAGGACTTCTCGCCAAGAGCCAGGTAGTGTAGCATGCAGGTCCAGCAGTAGATGTGACCACAACGGGTGATCTTAGCTGCCGAAATAACAGGAATAAATCCGTGGCATTTGAATTTGGACTTAAAGACTTGGATGGGTAGGACAATGAAGAATAATCCAGTGTTGAAAGACAAATTCAAAAATGAAAATACAATCGTTGAGGGAACAAGGGACACTGACTGGATTAATTTAACTTGTTGGTGACTTAAGGAGAACAAAGCATCAATATTGACTGGAAAGGAATTCGAACCTGTGACCTCCGGAATCTATGAAATTGAATCATTTCAGGGTATATGTTCTTTTACAAGCTCACCTGCAGTTGGAGGGTAGAGACATATTGGACAAGATGGAACCTCTAGGTTAAGAATCCTCTGCAGATCGGACCAAGAAGAAATTAGTATTAAAGGTAGTATCATACTTTGGTAAGACACCAAGACAGAAATGTTCACAGATTTACATATAACTTACAGTAAGGTGACCAGACGTCCCCGACTTCCGGGGACAGTCCCCGAATTGACAGTGCCGTCCCCGATGAAAAAATTTCCCCGAAAATGTCCCTGATTCGACAAAATGCCCCCGAAATTTCTAAAATAAAGATTGTCCTTAAAAAAAAGCTGAAGAACACAAATGCTGTGCTGAAGAAGATCCATTCTTCAGAGAAGTATGCGAAGACAACCGCCTAAGACAGTCATGTAAGTATGTAACCCACTCATGTAAACTGGACAAGATGTCCATAGATGCCACCATTTTGCATGTAGGCACCATCTGGATTCAATTTTTTTTCTCAAAATTATACCCCTCCCCCAGAACACGGATCACTGTCCCCGGATTATCTAAACAAAATATGGTCACCTTAACTTACAGGGTATGAAGATGGTGCTGGTAGAAACCTACCACTAAATTTTTCCGCCTGAAATGGTTTCTTTATCCAGAAATTTGTCAAACAACAACCGAAAATCTTTTTGATCTTTTAAAAGATGAAAAATAAAAGAAAACAGACTTAAGAAATGGCAGTTTTTCACTGTTTTCTCAAAAAGTGGACACCGTATGGGACTGAAATTTTCACAGATGACTGTTACTGTATCTGTCTTGATTTTTTTTGCCCATGAATCTGCAGTTCTTTGATAAAGACCAAAGTATGATATTACATTTAAAGAAATACAGTATACCAATTGTTAGAGCAGAACACTCACAACTGTAAGGATGGCTTTACAATTTCGATGGGGCCCCACTATTTGCAAATCAGCAAATTGAAATATCTCTCAGAACATTTCAAGAAGTAACATTGCCAAGACAGACCAGAGGCTGATTTCACTATACCCTGGTTTTGCAAAAAAATCAATCGGAAGGTCACGCAACTTGTGACTATCTGTGACAACCTCATAATGGACATGACAGCTTCCAATTTTTAGTAATACTGACTTAATATTGAAATCCATCTCGAACTTGTGAGGTGCAATGCAATTTGTGATGAATCCAGAGCTCAAAGGAAAGGATTTAGAACTTTATGATGAAATCTGTCCCAAGGGAATAGAGGTCACTGCCTCCTCCTTGAAATGTCACGCCTGGTCTATGTCCGCTCTGTACTCTAACAGAAGAAATCTTATGTTTTTTTCTCTTACCACTTGCTCAATGAGCTCCCAGTCTACCAGCTTGTCGGCATCCACACACTGGAGAGAGTAATCGCAGTCGGCTTTGACCACAAATTGACAACTACAAGGAGCAAAGAGAAAACAGACTTCTCAGTAATGCTATCATCTCAGAAACATCTTCTTTGGATGACAGTTTCGACAAAGTTCATTGCAATTTTTGCAAAGCTTGACAACATTTCATATTAAGACAAAGTTTTGAAGGTCGTGGGGATGATTAAGTAGGCTTAAGATGGGATACCAAGGAACAAACGTTGAGGTATGCTCCCCTGTGAGAGGCAATGCTTTACAATGGGGCCTTTCAAGGAGGCATCATGACCCAGACCAAATACTTCTTTCATTAAGCTGTTAAGCACACAGATCTGCTGATCACAGGGACCTTCCATTTTAAATAGCAAATATGGGCTACCGGCCAAAAATCCATGTAATGGAATGCTTGTGACAGGAAACCAACCTAATGTTTGCTTCCAAGAACATTTCAGGTCATTATTTTGGATGATGAGCAGTTTGCAATTGCAGCAGTTTATTGCTTGCTTTTATCATTTCTCTGATGGTATTTTCAGGTACCCTGGGCTCAGTAGAGTTCCTAATAAGGATTGAAACTAATTCAAGGGAACTCACTTAGCCTGCAGGAATTGTTCCTTGTTGTACTTGGGGTACCGCTGCGTCCACTTGTTCCTGCCCCTCCAGCCCCCGGGGCCCCTGTGATCCTGGGCGGCCTCCCGGGGTGCCATGGTGAAGTTGATGAGGTGGGTCAGGTTCATCTTCTTGGGTCCGTGGGAGAGGGCGGAGCCAAACTCTGCCCTCTGGGACTTCGTCACCTGGAAGGAAGAAAAAAACATTTTGAGTCAAATTTACTATTCAGTGTATGATTCAAGGTTTTTTTGGCAGGCACCCAATGAAAATGATTAGCTCTGTCTGATACAAGAAAATGAGGAATAACTTCCTAATGTAATATTCAGGGAGAGTAGACTAATTGACGCTTTATACATTAGACAATCCACCGCAGGCTTAAAATTGGGAACTTACGCAAGGCTTATTACCCTGCCAGTGCCAGCCATGGCCATGGTCTCAACTGCAGTCAGTTGAGGCCAGGCCAAAGTATGGTTAGCACTTAGTTTAGACTAACAAGTCTAATTCTCCAAGTGCTACAAGAGCCTCTTCTAAGCTTCTTTTAGAAATACCCATACCTGTCCAAGTTACCATTTATAAGGGAATATTTGGGAGGAAACAATCAAGGCCAAGGACAGGCCCATGAAGGCTAGGTCTTCAATTCTAGGCCCGCTGATACCACAAATCTCCCCATTTCATGAACCACTCAACATGCCCATACACTGCCAGGGAATGTACCTCATCACGTCTGCCTGTCCCGTTGTTATCCTTACTGCTTCGTGGCCTCTTGTCCGAGAAGCCTTTGGATCTCTGAGGATTGTTCTTACTACGTTGGAGACCTGCATCCGTACCCCCTTTAGAAAATGGGGGCTCTCGCTTCTTGTAGTAAGACTGTCCATTTCCGTTGCTTCGGCCATTATCTGAAAAAAATATATTAAGGATAGGCCTAACATTAGTTTAAAATTAATTCTGAATTCTGCATTCAAACATTGTCATGAAGCTTGGTCTTACAATGATGAAAAATATAAGATTAGCTAATTAATTGGATAATCATAATCTGCAGAGTCAAATCTACTTCTTCGTGTTCATGTGTATTGCAGCAATGCAGAGTCAGAGAAAATTACAACATCAATTTTGCAGCAACCAATGTACATTAACAATAACATGCACAAACTTTATAAGTAATACTAATAATAGCCTAGGCCCTAATTAATAGTGCAGCTTCGTTGTAAATATAAAAATTCAAATGCCAAGTCGTTACATCGATTTGCTTTGCATTTGTAAGAAGTACACAATTCCACTGATGTATTCGGGATAGGCCTGTGGCTGTGATGTAATTAAAACTGACTGTGTGTACTAAGTAAAATGAGTGATGATTGAAAATTTGACTTGATGATGATCACCTTTTTTAGGCTCGGACGGATTTTTGGATGCACCGCAGACAGAACGATTCAAGGCAACATTCTTGTCCATCTCTTCTCCCTCTGACATCCACGGAGGATGCAGACAACGATGAGCTAACTGTCAACACAGCCACTCCAAACGGAGGCAAATTATGGCGAATCAATATAGACGACATGGCGACACTCAATCAGCACTCCATGTTTGCAATACAAAAATCAAAGAAACCAAATTCTGTTGAATTCAGACAGATATTTGGTTGGATTATTTAAGGGTGAAGGTGCAGCAAAAGAGAGCCTAAAGTAGGCTCAAAGTGTGCTGTAAAGCACGCTCTACACTCGGTTTGCCTTAGCGCGGCCCCAAAATTGGTCTTTGCAGACCAAATTTGGCAGAATCTGGACTGATTATTTCACTCTGAACTCTCCTCACATTGGCGACTTGCGCCGAAAACGAGGCTTGTCGGTCGGCAATCCCTGGGTCAAAGGTCAAACTTTTTATGGGTGGTAACACGTCACTGGTACTTTGTAGATTTTTCAATGTGCACAAAATTACTATGTTGTGCGTGTGGTAGCCAGTGTAATAATTTACAGCGGTAATTTCAAAACAGACGGTAATGTGCTACTGCTCGAGTTGAGTGAGTGTTTATTTGGGATTCTTAGATAAGATTCAAATGTTGTTGAATTGTTAGCAAATCGTTGGCTTTGTTAAAGACGTGAAGAGTATATTTATTTACCGTCGTTTGGAAATCAAGCAAAGGTGTGTTGACTGTTGATAAATGATTTAAATCATGATTCTATTTGATTTCTTTATTCAAATTTTAATAAATATTTCTCACAAATGACCCAAGTTCCAGCTTGTTTATAAACTTTATGTAGGGCCTTAGGGCCTAGCTAGGCCTATTTTTAAACTGCCAAACTTTTTTTTAAGTTAAAATCCTAGACTAGTACTGGCCCCTATACAATAGGCCTACTATAGTTTATACGGACTATATTTTGGCCTAACGTTAATTACTAATTCAGTAATTGTTTAGTCATTTGAGATTGAGTGTTATTATTATTAATCAGGGCCAGGGTAGGCCTAGGCCTATTTTCAATTCAAAACTTAAATTTCATTATCATTAACTTGTTGTAGTCAGTTGATTGAGCTGTACGGCTGATCATGGGATGGCCCATAACGGATAGACCATATCGCAAATACTAGCGGCCGAGGGAAGTTGTGGGATGCACAAGCCCTAGCCGAAAAGGTGCCACCCTCTGCTTACTTTTGGTCAGATGGTTAAATTATCTTTGATCTTTGTCAGTGTGCATTGTGTCAAGTGAATATAATGCAGATCGACCAAAATGTATCCAACAATGCTTTGTGGAAGCGCCCTCTCTTGGTAAAAATTATATTTGCGATATACCTTTAGAACCTTAATGATGGAGGATATGCGTCCTACCTCCATGAACTGATCAAGTCAAAATTGTTAAAGCCAAAGTACAGGGCTCCATGGATCTATATCTCGGAACATGCAGGGGCCTAGCTACTACTACTGTGGGCCATTTAGAAGCCTTTTTTGATTCACTACTTTTGTGATTTCATTGACCAAATCATTTTGATTTTGAAGGTAGAAGATGGAGATATACAACGAGTATGATGAAGCCAAGCCAATGATGCAAACCTACTGCCAACAGATACCTGGATCTGAGTATGACAAGCAAGGAGCGGAAGAAACTGAGAAGGCTCTAACGGTAAAATACAACAACCCCAGCCTGAGCCAGCACGGCTAGCTGGATCTGACACTAGTGACAGCCCTAAAGGCTTTTCACACTATCCAAAATCTCGGGGTTGGACTGGATCAAATCCCAAGATTTTTTTCAACGCTTTTCACACTTGAAAATGTTCATCCCCGAGCCAACCCGGGTAGGACGGCCTAGCCGGATCGAAATCAACCCTGGTAGGTACCGGGGTTGAAAATCTCAACCCGGTTCCAAACTGCATTTTGGGCCGTGTAACGCGTGATCTTTGTTGTACGAGCCGGTTCACCATAAACGTAGTGTGAACGTTGCGTCTCTTCGATCCGGTTCAAAAACTTGCCAGGCTGAACCGGGGTGGATCCGGGTTGGTTTCAATACGGATCAAAAAGGAGATAGTGTGAAAAGGCCTCTAGTTGCGATGATCATAACCCTTTGTCCGGCATCATGGTGACATGGACCTATCACTGTTATAAGGACTAGGGTTACGATCATCAAACCTAGGCCAGCCAAGGCCCGGGGTATTCCGACTAGCTGAACCCTGATTTTGCAGTTTCTAGGGCTCTGTTAATAAATAGGTCTTGACCAGCTTAGGGCCAACCATTGTCAACCCCAACCCTGAGTCACATCCTTGGTCAAATGTCTCCAAAGATGAGGAAATTCACAGCTATGAAATATCCACCCAATATGTTCTCATTCCCAAAACACATTAGGTTGTACTGTGTAGTATCTTTACAGCACACTCTTTGGACTTAGGCCACGTTGAACAAGCAGACTAAATAAATATTTGGCTAAATTACTGTTATTGTTTATTATAGGACTTAAAAGTCTAAAAGTCAGTTGACTCCAGCTATACAATAGATGGAGTTTGCGTGGTTAGCATTGATTATGATCTTGCATTAATTACTCATTTTTGCCCTTGGTGGTCTTAGGAGTTGATGGAGTACTTGGAGAAGAACCCAGAAGTATACAAGAAGGTCTTGGTGAGGAGGAAACAAGACGAGGCAGAGAATGCTGGCATCTTCTCCTACATGAAAGTAAGAAACGACAGAATTTCCTTAAACTAAAACTGGATTTCCCAAATCACAAAATTGCCGGCAAAAATAAACCAGGTTTAATATCATCTGCTTCTAAAATGTATGCAACGTATTATGGAATTTGGTTTTGTTTTGGGAAAAACTAGATTTGCTCATTTCTGGATTAATGTTCTCTTTGCTGTTTGCCGATTTTAAGTCTTGCTCCCTTTTCTTCCCACAACAAAGTGCAAAGTGCTTGAGACAGTTAAGGGACCAGACTACATGGAGGATGAGGTGTCCAATGATGAGGCCCTCCACAAACTCGGCAACCTGCAGCACGAGATAGCAAAAGTGTATGATTATGCACAGGGTAAGAGTTCAAATTTCCTCTTCTATATTTGCTCAATGTATTTAAATTTCTGGTAAATCAAACCATTCCTTAAAAATGTCTAGTAATGTAGCTCGTAAGCTTGAAGAAAGTCATACCTGTAGGTAGAAGCTGAGGAAGATATGGTCAGTCTTTTGAATGATGCAGGATTAAAACTGCAGATAAATGTATCGTGGGAGAACCCACGAAATGAGGTAAGGCTCAATAAAAGTTCAGGAGTTGGCCCTGAACAGTCTCTGAACTCCAGTCACAGCAGCGAAAGTCCAGGGAAGTCACTCTTTTTCATTCCAACCCATCACTGTTCCATTTCCCTGAAATTTTGTTTGCCTGGTTTACAGAGGCCAACAACAGCAAGAAACGATTCTCCCGGCGAATCGCCGCCAAGAAGGCCAAAGCCGCCACAGCAAGCAAGAAAACCACTCCGTCGGGCAAGAAGGCGACCCCATCAAACAGGAAAGCCACCCCATCAAGCAGGAAGACCACCCCGTCAAGCAAGGACACCACCCCAATCAACTTCAAGAAACCCTCAAAGGTCGCCAGTTCCAAGCGGAAGGTGCCCCCTCCTCCTGCTCCCCCACCACCCCCACCTTACCCCCCGCCCTCCATTTCGTCCCCCAGCAGCTCGGACGATGAGGTTTTTATGAGGTCGTTGTTGCCTGTGACTCCCTGCCGCCGGCCTCCGCTCCACCCGGACGAGAGCACGCTGTCAGTCAACTGCAGCATTCCCGTGCCTCCTCTTCCCCCTCCAGCTAACATAAACAGAAGGGCGCTGAAAGAACGAACCAATGTCAACAATCAGGTAAAAGCTTTGCAATCCATCAGAAAGCCAAGATTGTGTTATTCTACCTCTGGGTTTCAAGTTTGGATGTAATATGTACTCTTATGTCTTTCCTTTCCACATAAGTCATGAAAGGTTGCGTAAATATGATCTTATTACCCTTAAATCGAGTCGGACAAGAGTTTCTTTCCAAAAATGTATGACCCATGAGGAGCTACCATCCTCAATCTGCTCAAACCTGTCACACACTGGGTCTTTTTAACGGGATACATCAACAAGATTTTGCCTTTTTTGAATAAGGCTGCAACAAAAATTGTCCAAAAAGAAAACTTTGTGAAAGTTGCACCAAATAAACAACCTGCTTTAATATTGTCTATCAATTTTGTTTTGTTGCAGGCAAATCTTGTCAGTCCGATCTTCAAGTCGACGCCAAAGCCACCCCTCACGCCAAAGCCACCCCTCACGCTCAAACCTCCTCTCACTCCAAAACCTCCACTCACTCCAGTGATTCATACAAATTTGAAACGTAGCGGGTAAGTTTACTAAGGACGAATCAAACACCAGCCTTACCCTATTCCAACCAATTTCCAGAACCCCTGGCATATCTCACTAAAACCCTGGCCTCTAGTGCCTCCCAGGTTGAGCCAGAGGAGAGTCTGGGCACCTTCAAGCAAATTTAGTCTGGCCCCTTCTGCAGATAGTACATAGATCCCTTTGCGTATACCCGCCGTTACCCGGTAATGAAAGTGCTGTTAAAAAATAGGCCTATATGAAAAATGCATTGCTGGACAGTGATTGTTAAAATGTTCATCCACAAAATGCCATAGACTGGCTGTCCTTTTGGGTTGGTACATTGGTTTTTGCTAAGCGAGAGATTCCTGTTTTTCTCTCTTGTTGTAGATCCACCAGTTCACTTAGTTCCATTGCCAGCGTCCACGATGAACTGTTGTCATTTGACAAAAGTCGACTGAAATCTGTGTCAACAAGCAGGTAGTACTTTCTTAACTAACTCTGTCAACATTTACCATACTTTAAAGCAAAGATTATAAAGCGCTACGCGCAAGATGGAGAAGTCTCCCTGAAACGCGTAATCACCATGGGCGCCATTTTGGCTCTCCACGTACGGAGATGATATGAGCGATGTGTGCGATACTTGCAAAAGTAGGTCCAGAAACCACAAAAAATCTCCGTTTTCATATTCAGCTGTTTCACACCAATGTCAAATATTTCTATTTACAATAAACAATAAGTTTTAATCGAATCCGGGCATTCCGGGCCAAAATATTACCTAACACTCCCCTTTTCTTTGATAAATCTCCCAGCTCCCATATGTCCGGTGTACAAACTACTCGATATTTGCACACCAACATGGCGGATTGTGTATAATCTGTATGGAGAATGGCAACCTCCATGCCAATCACCACGCGCCCTATGGTCAGTTATCCATCTTGTGTGTAGCGCTATATAATCTTTGCTTTTAAGGTAGTATCATACTTTGGTAATAAACCAAAACAGAAATGTTCGCAGATTTATGTATAACTTACAAGGTGGTAGAAACTTACCGTTAAAATTTTTCCAACTGAAATGGTGTATTTATCTAGAAATAAGTAAAAAATTTGATCTTTTAAAAGATCAAAAATAAAAGAGAAAAGACTTAAAAAATACTGTGGCCGTTTTTTACAGTTTTGTCAAAAAAGTGGGCACCGTATGGGACTGAAATTTTCACAGATGACTGTTACTGTATCCTCCTTGATATTTTTTGCCCATGAATCTGCATTTCTTTGACAGAAACCAAAGTATGATACTACCTTTAACCTCTGCAGAGCAAACTAATGATAGCTTTAATGATAAATATAGTGAACGTAGAATCTTTTAATATTTCTCTTGTACAGCTTTTGGTTTTTGGGGATGAAATCTTAAATTGTTTTATTTGTTCGTAGAAACAACACTCCATTCAAGACGCCTCAGTCTAAGAGGGTTCTCTCAGCTAGCAACGCACGGGCGTCTATCACCGACATCTGCGGTATATCGTCCATCGCATTCAATCAGATGATGGTGGACAAGTTCCGTAATGCCAGGAGCCCCGTGACCGGCACAAACAGCCCAGCCAGTGGATTCAACAGCCCAACGGGTTTTACACCCTAAAAGAGACTTCTATCATATATAGGTCAAAGACAGCTAGGCAAATAGCTTAATGCCAACCCAACTAGACATTGTGGCCCAAAACTTCCCGGAATCCAGCACTAAAAATTACACAGTGTAGTATCTTCTCTATGGCATATTCCTATATTCCTAAAGCCCACTCTTGGCATATTGGCTAGGAACCTTACTTGAACCGCCAAAATCCAATACTGTGATCAAGTGTCCTTTATACTGTATGTTGCATTGTACCATTACTTGGACCACGCTTTGCCAGCAACTGTCTCCTTAAGAAAACTGTGTCTGATTCCATCAATAGAAAAGAAAATCACCTGCTGTAAATAAAAAACAAGTCAAACACTAGTAATATAAATGGAAGTCTTTTAGTAATTTTATTTGCAAACTTCAACTGTAAATACCATCCGAATGGTAGTTTGATATTAAACATGTTTCCACTTATAGAGCCAAAGCTTAAGCAAGGTTTTGTAAAATAAGGCGCCGAATTGTCTCTCACACAGGTGACCAGGGTGTCCTAAAGATGCTTGGACAACCCTGTGGCGTAACTCCTGGGGCAAATTTTATGGAGCTGCTAAGCACAAAAATTTGCTTAGCACAAAAATGTTTTGCCCAATGAAACAACCACCTTTAAACATTTGATTTCATTTGATATATGGTCAGTGAACAGCTAAAGAACAATTGCAAGTGATTCACAACACACGGAAATTTGGTTGTTAACCCTGTATTTATTTATTAAGACAAAATTGTCATGCTTAGCAATTTTTGTGCTAAGCGGCGACATGAAATTGACCCCTGTTCTCAGCTTCACACACTCTGTACGTGCACACAGCTGGGCCCTGTTTCATGGCTTTGCTTACCATGAAAATTTGCACTTTTGATCCTCATTCTTCTCTTACATGGTTAGCGCCAAATGTTCACGCTAAGTAAGAAATGGTTAGTTTTAAATGCAAACTATGGAGGCACACAACTCCTCCAATTTCTCCCTTGTCCATGAAATATGATCCGATAAGCACAAAATTGTCTGCTTGAGTAGGCACAGATTCTTTGTAAGCAAAGCAAAGCCATAAAGCATCTACGCTTACAGTAAGCAAAGCCATTAAGCTTCTACGCTTACAGTAAGCAAAGCCATCAAGCTTCTACTCTTACAGTAAGCAAAGCCATAAAGCTTCTACGCTTACAGTAAGCAAAGCCATAAGGTTCTACGCTTACAGTAAGCAAAGCCATTCAGCTTTTACGCTTACACTAAGCAAAGCCATTCAGCTTCTACGCTTACAGTAAGCAAAGCCATAAGGTTCTACGCTTACACTAAGCAAAGCCATTCAGCTTTTCCGCTTACAGTAAGCAGACCCATAAAAATGGGGCCCTGCTCTCATTATCCTATGTCTTTTTTATTTAGGAATACCACTGTTTACTTTATATAAACTATTTAATCCATATATTAGTAAAATTGTTTAAAATTTTGCTTGTTTCTATTATATACAATGAATATTATTAATATTCCGGACAACATGTGTATCTTTCACCAACATCAATAACTTTTCATAGGTTGTCACGAGGCCATCCTGTGTCACCTAGGATTTACCACTTGTGGCAATCAAATGGTTTTGAAGAAGATCAAATTGGTTGAAAATTCACTCTCAGCAATTTGGGAAAAAAAACTTTCCAAACAATAGGGGGGGGTGTTATAAATAATAAATAAACAAATGATTGATTACAAATTAATGTACATATATTTATATATGTCATGGGAACCATTTGTTATAATAAGCAAACCATAACTATTTTATTTTGTACAAAATGGATAGATAATATAAAAGAATAACGATACTGTCATTGTACCCAACTAAAACAAAAAACAATTGGTGTTTGTTTCTCATGAAAGGAGTTTTGCATCTAAATATTACAAATGTCATCAAAGTTGTATGCTCCGATGAAAAAACAAAACAAATGTGTTTATTATTTTTAGGTAATGTATATTTTGTTAGTGTGTATAAAATAAAAATTCAATTTTTCAATATACCACATTTGTGGTCAATAACCCAAATAATAATACAACAACCTGAGAAGTGACTATGAAAGTTCTAGTCCTGTCATCTAGAGAGAATTCAAATATTTTTGTAGATTGTGACTAAAATTCAGTACATATTGCAGACCACAAGCTGAATTGAAACGCAGCAATGTGTGAGGTCACTCAGAAATTTGACATTTTCTGGGACCTTTAAAAATCTCACCACATTAGATTTACAATCTCAAAATAAATCATGTTTCAAAATTACACAAACTGATATATGTGAGAGCCAAAATGCGAGAAAGATTTGATGGACAATATTTACAATGTAATAAACTATTAAATGCAGCTATGAATATAAAAGATAGTTTGACGTTCATTGGTGTCACCATATGTTTCTATTGCACATTTGGGCTGCCTGAAACACAGCTGCCCCTGTAGACAAAAACTCAAATTGAAACAGTTCTCCCACAATATTGTATTGCAATTACCCATCTGATTTCCGTGTACCCATTTTCAGAATTAGCCGGATAAAAACCCAAAATCTATTTAGCAATGAGAATTTGACCATGATCGTTTTAATGAGCTCCATCGGCAATTTGATTTTTTTCTCTTCGTAACCAGGGCAAGGGTCTCAACCACATTGGCCTCACCTTGATATTTCCAACCTGAAGACTGACCAATTCTCACCCAGTTTTTCTGCCGATTCTGCAGTCGTCATCACGCCAGTTGATCACTGCCCATTATTTACTTTTGTCAGTTGATCTGTTTGAACAAAAACAGAAATTTAATAAGCCATACCTTTAGTAAAAAGACATAATGGAAAAGTGAACAAAGAAAAATTTACTGGAGCGGGATTCCGACCAAAGCGACCTCCAGAATTCTGTACTGGTGCTCTAACCAACGGAGCTATCCAACTCATGAGTGAGCAATTCAGTCAGTTTCCCTTGTGGATATTTGATGATTATAATGAAAAACTGCCTTTTTTAACAGTAAGATAAATGCTGAAGTTAATAACAAAGAGCATCTTGACACTCAATCAAAGTAATCTGATTCAGAATTCAAAAGGTTTCCAGACCTTGATTTTTAAGGAGAGGGAGAGTGATCGTGATCACTCTCCTCCGATCCACTCTCCTTAATGTTTTCCAAGGAGTGCTCCTTCACAATTTAAGGAGAGCTGCCTTTTTTCCAAACCATCACGTGAATTTTTCCATCAGACATTTACCCGTTATGGAAAATACAAAAATAGTAATAGCCCTATGTTGATTGAAGGAGTTTTTGATTTGCAGCTCAGGCTTGTTTTTTTTTATAATGAGAGCAAATCACTCTCCTAAATTTTCTACGTTGATTTAAGGAGAGCGATTTGCAGCTCTCCTCATTTTTATTAAAATGAAGGCTTGGGTTTCTGGTTTGCTGCATCTGATGAGGGGGGGGGGAGTTGAGAGGGTTATGGCAACATTTCAAGAGGTCATAGCCGAAACCAGCCCAAAGGCAGTAATGACCTCCATGCCACAGTCTTCAGTAAACACTCTATATGCATTTGTTTTTTCAAATTCGAGCAACATCATCTCTTTTGTCCGAACGCCGAAACGAGATCCTGGCTCAGCGAACTGCAAGCCCTTTGAACTTTGATTACTGATGATTTGAGTCTTGATATCGTTGCTGTTTGACAAACGCTTATATATAGATATATATATCTCTTTTGTGGAGTGGTTTGTTTCCAACAACTCACCAACGATGTTCAGCTTGCAGAGTGGACAGGTACGTTTGTTGATGAGCCAGAAATCCACACATTTACAATGGAACTGATGGTAACACGGCAACACACGAACCATCTGCAAGACAGTGAGAAAATGAGAACAAAATGTGTTTCCATGGTAACCAATGTGGCATATATTACAAACAATAATATAATTAGTAAACATATTTTTCATAACAGATAAACAAAAATCTGAAAATTCATCTTCACTTTTATGTTCAACAAAACAAAATTAAACAAAAAACGCATTGCAAGCTAGCGCATAATGGAAGAGCAGTACAGTAATTGGGTGTCACACTCAAGATCTTGTGAACATGTACGCAGATTGTGGGTTCCAGCTTAGCATACATAGGAGATCCTGCTTCTTCCAAAACAGGAAACCAGCCCATAACTATATGATGTACATTGCAAGCAATCGGTTCCCTACTAAGCAGTGATTATATGCTAAGCAGCTTTGTCTGTTGCCCTCTACCTTTCCCTGTACAAACTCCTCCAGGCAGATGGCACAGCTCTCCTTCTCCCTGCTTAGCACGTAGCGTTTCTTCTTGTATTTCCGAGCTGGCATCTTGGAGAGGGATGACCTGGCAAGTCGCTGTAAACAGCTCTGATTTTAAAGGAATGACATGAATGAAAGAATGAGTTTTGAGCTACTGAAATTGGGAATGTATTGTAAATAAATACAATTTAAATATTTAAAATAATAAATACAAGTCAATTTCAAAGAAATTTGAGTTGTTCCTTCTTTTTTCTTCAAGTAGGACCTTTAAAGCATTTTTATGTTTATCACTTACCTCCATATCTTCACTATATTCATGTTCACCCCACGTTATCCACTTTCCGTGTAATATAAACATAACGCACAGTGTCCCCACAATTGATAATAAAGTAGTCCAAAGACTTGGAAAAATCTAAAATGGAAACAGACAAGAAACAAACAATGAAAATCTGAATGCATTCAGATTTAAGCCACTCCCATGCCCTTCAACAAACAAACAATAAATATGACTGGTATCAAAACATGAAAAAATGATACAAAATGAAGAAAAAGGTCACTGGCCATCTACATGGGGTGTCACAGCCTAGAGGTCTAGTATGTGTGATCATGTTAAAAAAGCATTATCCATACAGAGTGCTGTCAGTGTCTTCCACAAAAAGCATTATCCATGTGGAGTGCTGTGGCCTACTAGTGGACTGGCGTGTCGTGCTCAAGATCTTGTGGTCAATCTACAGATTGTGGGTTCGAATCCAGCCATGGGCAAATGGTGCTTGCGTCCTTGGGCAAGACGCTTTATAACATATTGCTCCTCTTCACCAAGAAGTAAATGGATACCTGTGATGAGGGTAGATAGAGATGGCTTTGTGTGCTTGATGAGCCTTGCGCGCTTTGCAGGCAGCTGCGGGCTGTATTCTCCCCAGGGAGCTGAGATTGTTTCAGGGATGTAAATGGGCCCACAATGACCAGGGATAATAATAGTGTAAAGCGTTGTGATACCTTTCTTGTGTGTAAGAAGTTAAGAACACCATACAAATGCCTAAATTATTGTTATTATTATTATATGATGCGCACTACAAACCGGTTTATACTTCAAAACTTTTTGCTCATCGACAAAGTGGATTATTTTCTTCCCAAACTCACTTTCTGTTGCGAGTGATGGGCGGAGCCTAGACAGACCACTCCCTCCCATTCCTTGTACGTCCCTCCATTGGATCTTCCACATGTGGACCACAGTGTCAGCCGGGCTGTGCTCTATGATAAAAACAGACAAGGATAAAGTTTCACTGGTAACATCTTATTCTAGAAATGAGGCTCAGAGGGCCTAATGTGTGGATCTTTGCAGGATCTTTCTAAGCCTTTGAGAAAGATCCTGCAGCAGTTAAAAACAGTTGAATGCCACTATTACGAACACACTGGAATGCACAGCAATTTTTCGCTATAGTGGTCATTCATTTATAGTGAACAATATATATGTTCAGCATGCCTCTACATTGTACATAAAAATTGGGAGCCAAGGATGATACTCGGTTTAGCCACTGTTCGGTATATAGCAACAGTGTTTGTGATAGTGGCGTTTCACTGTGCTAGTAAACATGGTAAAGAGGAAAAAGGTGTACTGCACTATCAAACATTTGTATTGAACAGAAACTGAGTTCTAATCTAATTTTGTGTAACATGGTCTTTTTCCCTTGTGCACCCTTGTATTGGGAAAACATGTGTTTTACAAAGGATTTCTGCCTAGGTGAAATGAAAAACACATACAAAAACAACATATGAATTAAACTATAAAGAGAAGATAAGATAACAAGAAGGATGACAATTACTTAGGAAAATGCCAAGCTTGCTTGACTCGACATTGTTTTAAGAACAAAATATGAAGAAAAGAAAATCATAAAAACTTACCCAATAGTGAGATTGCTTTGGGCTTTCAGTTACCTTAATGCTGACTTCAGTTTTCCTGGCACAGAAAGAAAAAGTCAAATTTGGTTCCAGAAACCTTCAAAAATTTGTTTATAAGTTGGTCACAATTTTTGTTCAAATTCATGGCAAAAAACAAATTCATAAGTTGATAGTGTAATTGTTTTTCCTCACCCCTGCGCAGCTTTTCTCAGCTTAGAAATACCGACGACTTCTTGGATCAGGACAATAGGCTGCTTAAAGAGCTGCTGGACATCCAGCTGAAAACGGTATAAACGTAAAGCACTGGTTTGGTTATTAACTGCTTAATCCCTAATTAATCTGTGATTAATCCCCAGTGGATAAATTCCACAAAACACTGAGATTGATCTCAACCTTGAACTTTCAACATCGCCGTGGAAATTTGTACTGTGACATCACACTTTGCTTAGCAATTAAGATAGATTTTACACTGAAGATCTGGGCCCAATTTCATGTAATCCGTTTTGGCCTATTTTTGTGCTTACGGGTACTGCTACGACGCGTGAAATCTATTCCGTGGAATTTGTAAGCAAGACTTTTGGAGCTTAAAAGGTAAGCGAAGACTTTCTAGGCTCATCTTGTTGCGCTGTCATAAGCATTCTGCAGAAAGTCTTTGCTTAATAGCGTAGCGAGAAAGATAACTCTCCAGTGAAATACGCTAACCGTAAGCAAAAAAAGTAAGCTATCGTGAGTGAAGAATTTTTGCTTACAGTAACGGATTCCATTAAATTTGGCCCAGTGCTTTGTGAAATTGAGACCTGAGATCGTAAAGCAGTACAACTCTCCGGCACCCCAAGTGGGAGTAATATGATACTGTGAAAAACTATGCAAGGACCCAGGCTAAGAATGATGCCAATAGAGCATATTTCTCAGTTCCAAGCTGCATAACTCCTGAAACCCAACATGTGTGATTGATAGACTCATACATCTTTCTTTTTTTTCAACTTGAAACATCAAATCCTCCAGGTAACTGATAAAAACATCCTTGTGTTCATCAACATCAGAATAGCATTGTTTCTTTTCGGGACAGAAATCTTTCAAAAGTCGGTAAGCAGGAAAAACCAGACTAGTTTAAATACCTCCTTCAGCAGAGCAGGATTCATGGCTAAAACTATGAGAGCTGAAGCACCAAACAGCATGGCATTCTTGACCTAAAAGTTAGAATGATGAAACAAGCAATTGAATTTGGTACAACATTAGGACATTGGTACTTGTTAGAAGAGCATTAACTCTAAGACACTGAACATTTGGGCTTGAAACCTTCCTGAATTTAAAATCCAACATTGTGCAAACAAACAAAGATAATTGACTATTAGGGACACCACCGACATATGGCTGGATATAGCTCAGTTGGTAGAGCACCGGGTATTCAGGAGGCCGCTCGTTCGAATCCCGCTTCAGTCAATTATTCTTTGTTCACCTTTCATTGTGCAATAGCAATACCTTTGTGGTCCCATCTTTTTGGACTTGAGCCAAGTTCAGTTCATCAAGCTGAATATTATAAAGTTTCTGTTCTTGAACTTTCCAAGAGTGTAACGTTGTACCCCTATGGCACATTCTATGAACGTAAAGACCAAACTGGTCTGTGTTCACGACTTCATCAGTAATACAACAATTGTAACCCTCAGACCATCATGGTGACATGGACCTAAGGTCTTAATTGACCTAAGGTCAGACAGATCGAGGGTAACGATCACAAAATCTCCAATTTACCTGGTCCAGTATTGAGCAATGAGCCGGTTTAGACCCTGTCTGCTCCTTGATAGTTTCCTCGACGGACGGCAGATAAATCAGACCGATCCACTCCTCATCTGAGGATGGAACGGGATTACCATCAAGTACCTGGGTCGACTTGGTGCAGTTCCTGGAAAGCTGTCAAAGGCAAATTCCATATAACCTATTCGTACATCAACCAAGCTAATATCATACCAAAATTAGAAAGAATACAGATAGCCTACACTTTCATATTAGTTACAATAATCTAAACGCCTGATCATATCAAAATCACTACTTGAAATAATTAATAGGCTAGCAAAAAAAAATATTCTATACACAGACAATTATGTGTAAACCCTATGGACTGAACTGAAGAATTCTAAGTTGCGATGATCGTAACCATGGTAACCCTTGGTCTGACATGCATGAGAAAAGCCAAAATTAGGAACTTCCATGTTCCGTTGACTTGTTAGACCAAGCGTTACGTCCGATCATCACAACTAAAAAAAATTAAGCTTTGCTTCCCGCTTTTCACAGCCCCACGGATTTAACTTGTAAACTGTCAAAGTGTGCAAAAGTAATAGTTGCGATGATCGTAACCCTGGCCTTGCCAGTGAAAAGGGTTACGAATACGATCAATTATTGCTTAACCATGTTAACTTGTTATTGATTATTCTAATTTCTATTGTCCGTGTATCGTTGTATGGAAATTTTCCTTATACTAAGCTAGCTAGGCTCCAGTAACTGGATATTGTATTACTATTAGTATTAGTAAGTAACATCAATTTGATTTCACACAGTGTGCTAACCACACCCATGAACCCACACACAACCATTTTATTACCGCCTGCCGGTATTACTTACCATACGAATACGTCCCACTGCACTGCCCATTCCCCCAATACGACCAAATTGCCCTCGAATTTCCACTCCATTTTCACCTCCTTCCTTCACGAGTACCACCGCCCTTCCCTCACCAGATACCCCCTGCACCAATAGCGTGAACATGAAAGCAAGGTGCATCATTATTGGAACTTTAACTGCTCTTAATTTCCAGCAAAATTCTGACAGGACAGATGTCATTTTGGCACTCATATTATTAAATTCCCACAACCTCTTGTTTTGTTATTGTATAATACACATTACTTTCTACGACTGTTTCATTCGTATTGTACATAGAGTTAACTCAACTATGGTATTGTACAAAAACATAAATCAGTCGTCGAACGTTTGCTAGGCTTGTTTCAAGACGTTTTATTTGACACTGCATCAACAGCAACAAGAGGGCGCTCTAGTCTTACACTGCACAGAGCCGTAAATGGTGCGGAATGTACTGCGGATACAGTCAACCGAGACGCATCCCTAGCCTACACCAAATTTTTACTTGTTAGCGAAATGACTGTATGAAAATGCTACACAAAAGATTTATTTGATGCAATTATCTATACAATATTTGGGACACAACACAACCAACAATATCAGGAATTAAAAGAAATATTTGTTTAACTTAATATACAATTTCAAACTTTATTGACCTAAGGTCAGACAGATCGAGGGTAACGATCACAAAATCTCCAATTTACCTGGTCCAGTATTGAGCAATGAGCCGGTTTAGACCCTGTCTGCTCCTTGATAGTTTCCTCGACTTTATTCTCCTGTACGAGTAATAAACTGCTGCAAACTGCTCATCAGCCAAAATAATGACCTGCGGAAATTGAATGCTTGGAGTTAGGAGGGCCTGACACGTTTCGATCCCAGCAGAATCTTTATCGAAGGCCTTATCATTATTGAACGCATCATGTCAGGCCCTGATAACTCCAAGCATTATATTTTGCAGTATTAGGCCTTTAATGAAACATAGTACAGATGAAATGAACTGGCAAATAAAAGCAGTTTTATTACAGTTAAGTGAACAATTACAACTTTTAGAGGCCAGAGACCCAGATATGTAGACAACTGCAAAGTCTTGATTACATTATTCATTAATGCTCTCTTGTATCTGATCTTACCGGATAAAAATATCAAAATTCCAAAAATAAAAGCTCCTTTCCTGGATTTCAATATGACAAAATGAAGGATTGAACTTCGCTCCTAATTAAAGGTAAAGGGAATTAAACCTTCGGCAAGGAAATGACCAGTTGCACCAAAGCAATGACCAGTTGCACCAAAGCAAAGACCAGTTGCACCGGAGCAATGACCAGAGGCACCGAGGCAATGACCAGGGGCACCGAGGTAATAACCAGAGGCACCAAGGCATTAACCAGAGAGATACCAAGGCATTGTTGACCAGGGGTACCAAGGCAATGACCAGTGGTACCAAGGCAATGGCAAGGGGAACAGGGTTGCCTCCATGAAGTTCAAGCTTTCAACGTGTCAGCGTTTAATAAATAAGACTTGAAGCTATGTATGGCGGAAGTACTAAAAGAAGGTAGGTTTGCGGTGACACCTCTTCTGTGAGAGTGTGTGATTCTAAGAAGAACCGGTGGTATTATCTCGACGTTCCGAACAGTGTGCTCTGGAGAGTGACCGACTGTCAGCATTTTCTTTCACATCTTGCCTCATTCTTCCCAACAGTGTGTATCACAGTGTCTTGGAGGGCACCTCTCACAATAAAAACAAAGTCTTTCCAAACATAAAAAAATGTCTGATGCAAACAACTGACTCTTTTAGAAGATTGTCTGTCAGCATTTGCTGGGATGTATCTGCTCTCTAAACTCTTGATAGATGGTTTCCATAGTCTTCTTCTTTAGGATTGCATCCCGTCTCCATTACTTCCTGATGGTATTTAGTACGATGTCTCTCCGAGGGCCAGTTGTCATGAGCATCTCTTCGGACATCCGTGTGGTTTAGAAAAAGTCTGATGCATTCGCCCGACTCCGTGTTTTCCGCTTGGGGAAGTCCAAGAGATTGTCTGTGAGTGTTTCCTCTGATACACCATCCCTGACGCTCCCCGAAGGTGTCCTCTGACTGGGTGTTCTGGAAGGAGTCCTTGTTGGAGTGGCTCTTAGTATCGGTGTCTTGTCCCCTGCGGGCGTTCTCGCTGGTGAGGGAGTGTAGCTGGCCCTGAGAGCTTTGTCCGTCTTGAAGACCGAGAGCTTCTTGTTGACGAGCTTCTGGGCAGCAGGGGTCAGCGTGCGTAGTCTTTCCGCAGTGCCGAGGGTGCCGAGTCTTTTCGGTGATGGGCTGTTGGAATGTATCAACGAATGCTTCAATGTAAATTGACTGAATGACAAAACTCATCATATTACTAGTGACTTCTGCCACAGGTTTCACTATAAGACATTATCCATCATTCAACCTATCAAAGAATTGAGAGCTTGTGTCCCGGATGTCTTACCTAATAAGGGACTCGGTGACTCTCTGCAAGGCCTTCTGCTTCTTGGCCCGATTCTTCTTGGAGACTTCCTCCACCAAGGACAAAACCAGGCGCTCTTTCCTCGGAACCTGTGCAATCTGGGGACAAACAATTCAAGATGGATCTTGTCACAACCGATGTTCTTCTTTCTAATGGTAGCCAGGTGTGGAACCTGCTTTGGCCTTTATGCTTGGCTTTCCATAACTGTATTTTCAGTGCATTTTTAGTCCATTCCATTTTCTGGTCTGTGGTGTGAATATAGGCCAAAATGGTCATGGTCACAAACAACCTGTAGACAACACTGATGTCTAAAACCTGTATTAGAGTGATAGAACTTTTTTGCTATGCAACATCTGTTTTGTGCTTTATGTAGACAATAATGAGCCCTTAAGTGAAATACTATATAAAGCAAGTTGTGTGTCATGCTAAGCAGATAACTATGCTTCTAAGCCTCTACCAATTTGGGCCTTTGGGTACGTTCAGACAGCCTTGTATTTAAAACGAATTGAGTTAAACCGCTCGGCAACCGCGGGGGGTAAGTCATAAGTTAAAATTCTGTTGCGTCCATACAGCGTTTTACTGTTTGCAGTTAAAACAGATCGGTTTTATTTTTGGTTTTAAGAGGTCATGCACTTTGCCTTGACCCCGTACGGGCTTCCAGTTATAAAATAAAGCGCGCGGATTTATCTGTGTGTTGAATAAAAACAAGCGCGCCACAACATGTGTTACGTAACCAGCTGCCAGGCTTCTCTGCACTGAAACAGGATGTCGGAAAGTTATTCTGTCCCAACAGCGTTTTAGCAGTAAACTCGATCGGTTTTAAGCGCTAAACCCTCCTCCCGAGCAGTTTTAACTTTGGTGTTTTAGCGGCGGATAAAACCGATCTGTTTTAGATAAATAACGGTTTTAGAGCGTCCAGACACATATTGCTAAAACCGATCGGGTTAAAACAGTTGTTTTAGCGAATTTAACATGCTGTCTGAACGTACCCCTTGGTGCAAAAGGCTATATACATGCTAAGCATACATCAGTCTAGCTAAGCTTGCAGCTGTATCAATCTTAATCTTCGGCTATGCAGACTGACAACTCACCGTGAAGGATGGTCCCGATGTGTGGTTTGCCGGCGTGTCCGAGCCGTCCAATCGGAAGGGAGTTCCTGAGATTTCACCCCACGTCATCATCGGGGACTCGTTATAGGCACCTGCCAATCAAGCAACCAATTGGAATCCAATCAATTATAACGATTCTATTTGTCATTGTCATTGAACACTTGACCCTGCACAGCATTGCAATCCTTATGCAAATTTCTTGTCAATGATAGCAAGTGCACTGACTTTCTATTATTGGACATACACATTCCATTGATGCTGTCCATTACAAAGGAGGGAAGGGGACAATCATATGATCCATTGGGCCCTTAGGCTGCAGCATTTGATGACTGCATCATTCTCTAAGCTGCCTGGCTTTCAGAAGGGTGCCCCCAAGGGTGAGAACAAGCTCAAATGGCCGGAGGAGAAAAAAATAGGAATGCCTTATCCCAGAAGTCTCACTTTTGCAGTGTTCACCAAGATTCTAGTTTAAATCTGAATCACTCGCAGTAGGACTTAAAGACAGTTTCAGAGCCTGGTCACCAGAACTCAAACAAGCTAGCCTACCTGGTGCGGGTGATGGCGTCTTCACGAACCCGTACCCTTGCACCTTGGGACTCTCGGCCGTGGCGATTTCCTTCCCGTCATGCCCGATCCGGCCCAGCTTCATGGCAGCCTTGACGGCGGCAGACTTGGCCAGGTTGCTGGTCGTCTGTCCCGGCTTGGCACTGAACGGGTTGGTGTTTAAGTGGGTGTTCTTGTGCACCACTTGTTGGACCTTGGGCTTCTTGAAGATCTGCTCTTCCGGCGTCTCCTCAAGCCCTGAGAAAAAGCAAAATAGACCTCTCAATACGTACAATTCAAAAATGGTACGCTACCAATGAACTCAACCCTCACATCTGCCCACTCACTCCTGGGGTGAAGCGGCGCAAATAGATATAAGGTGTCTTGATCAAAGACACAAGCAACAACATCCCGTGCCTAGATTCAAACCCACTATCGAATCAAATTCACCTGAGGAATATTTTGATTTTGGTGCATGAGATAACTCAGCAATAAGACTTCACAGACACAGTACCAGTTTTTCATTTGTCCAATCAGAAGTAAATGCAGAAGCTTCTTGATTCTCACCTTCCGGAATGTACATAACGGCATTCTTGGCCTTGTAGCCCCAGGTGGTGACCGAGGAGCCCTCGATCGGCTTGGCAGCCTTGGGACCCTCCAGGGCAAGCATGTCCTTCTGCTCCTGGCCGTGGACCTTCTCCGCTTCATACAGCCAGGCGTGCTTCTGCCGATGCTTCTCCTCCGACTTGGCCATGATTTCCTCGAAGGAGGCGTTGTCCTCGCTGGTGTGGTTGGCTAAGTATTTGTCCAGCGTCAGTGAAGTGTTGCTTTTGGCTGCAATGTTAGAGACACAACGTAAGAACGTGTAATGTTAGAATGATGGGGCACTCTCAATTCACCGAAACTGACCACTAACAGTTTATTAAGATTATGATCCCAAAGAATTTCAGGGGTCGATTTCACGAGGTCCTACAATCGATCGTACCTCGAGTTACAAAGGATAACCCATCGTATCCTATGTAGGGCTGCAGCTGCAATGCATCACAAGTCCTACAATTGATAGTAAGTTACCATGAGTTTGGTGAAATTGACCCCTGGGTAACTACATGAAAAGATGCATGCTACCCAAATCCTGCCATGGATAACCTTAATTCTATGTTTTAACCAATGACATTTATCTTTATCATTCGCACTTCTCGCAATTAAGGTCTCAATGTTTTGACTAGCCTGCTCTAGTCCTCATCATTGGTCTCCTGATGAGGACTAGAGCAGGCTACAGCAGGCTAGTCGAAACATTGAGACCTTAATTGCGAGAAGTGTGAACGATATAGAAGTGCGAAAGTACGAACGGTTATTAAATGGTGTTTCCGCAAACCAATCCACATACCAATTGTCACCATGCAAAGCCTCAAATATATGTAAACAAGATTTGTGTTCAGATGGCAACAACATTCACATCATCCGTTTATTAAAGAACTATTCTCACGATATGGCTTACATTTCGTGGTATCATCTTTCCTGCCATCTTGTCCCGTTGGCGCGAGCCTCGTCTGATTCTGACCCTGGTGAGGGGTTCCTATCCTGGGATTCATATCTGGTGTTTCAAAGGTGGCTGGCGTAGCTTCGGCATCTGAATAACAAACGAGAAATCAGAGAATGTTTGAAAGAGATTGTCGAAGTTGAAGAGATTGAAATACGAAAAACAAAATGCACCACTTCAAAGTATGCAAGAAGCTTGAAAAGAGGTCTGACATCGTGGTAAGTGACATCTAGGGTGTTGGTTTGGTTTTACCTCCTTAGAAAAGTTTCATGCTAACTTGCTAAGCCAAAAAAATAATAATAAAAACAGCTTAACACCACTCATAATGTTTGCCAAGCTAAATATTACCAAGCTTATCAAATCTAAGCATTTAGTTTTAGATTTAGCACTTAGCAGGCACATATAAGTTGGCTCTTGGGCATATAACTCTGTAAGCATCTGGGAAGGAATCTTGTTCCTGTAAGGAGACTGGCAATGTCACTTTCGAAGGGCAGTAATATTGAGGTAACCCTCAAAAACCTGCTGGAATATTTCAAGCGCCACCGAGTCAAATAACTTGGGGGGGGGGGCAAAGCAATTGCCTTGGAGGCCGTTGTGAAGTTCCTGCCCTGACAAAATAGACAGGTACATAATACCAGAATTAGGGGTAAGGAGTTGATGTTGATTATACAATACAAGTAATCAACTGATTGCACACTGCTCATCACCCAAAATAACGACCTGAAATACACATAATGAATGTGTATTATTAAGTTAGGTGGGTCTGACATTTTGATCCTAGTGGGATCTTCTAATTAACCTTTTAAGTAAGATCCTGCCAGGATCGATACGCCAGGCCCTCCTAACTCTTGAGAATTTGATTTGTGCTGTACATACATGGAGCTGGTGTGCTTGTGTCTGGTCTGGTCTGTCCCGTATTGGCATACTTGAGGGCCAGCTCTCTCATCTTGACCAGGTCATTCCGCTCCCTAGCATCCAGGTACTCCTTCTGGGCCTTCAGCTTGGACAGATCAGGAAAGAAATCTCGCTGGATAATCTTCTCCAAATCCTGAAGATGTCAGAGAGCATATCAAGAAAATAAAAACAAAGAAAGACTAAAAAAAATAACTGAAATACGACTGAGTTTTCTTCAGATTTCCTCTGTGCTGAAAAAACCCCTGAATTTTAAATGTGAACACTTCCAAGAGCTACTCTTATAAATCTGACTTTGGTTAGAATCTGAACCAGTTTTAATAGTTGGTTTGTTTTCCCATACATGATGTACAGTTTTTAACCCTAACCCTCTGCACATACCACACAAGACAAGAGCTGCTTACCAGACACTACCACAGTCACCGGATCATAAACCATGCATTATTCAGGATACCGCACTTACCACAGGAAAAAACATATGTGGTAGATTGTGGTATGCAGGAGGGTTAGGGTTAATGCAATACATCAATGATTACCATATCAATCACCATCGATGTAAGGGATTCACTGAGGTGATCAGTTTAAAAACACTTCATGGGCCTACTAAGTGATCTTGTGAATTAAAGTGATACTGCAAACTGCTGTGGCCAAATTCTTGAAGCTGTGAAGCACAAAAAATTACTTAGCACAAAATGTCTTGCTCTGAAATGAAACAAACCACCATTAAACATTCCATTTGTTGATATTCATGGCGAACGAACAACAGCCAAAGAACAAACACAAGCGATACACAGTGCATGGTAATTTGTTTGATAATCCTATTGTTTTTTAAGACAGAAATTTCACGGTTGGCAAATTTTTATGCTAAGCAGGATAGCCTTAGTCAAAAAGTCAAATAGCTGAGCTTGTAAATATTGCACTTAAATTATAACCATACACTAAGCTTGTTCGATAACAATCAGCGCGCTGTCTGGAAGTTTCCATAACTAGTACCCAAGCCCAACGTAATAGCCACGATAACAAATAATTATTTGTTTTGGTCGTCGCAAAAAGTGTGTCAAGCTTTACATGCACGTCCGCTCATGAGCAGAGCTACTCTGATTTTTTGGTATAAAGTTGCGGCAGCATATAAATATCGTGATACTGCCGATATTCCCAATGTTGTCGATATTTCCTGGTTTTTTTCGGGGCCCGATAGGCCTATAATTTTCGATATGAAAAAAATATCGCGATATCGATAAATATCGTCATATCGAACAAGCTTACCATACACAGTGATAAAAATTCATTATCGAGGTAAATGTGACAAATAACCCCAAAATGAGACTTAGAAGTTTGGATGAAAGATCCTCCAGCTTCTAATTAAGAATGCTACTTCACAAACCTCCAGGAAAGATTCCTCGTCCAATATTTTCTTGGAAGGTTGCTCTTTCTTAGCATCTTTCGGAACGTCTCTGTTATTAGCCTGGCTGGCCAGGAGGGCACCCTCACCGACTTTTACCAAAGCCATGGCTACAACGCCTACAGGCTACGGCACAGCCAAACACAACTTGATGGCAGAATTCTCTAAAACAAAATTATGATAAAAAGAAAGGGTTAAAATTAATTAAGTTGGGGGCCTACTTTACAATAATCGCAAGTCATCGCAAAGTTCTGCAACAATTAGTTTAGGCCTTATAGTTATATGAATAATAATAAAGTCTTTAGCTTCAATTATCTTAGATGTAACTAGATTAAACTAAGCCTATGTAATTTCAAATGACTAAAATATACAGACCAGACTAAGATCTAGAGTGATACAGACAGGGTATGACCCCCTTTTCGACTTAATTTGCAGACATGGAAACGAAAAGTGCGCGAATTAGGGTAGGCCTAGCCCCACACATAGGGCTGTGAATGGCGACCAGGCTGAGAGACAGATTTTAAAAAAGAGCCATCACAGCCCTATGTGTGGGGCTAGGGTAGGCCCTACTATAAAAGTAGTAGTACTACACAACAATACGACAGTATTCATCAGTAGGCTTAACGTTACAGGAATACAGTACATGGATCGCAAAACTTAAAAATGAAATTCTCAGTAGGCCTACCGATGAAATGTTTTGCTCCTCTTGTTATTGAATGAAACGTCACCAATAATCAACCGCACAGGAGATGTCGTCCGTCTCTTTTATTGTTTTAAACATCCACGACTTCCATCATTACAAATGTTTTGCTTGAACGTGTGTACGACGTAGGCCCTACATACGTGAATTAATGACGAATGCGTTTTGCAGAGTTAAAAATACAAAGGCGCCCTCTTTGTCAAGTCACCCAAAACAGATATTAATTATTCATTGGTAAACAAATAAAAAGGAATGCACTACTAAGGCGTACCGAATTAATAATATCATAGTTTGTGTTTTTGTCAAAGAAATGCAGATTCATGTGCTGAAATATCATGGAAAATACAGGAACAGTCATCTGTGAAATTCGGTGCTCACTTTTTGAGAAAACTACGGAAGCTTAAAGTGACCATCCGAGTTTCCTAGTTTTCGAGATAATTACCTCCATAAGGCGTCTCGGAAAGACGTCTTTCCCTGATGTCGCATATCGGAAAGACTTCGCTCTGATATCACAGCTATATCTGAGCTATATCAGGGAAAGAAATCGACGTCGTCTTTCCGAGACGCCTTTTGAGATGATTATCTCGGAAACTGGGATGGTCATTTTAAGCTTCCTTACTTTAAGCTTCCGTATTGTGTGGTGCATGATTTTAGAATAATTGCAGGATCTAGTATCTTTTTTGCCATGGAAATAAAACCACTGGGATCCCCCTCCCTTTCGTTTGATTTAAGATTTACCAACATTATAATATTGACTAAAAATAATTGTAAAATCCTATTCATGTCTCTATAATATTCAGTACGTGCGAAACACTTGGCTGAAAATTTTAGCTCAGTAAATTGCTAGAGTAAGCATAAAATTAGAAGACAACAGGGGCCAATTTCATAAAACTGTTAAGCACAAAAATTTGCTTAGCACAAAAAATGTCTTGCCCAATAAAACAAACCACCATTAAAAATTCCATTTGATATTCATGGTCAGCGAACAAGCCAAAGAACAATCACAAGTGATACACAACACGTGGAAATTTGGTTGTTAACCCTGTAATTTATTAAGACAGAAATGTCATGCCTAGCAAATTGTTGTGCTTAAAAGTTTTATGAAACTGGCCCCTGATTTCACAAATTAAAAAAAATAATAATATTATGAAAAAAATGACCTTTTTAAAGCCTAAGCACATGAATGATCATACTAGATGTTTGGAATCCTGATTCGAGCTCGGGTTAAAGGTAATTATCATACTTTGGTTTTTGTCAAAGACCGATTCATGGGCAAAAATATCAAGGAAGATACGGTAAAAGTCATCTGTGAAAATTTCAGTCCCATACGTTGCCCACTTTTGAGAAAACAGTGAAAAACAGCCACAGTATTTCTTAAGTCTTTTCTGTTTAGTTTATTTTTTTATCTTTCAAAAGATCAAAAAGATTTTCGGTCGTTGTTTTACTAATTTCTGGATAAATACACTTTTTCAGGCGGAAACATGTTAACGTTATGTTTCTACCACCACCATCTTCATACCCTGTAAGTTATACGTAAATCTGTGAACATTTCTGTTTTGGTTTCTTACCAAAGTATGATACTACCTTTAAGAGAAGATTTGCCTCTCCTGATAGGGACGTGGTGACGTCACCAGGCGCGGTTCTACGGGGGGGGGGGGGCTAGGGGGGGGGCTAGGGGGGGGGCTGTAGCCCCCCAAAAATTTTGTCTAGCCCCCCCAAAAAAAATGCAAGGGAAAACAAAAAATCTTGAAAATACTGGATTTTTTCCAGTTATTAAGCGCCAATTACAAAAAAACGCGTTGTGTTGGCTATAATGTGCATGTTTTTCGACCCCTTATAAGACTTAGCAGAAGCGAGTGTTAGAAGAAGCCAAAATATTGGGTCTTCTAGCCCCCCTAAAAAAAATAATGGCTCTTCTAGCCCCCAAAAAATTTTGACTCTAGAACCGCGCCTGGACGTCACTGCATAATATAGTACACTGCAACAACAAATAATGTAGGGCAAATTAAATCTCATTGAAATCCATGTATATTCAAACAAAGACATTATAAAAGTAAATGATTTATGATTGTGGAATGCAGTCACCTCTGATTATTACCAACACGTTCACGACACGGGATGCATCACCCAAGCACAACGTTCATTTTGTGTGTGCAGTCAGTACGTAGTCTGAACATTAATTTGATTTGCCTAGTGTAGAATTGTTTCTTGTAATAATATGTACGTGACATTTTCGGTGTTTCGTATTTCCAATTCACAATGTTAAAGGGATGGTACAGAATTGGTAAGACAAAATACACTTCACAGATTCACATAAAACTTACACAGTATAATGGTGATGATAGGAGAAAACATCCCATGAAATGTTTTTGTCTAAAATGCCATATTCGTTGCAAAATAAATGAAACTATTTTCCGATTGGAATAAATCGCTTCGAAGCGTTTTATTCATTCATTGAAATTTGTTACACGGGTTTTCACTATTTTCTCGTGACCCAGATGGCTGATTGACCTCAAACTTCTACAGGTTTGTGAGTTAAAGTATATGATGGATTACATAATGTGCTTTCACTGTCAGCAACGGCTTTGTCGCAAAAACCAGTTCTGTATCATCCCTTTAAAGGTACTATCATACTTCGGTAACATACTGAAACTGATATCTTCACGAATTTTACCTATGACTTACAGGTATAAAGACAGTTATGGTAGAAACATAGCGTTAACATTTTTCTGCCTGAAATGCTGTATTATTCAGAAAAAAAGTAAAACCAATGACCAAATGTTTGACCAAATAACCGGCGGTGAAAATATTGTGGCTGTTTTTCACTGTGTTTTTTTTTTCAACAAAAAGTGGGCTCCGTATTGGACTGGGAAATTCACTGATGAGTTACTGTATTTTCCTTGATATATTTGGCCATGAATCTGCATTTCTTTGACAAGTATGATATTACATGTAAAGGTATAATACATGATTGGTAAATGTCACAGAACAGCAATCACAATGTATCTGGTCAAACATGTACATGAATAAATAGCGAAAACCCGATTCAGTGTTTCTTTATATGAAACATGCAGAATGGTTTTGATCTTACACCGAGAAAACTGTTTTTGGTCTTTGTTTTACAAATTTCTGGATAAATACACCACTATTTCAGACGAAAATATTTCAACAGTATGTTTCTACCAGCACCATCTTCATACCCTGAAAGTTATATGTAAATCTGTGAACATTTCTGTTAGGGTATGTTACCAAACCTGTACTGTACCTTTAATAGAAAAAGGGTGGGCTATCTACTAGACATGTCGTTGCCTAGCTACGGAACTTTGAAAGCTCACCAATAACGACAATTGTGCCAAACAAAAAATCACGCTGCTTGATTATCTGAGGGAGCCTGATGCTTTTCCCAAGATCATTACACGTCTTGTATCACTATAGAACCTAAGATGAAAAGGAAGAAGCCGGAAGGTCTTAGAAGGCCTCTCAATAGAGATTCATGGGCTACTATCAAGACAGATACAGTAACAGTCATCTGTGAAAATTTAAGTCCCATATGGTGCCCATTTTTTTGAGAAAACTGTGAAAAACAGGAACAGTATTTCGTAAATCTTTTCTCTTTTATTTTTGATCTTTTAAAAGGTTAAACAGATTTTCGGTCGTGTTTTTACTAATTTCTGGATAAATACACCATTTCAGGCGGAACCATTTTAACGGTATGTTTCTACCACCACCATCTCCATACCCTATAAATTATACGTAAATCTGTAAACATTTCTGTTTTGGTTTCTTACCAGAGTATGATACTACCTTTAACATACATCTTCTCTCAGAAATTGTATATCCTCCCTGCATCTGGATAAGAGGGGGATAGACGTCCTATAAATCATCTGCCCTCTTTACGGCACGATTAACCCATTTACCTGGAAAAGCTAAATTGTTCAGCCCCTGCATCCATTCTGAGCAATCGCATTATTAGGCATAATTATTCTGGCGCCAATTTCATAGAGCTGCTTAGCACAAAATGTCGCTAAGCATGACATTTCTCTCTTAGTAAAAACAGGATTAACAACCAAATTTCTGTGTGTTGTGTACCACTTGCAATTGCTCTTTGGCTGTTGTTCGCTGACCATGCATGAATATCAAATGGGATTTTCAATGGTGGTTTGTTTTATTTTGCAAGCTATTTTTGTGCTTAGCAATTTGTTGTGCTAAGCAGCTCTATGAAATTGGCACCTGCTGCTTAGAGAGACAAGGATGGTAGATTGTATATTCTAGTCACAGTCCGCTGTATAGTGGTACGTACATTAAGGTCATGACCTTGACTTCCATTTTCAAATTATGCAGATTTTAACTGCGCCTTTTGAAATCCAGAACATTGTATATAGTTCTCAGAGGGGCGGAGTTAGCGAGGCTTTTGATCATGTGTTCCACTGGTGCACCAATCAGAAGGGTGGCTATAATTTATGCGACTACGTGACCCGTCTTCACAAAACTCTTGCAGTTGAAGCGAGTCCCAATAAAAACCAGACCTGCCGGGGCATTTTGATAGTCACATGCATGAAGGCATTCATGCAAGAAGACACTTTGCAACTTGGATCTTCCTCCTGAAGACGACCAGAGCACACTGTTCGAAACATCGAGTCAAAATCTCATCTTGTCTCCTTGGATCTTAGCTGATAAGGTACAGTTCTTTTTTTTCTTTTTTTCTTTTTTTTTACTGTTGTATTAAATTCCGATTGTACATGATTGTTTATATTAGAGTTTAAAATGTGAAATCGCATGCACAATCAACTCATAATTTACTTTGTTGGAAAATCACAATGGAGCCATATCAATATCAATGCTCAGTGAAAGGTATTTGGCAAATATTTTATCATCATCTTAATTGCTATTTTGATATTATTCTATTTTGATTATTTTGTCTATTCAACTGATGACCGAATACCTCACAGTCTTACCTCATGCCATGTTATATAATATTTCCTGCACCTCAAATCATCTCACCTCATCTCACCCCACCTTACCTCACCCCACCTCATCTCATCTAATCTCATCTCTCGTCACCTCGCCACGTCTCATCTCATTTCATTTCATCTCACCTCACCTTACCTCGATCACCTCACCTCATCTAATCTGATCTCTCGTCACCTCACCTTACCTCACCCCACCTATAATCTAATCTCATCTCATCTCTCGTCACCTCGCCACGCCTCATCTCATTTCATTTCATCTCACCTCACCTTACCTCGATCACATCACCTCATCTAATTTCATCTCACGTCGCCTCGCTTCATCTCACCCCACCTTACCTCACCCCACCTCATCTCATCTAACTTCTCATTCCTCGTCACCTCGCCACGCCTCATCTCATTTCATTTCATCTCACCTCACCTTACCTCTATCACCTCACCTCATCTAATCTGATCTCTCGTCACCTCACCTTACCTCACCCCACCTATAATCTAATCTCATCTCATCTCTCGTCACCTCGCCACGTCTCATCTTACTTCATCTCATCTCACCTCACCTTACCTCGATCACCTCACCTCATCTAATCTGATCTCTCATCACCTCACCCTTACCTCACCCCAGCTATAATCTAATCTCATCTCATCTCTCGTCACCTCGCCACGCCTCATCTCATTTCATTTCATCTCACCTCACCTTACCTCTATCACCTCACCCCACCTATAATCTAATCTCATCTCATCTCTCGTCACCTCGCCACGTCTCATCTTACTTCATCTCATCTCTCCCCACCTTACCTCGATCACCTCACCTCATCTAATCTGATCTCTCGTCACCTCACCTTACCTCACCCCACCTATAATCTAATCTCATCTCATCTCTCGTCACCTCGCCACGTCTCATCTTACTTCATCTCATCTCTCCCCACCTTACCTCGATCACCTCACCTCATTTAATCTGATCTCTCGTCACCTCACCTTACCTCACCCCACCTATAATCTAATCTCATCTCATCTCTCGTCACCTCACCACGCCTCATCTCATCTCATCTCATTTCATTTCATCTCACCTCACCTTACCTCACCCCACCTATAATCTAATCTCATCTCATCTCTCGTCACCTCGCCACGTCTCATCTTACTTCATCTCATCTCACCTCACCTTACCTCGATCACCTCACCTCATCTAATCTGATCTCTCGTCACCTCACCTTACCTCACCCCACCTATAATCTAATCTCATCTCATCTCTCGTCACCTCACCACGCCTCATCTCATCTCATCTCATTTCATTTCATCTCACCTCACCTTACCTCACCCCACCTATAATCTAATCTCATCTCATCTCTCGTCACCTCACCACGCCTCATCTCATCTCATCTCATTTCATTTCATCTCACCTCACCTTACCTCACCCCACCTATAATCTCATCTCATCTCATCTCTCGTCACCTCGCCACGTCTCATCTTACTTCATCTCATCTCTCCCCACCTTACCTCGATCTCCTCACCTTACCTAATTTCATCTCACGTCGCCTCGCTTCATCTCACCCCACCTTACCTCACCCCACCAATAATCTAATCTCATCTCATCTCTCGTCACCTCGCCACGTCTCATCTTACTTCATCTCATCTCACCTCACCTTACCTCACCCACCTCATCTCATCTCATCTCCTCTCACCTCATATAATCTCATCTCAAGTCGCCTCGCCTCACCTCAACTCATCTCACCCCACCTCATATAATCTCATCTCACCTCCCCACGCACGCCGCATCTAATCTCATCTCATCTCATCTCAAGTTTAGAAGAAGAAACATAACATCCACAGATCTAGGCCGTACTCCTTCGAAAATGTCACAAAAATGTTGTATTTGACAACAACAAACACATTAGTGTCTACCAAAGATACACTAGTCTGAGAATAAGAACGAACATTGATATTTGCACCTCCTTTCGAAAAAATAGTAATGGCGTTCGCCATTATTCAAATCCAAGCCTCGGCCAATGCCTCCACATCATGGGCGGAAATCCCGGGGGGGACAGGGGGGACACGTCCCCCCCATGATTTTGGAAGTGGGGGACATAATGTCGATTGTCCCCTCCATGTTTTAACCCTCTACCATGAGCAATTGTTTTTGTCGTCTGCGCACTGACTGCTTGCTCATTCCCAATGGGCAAATTTTGTGAACTGTCACGTTTGCCATGCGACTCAAATCGACGACGTGCAGTTGAGATGCCCCTGCATGGCCGGCCCGCATGCATACACGTAACGTTTACTGCACTGAAATCGACTTAAACCGCATACAGTCTGCATACGTATACATTCTTGTGTATACAAATCTGGTTACGCGTCTCCCGTTCGACTCATCCATTTAAAACCGTTTTTTTCCATAGAGCACCATGCTCGAATCCAATGATTTTGCACTGACTCATGACGGATTTAATCTCGTTCGTCGTCAGAGTTTCGCGAAACTTCTTACTGCGTTTTGAATGAGGTTGCTTTAATCAAACAATATTTCCGAAGAATTCTCGTACATCCATAAAAAAACACAAGGTGCCATATTTGAAAATACTTAGGTACATTTATATTTATTATTTGTCATCTGTCATTACGTTTGTAATGAAAGTAAAGTTCTCATGATTTTTCTGTGGAATTGCAGAATTTGAGTACAATAGAGTACAGTATAGAAATCTACCTAGGCCCATAAAATACAGTGTCTTCATTTAAAAACTTAACTGGTTCACCCAAGTATTGTTTTCAGCTGAAGTAAAACATTTGCATTTTCTTCATTCAAAATATGTTTATCATTTTGAGGTTTACATTATTTGCTTCACCATATAGGCATATTTCTTAATACAACACAGGATTTTTTTAAGATCAAAAATATTTTCTGTCGTTGTTTTACTAATTTCTTGATAAAGTACACCATTTCAGGCAGAACAATTGTGATGGTATCTGCCAGCACCATCTTTATACCCTGTAAGTAATAGGTAAATATGTGAACATTTCTGTTTTGGTTTTCCCTACTAAAGTATGATACAACTCCTTTAATACCTTTGAAACCCCCAACTTGCGTGTTTTCTTAAACCACCCACTCACCCAGATCAATAACTGAAAAATAGAAGTTTGGAAAATTAGGAATTATAGGAGTACGTAGTGGTACTAATCTTTATTTATAATCTTTTATTTTAAGTTCTGTTTAGTAATTATGTGCTAAATAAATGGAAGTCTGATTAAAATTACTGGCATACTGGCCGGAACATCCCGTTATCATGCTCTTTTCAGACCAAATAACGTACTCACACAAGAGTGTCACATGATGTTACCAAAAAGCCTATTATGTACTTCTATACCATGCTAGTCTGATTAAAATCTTTTCAACTTTCCCTAAAAAAAGCAGTCTGAGGAAAGTGGCCAGGAATTGCCTTAGAATGCACTTCAGAGCTTCTAGAATCAAAATTTTGCCGGGCCCTTAAGCGGGCCCCGGATCCCACGCCGTAACTTTATTTCTTAAAAAAAGTGATAGGATTTTGCAGACCCACCCCATACTACACAAGAGTGTCACATGGTGTTACAAAAAAAACTGTACTTCTACCATGCATAGCCTCATATAGTTTTATTTTTCAAAGTTGGAGAACACTGACTCGTGATCGGCACACCTACCGCACATTACGATACGGTACACAAACATGCAAGCGTATGCTAGGCCATAGGCATGGCACTGTATACTGAAAGTTACTCTCTTATGAAGTGTAAATTGATGTCCCCCCCCCCCCGCATGATCGGGGAGGGATTTTTCATGTTTCCGTTTTACATGGTAATACACGTGAGAAGTTACAATTGTCTGGCCAAATGGATCATTTTACACTGACAAACATCCTGTTTCTGCTTTGTCCTGTTTCGTTTTGATGTGTTTTGTTTGCATTGTTATATTCTTTTTTATTCCTTACATTACCCGATACTATGAGGTACCACGAATGTACACAATTTATGTAGATAAATTAATACCTTTGAAACCCCCAACTTGCGTGTTTTCTTAAACCACCCAGATCAATAACTGAAAAATAGAAGTTTGGAAAATTAGGAATTATAGGAGTACGTAGTGGTATTAATCTTTATTTACAATCTTTTATTTTAAGTTCTGTTTACTAATTATGTGCTAAATAAATGGAAGTCTGATTAAAAATTTTCAAAAACTTTCGCTAAAAGAGGTTTGAGGAAAGTGGCCGGGAATTGCCTTAGAATGCACCACAGAGCATCTAGAATCAAAATTTTCCCGGGGCCCTTAAGCGGGCCCCGGACCCCACGCCGTAACTTTACATGGCTTAAAAAAGTCATAGGTTTGCGAGCGACCAGAGCATACTGGCTGGAACATCCCGTTATCATGCTCTTTTCAGACCAAATAACGTACTCACATGATGTTACCAAAAAGCCTATTATGTACTTCTATACCATGCTAGTCTGATTAAAAGCTTTTCAACTTTCCCGAAAAAAAAAGTCTGAGGAAAGTGGCCAGGAATTGCCTTAGAATGCACTACAGAGCATCTAGAATCAAAATTTTGCCGGGCCCTTAAGCGGGCCCCGGACCCCACGCCGTAACTTTACATGGCTTAAAAAAGTCATAGGTTTGCGAGCGACCAGAGCATACTGGCTGGAACATCCCGTTATCATGCTCTTTTCAGACCAAATAACGTACTCACATGATGTTACCAAAAAGCCTATTATGTACTTCTATACCATGCTAGTCTAATTAAAAGCTTTTCAACTTTCCCTAAAAAAAGTCTGAGGAAAGTGGCCAGGAATTGCCTTAGAATGCACTACAGAGCATCTAGAATCAAAATTTTGCCGGGCCCTTAAGCGGGCCCCGGATCCCACGCCGTAACTTTATTTCTTAAAAAAAGTGATAGGATTTTGCAGACCCACCCCATACTACACAAGAGTGTCACATGGTGTTACAAAAAAACCTGTACTTCTACCATGCATAGCCTCATATAGTTTTATTTCTCAAAGTTGGAGAACACTGACTCGTGATCGGCACACCTACCATACATTACGATACGGTACACAAACATGCAAGCGTATGCTAGGCCACAGGCATGCCACTGTATACTGAAAGTTACTCTCTTATGAAGTGTAAATTGATGTCCCCCCCATGATCGGGGAGGGATTTCCGCCCATGCTCCACATATGCATAAAGCAATTTATCTTTTCCCTCGTTTTCAAAGTAAAGGTCCCTAAGGGGACATAATTTGATATGGTATAGGGGACAGACTTCTGAGTGGCCATTTGGTGGTGTGAACTCAACTGACACATCGATGTCTTCCTACAATCATAAGCGCATCGAATGCCTAGCAGCATTCCCATTAATCCATCGAAGTCATGGAGGAGAATGACAAATATAAATTGATATTGATGAGATATTTTCTGTCTATTGGCCGGCTGTAGGCCTATACAAGATGACGGTGTAATTGGCCTTCAGCCAGGCCAGTAATAGACGTCGTTTCAAACTATACTTCTACCCGTTTGACAATGCCACCATCGGGATCCATAATTTGGATGCTTCTGTAGCGACTGTCTCGCCCAAATTGGATAAATAAATTGTTGTAAAGCTTTTTAGCTGCGAAGTGGATGGGGGTGGGGGATGGCTACATCAGCCAGCCATTATACAGAGTGCTATTTCCCGTCCTAGCGTACTGAGATTGATAGCATAACCGTTACGGATGGACCATATTAGAATACGTGTAGAATACTGTTAAACTGCAATGCATGCTAAAAATAGATACTATTTCGACACTACTATTTCTTCCTTTGGACAAAACTTCTAACTATTTATGAAAAAAGTAATATGTGAAATTAAAATTTATATTTATTACGAAGATGATTATTTAAATTTCGTAATTTCTTTTTGCCTCTTTTTTTTTCTTTCTTTCTTTTATTTATTTATTGAAAAGTGAGCAAAGAAAAATTGACTGGAGCCGGATTCGAACCGGCGACCTCCTAATTTGTTCACTTTTCAATTACTTTAAATTCAGTCAGTTTCCCTTGTGTTTATTTGATGATTTTATTTTTTTTTATCTATTTACTCATCCATCGATTTGCTTTCTTTTTGTCTTATTTCATGGGCTGTCTACTTGTGGATGCAGTTACTATAGTTACGATGCCTTCATCCACAACCAGAAGATTATTATGAAGTGGGGAACAAAATAATCACAAGAAATATGAGACAGGATAGCAAGCTGTATAAAGAGTAGATCGCTGACACGTGTAGTAACATCCGATACTCCCCCAAGTCAACTAGGCGTGGACCAGACAGATTCACTTTCAGGCGATTGCTGAGCAAACATTTGATTCGGCACACAACACCAGCGGGATTTCCATCAAAAACAACCGACGAGCGTTGCCGGCTAGCAATTCTACCGTAGGCCTGGCACTGAAACAAAACATACACGGGCCGGTTGGTTTCACTATTTGCCGACATCTTGGAAGAGTTAATGTTTAACAAGGGAACTGTAAAATAATGTCTAAACGGTTAAGCGATGTCATTCGTGGGTGTCGTGTAATGAGAGCATGTGATTCGATAAACATCAAGGAGCAAGCGTGCCTGTGAGACGACGTGGGACTCAAATAGAGTATGTGACTTTCTCGCTTTGGTCGATTGATAACAGAAGTTAAACACGACCAGGAAAGCTTCAGTATCTACTGGCGCTCACTTTATAAAGCATCTTTATAAGTGTTTCTACCTTCAACATTATTGTCGTCAACCTTCACCATCATATTTTGCACGGCTATCGCTTCAACTTTCAACCATGTTCACCTCACCGGCCAGTTTAGAGTTAGACCACGATGCATCGGGTCAGCAGGCGGACGTGGCTCTCCTGATGTCCAGTCCTACTGCCCCAGACGCCGGTAGACCGTCGGGCAACACGCGCGATGATGTTGACTTTGGCATCGACGTGTTATCCATCGTCCTGAGCTCACTGGGGATCTTGGGCAACGCCTTTGTCTGCTTCGTCATGTTGAGACACAGAAAGGTGTTCCACTCCGTCACCAACAAGCTAATCATTCACCAGTCTGCCATTGACCTCTTGGCCGCTACGGTATTTATTTGTCGCCGCATCGCGCTGGCGCGACCGCCCATATCGGATAGCTTCTTAGGCAAGCTGTACTGTCGAGTCTGGTGGTCCGAGTGGCCGATGTACGCCATGTTTGTCACCTCGACCTACAACCTGGTCGCCATATCCACAGAGAGGTACCTCGCCACTTGCTATCCGTTGAGACACCGTCGTGCTTTCTCCCCCTGGCGACTGAGACTTTTCATGGTGATGCCGTGGCTTGCAGGATGGACCCCGACCTCTCACCTTGCGATGATTTGTTATCACGACCCCGAGAAGCTCGCCTGCGATACCTCATGGCCCAGCCCGAAGGTCCAGGCAGCTGTGGGCATCTTCATCTTCATCCAGGAGATCATCATCCCCATCCTCATCATGCTCTTCACCTACACGAGGATCATCTGGACGCTCCGAGTGCGCTCCAGAGTCCGCGACGGGGAGAATAACGCTGCCGCCCGGGAGATGTTCTCCAAGGCCAACCGCAACGTGACTGTCACCCTAATCGTTGTGGCTGCCTTCTTTGCCATCTGCTGGCTGCCTACCGACATATACTACCTGCTGTTCAATCTCGACCGCCACAACAACTTCGTGGACGACTTCGTCTACCAGATGATGACCGTCTTCGTGGTCATCAACCTGTGCATCAACCCCTTAATCTACTGCTTCGCATATGATCGGTTCCGCAGGCAGCTGAGGGAGACACTGTGTGGCGGCAGGGGACGGTTCCGCACACGCCGCATCGGCAACGCGGTCGACCGGGACATCGCCACGAGCACGGCGGGCAGCCAGGCCGGACGCTCGACTGCCCAAGATGGAACACAGGCCTCTGCCAACGTCGCGACCATTGCTACGGCTTGCCCAATACCTGGATGCTCTACTCAGTCTGCAGGGATACATTTGACTTAACATGGATGGATAACGAGGACAGTGATTTTTATTCAACCCCTGACAATATTGTCCACTGATTATTCAGAACCAAAGATAATATAGCTCCGCAAGATAACCCACTCAGCCCAAAAAGTAAAGTATAATTTGCCCGCCATTTTAGTAAGCAACAACACTTTTTCTAGCTTTGGTCAGAACACACTAAGCAAACACGAGCTTAACCATACCTCCCCTCAAATAAGAAGGTATTTCTCAATGTGAATTCAACTGGAGAATCGAGTCTTTTTCGGGCCGGGAAAAAGCAGTCAGGCATGAGGAAGTGGGTTTCCCAAAGGAACCTATATGGGCTATTCCACAGTATTGATGACTCTTAACAGGGTAGTAAAACCCTTAACTTAATACTGGATTCCAAATCTGGAGTTAGTGCATGTCGTTCATCGTAGGTGACTGACCCGTACAGCCCCTTTTCTCGATATTGATAATACGACTTTCAGTCTCGAAAATCACAGAAATTCGGACCGCCATGGGTGTCGATCCCGGGGGGGGGGGATATTTGAGGTGGGGGATGGCGTGTATTATCACCTCCCCACCCCCCCCCCCCCCCCCCCCCGATATTTCGAGGTTGAATGTCATTCAAGTTTATTGTATAGAAATATTACATGATCTTTGTTGTTTTGTTAGTCTTCGCTGTGTTTAATTCTTCTGATTATCGTTTTTAAGTGCTCTAAAATGCGACTATTCGTCTCTGTTTTTATTAAAAAGTCCCTGGTTTGGGGAGGGGGGGGGGTATCCCACCTCCCACAGCCTCACCTCGCTCGGTTGCTTCGCTTCCTCGCACAGGACACCAAATCACCAATCATCCACGATCGTGAAAAAGAAATCGACACCTAGCTATGCGGACCGAATAATTGTAACAAATTTTGGGCATTTTGCCGAATGGAATGACTGTTGAAAACCGTTTTTGCACAATTCAAACTTGTACTTGTACTCTTTGTTTTTACGACTAAGCTACACATTTAATAGCACTGTGGGTTGTTAATATGATTGATCTCCATTACTAACAACCATTGATAATCACTGTTGGAGATCCTGATTAATGGTTGTTAACATGGACATCTCTTTGCGGGCGGAATGAGATTTCTAGTGCTCGCATAAATCGTCATTGTCCTCTGTGTATAAAAAGGTTTTGATTTCATGATAGTTTAGTTTGTCCCTTACTTCATTAATCTGCACCAACTTTCAGCGCCGCATGCAAGACGAGTTCTCAATACACAATATAATAAATTATAGTCGAACTTCTGAATGTAAGAATGACCTATGCTGCACGAAGCAATCAAAAAGCAATCAGTCATAGGAAATCACTAAGAAGAAATAACATATTCCTGATTACATTTGCATGTAGTTTTCTTGGGAATAGTGAGAAACTTTCTTTGTGTGCTATGTAGGCTACCGTAATGAATTACTTTCCTGTGGCAAGTGTTGTATAAGTTGGTTGCCTCAAAGCTTCATGCCCAAATTGCTCCGTGTGGCATGGGCCTTAAATTGTCGTGACGACGTGCCGTTGTCCACCAATTTCCGCGTAGTAGAGATATATCACTGATGCGGTCTATTAACACGAATTGTATACTGCAAGCACAATTTAGGTCACACAGAATGATTTCCACGACAACGTCACCCTTTTATTTCCAGTGGGAAAGATTTAGGGGCGGGGCGTGGGGCCCGGGATGGGTGAGTATGCAGTATATAATCTATTTTTATTTTGTTCTCGCAAAAGTCTTAATGGTATTGTCCGCGCCCCATTTTTTGCTTTTAGTCCATTTAAATCATTGAGTAACAGATTTACTTACGCTCCAGCGTGAGAATTAGGCCATAGCTAACCCGAATGTTTCTTGATGCACGAATTTTATTTGCAAATTGAAGAGTCACGTGTCTTTCCGATTTGTTGCACTTAGTTTTTACTATGCCATTTGATGTACTACATGTATAAGTATGAACCTTTGACATTTTGAAACAAGAATTATTTATTATTATTTTTATTATTATTATTCAGTCGTAGATAAACGTCTTGGATAAAGGTGTGTAGATTATTATCATAAGGCTACATTTAACACTCCTGAACTGAGCGTCTCAATTATCTTGGGAGTATATAGTTATATACAGCTAGCTCCGGCTGCTCGACGCGCAATCATATCACTTACAAAGCCATTTCCATCCACACTGAGTGGGTGAAAGCATATTAAAGGTAGTATCATACTTTGGTAAGAAACCAAACAGAAATGTTCACAGATTGACGTATAACTTACTGGGTATGAAGATGGTGCTGGTTAAGAAACCTACCGTTAAAATGTTTCCGCCTGAAATGGTGTATTTATCCAGAAATTAGTAAAACAACGTCCGAAAATCTTTTTGATCTTTTAAAAGATCAAAAATAAAAGAGAAAAGATTTAAGAAATACTCTGGCCGTTTTTCACGATTTTCTCAACAAGTGGGCACCGTATGGTACTGAAATTTTCACAGATGACTGTGACTGTATCTTCTTTGATAATTTTCCCCATGAATCTGTACTTCTTTGACAAAAACCAAAGAAAAGAGGGAATGTGACGGAGCTACCCCATGACTTGACTCGAACCCACAATCTGTTGACCACAAGATCTTGAGAGACCCCTAGGCCACGGCACTCCTAACCACTCCGACATCCTCCTACATGATTTTTAAGTTGACATCCTATCAATTTCGACAATGGACGTTTTCTTTTTTAGATATAGGTTATGTTTTTATAATGTTCTCCGTGTCAGTTATCATATATGCCTACAAGGACTAGTATTGTATCGGGGACACTCAATCACGCGCCTCCTCAATTCCACGAGTGAACCTAATTGTTTACTTTCTCAAATGTTGCGTGGCAACGTTCAGAATATGATGATGGACTCGTCGGCATCCAATATTGCATTTCATCTAAGAATAAGAAAGGAAAGCCCCATTCACATAATGGGGCTTTGGGTCGGGTGTTTTTCTTTCTTCATAATTTTTTTCTCATGACATTTTCCTCATTCTATGTAGGCCTATGTCTTATTATATATCATGGTACTTAATAATTGCATAGAGTCGATCTATTCCAGTCATTTTGTCTTGATTAGTCAGCAATACTACGGAGGTGTCAAAAGGACACAGAGAGACATGAGATAAAAGTCACAATCGAGACGCGCTAATTGACATCATTATTATCAGATTGGTCATAACGGTATAATATTTATTGTGTCACTTCGACACCTCTGTAGGCCTACGATACGACAATATTAAAACATCCATTGCCGTGCATTAGTACTTTGGTGACTTCATTTCGTGTTTACCCCTTGGAAATAAAAATAAATCGATGTCATTATCGGTGCGTTATTTCGTTGTTTGATTAGTATCAAGGTAGTATCATACTTTGGTAAGACATCAAAACAGAACTGTTCACAGATTTACATAATTATAACTTACATGGTATGAAGATGGTGGTGGTAGAAACATAGGCCTAAGTGTGTTAAAAATGTTCCGCCTGAAATAATGTATTTATCCAGAAGTTAGTAAAAGAAACGACCGAATGTTTGGATCTTAAATAAAAGAGAACAGACTTGAAATACTGTGGCCGTTTTTTACTGGTGGGCACCGTATGGGACTGAAATTTTCACACATGACTGATATTGTATCTGTCTTTATATTTTTGCCCATGAATCTGTATTTCTTTGTCAAAAACCATTACCTTTAAAGGTACAGCACAATTGCAGGATTGGTAAACAGAAATGTTCACAGATTTGCATAAGAGTTCAAAAATTTTCCATTTTTGAAAAGTTTACAAAATCATCATGGATGCTTCTATTTTATTGAGGGATACACCATGTTCCTTTTTACTTTCCGGCAGTATTTTGTTAAGTTTGCAATAAATTGATGAGTTTTATATATGTCGAAATGTACGCTGTTTCCATGAATAATCAAATGTAAAGCACGATGAAGTAATTTTTTCATAAATGGAGTTGTTATCTGTTTTTGCAAATGAATCTTCGTATGTTCATAGTATGAAGATGGTGCTGGTATTAGAAACATACCGTCAACATTTTCAGCCTGAAATGGTGTATTATATCCAGAAATTTGTAAAACAACGGACCAAAAATAGTTTTGATCTCGGGGTAAGATCAAAACCATTCTTTATCTTTTATTTGAAAAAATAAGTTGGATTTTTCGCTATTTTTTCTTGTGAATCAGATGTCCGATTGAGCTCACATTTTCACAGGCTTACATGCTGGATCAGACCGGCAAAGTGCACGGTGCTATTCAGTGAATCATGCATTATTTACATGATTGTGGTCAAACATCTTTAATTACATTTTTTGAGGGGAGCGTGCAATTAATAACATTGTGCGGTTGTGACAGGGTTCAAGGGTTTGGAAAATTTTTCAGAGGTGTTTTTTTTTTCTTGGGAACGTAGGCCTACTCGGCAAAATTTCTGAATGGCAAACCTACCGAATAATGGAAAGAATTTGAGAGATTAAGATGACAACTTTACTTTTCAGTATTGTTGCAAAAACACTGGGTGGGTGGATGGCGCAGTTATAGTTAGGACGAAAAAACAAAATGGTTGTGTTGCCCTCTGCGACCGACCATAAAATGCCAAAACTTTGGGTCTAAAGTATAAAAACTCACAATTTTTGACAGAAAATGTAAGATTTTGCATTAAAAAAGCGTGTCTCCTCAAAACGACCCAAGACGGTTGATTTATAAGCGCCCTGGTGACCATACATATTGCTTGGTATTTCGCGATAAAGTCATGTTTGAAAGTCGAAAAAAAAAACCCAAATCGACCGACCGACCCAAAATTTTAATTTTTCCATTTTTGACTGCGAAATATTATTATGTTGGGGGTTTTACACTACTCTCGACGAACCTTTGGCCGTGTCCCAATGCTCTGGCTGCGGCTGCAAATTATGCATGTGCCTATGGCAGCCACTAGCCAGTGACTGCAGCCATTTCCATAGACTTGTGTGTTATCAACATAGAGATACCATAGAGATACATACTAATAGTTCTATTAGCCTAGCCAGAGCCTCCCACCAATTCTCATTCCCGTGGTGTGGTTGAGCGCCCTCATTTGAGGTTGGAAGATATTTTGACCAATGAAAAACCTCGTTTTGGCCATTTTGTCTGGTCTGGCTAGTCTAGTGCCCAGACCTAACATATCAAGAGTCCTCAAAATGTCAGAGTGGAAACCAGACTATTCTCGTGTGCGGCCGTCCGTGCAGCGGTGAAATGTTACAATCTTGGTTACCGTTTTTACCCCATAATTTCCCTCAAAAATCAAAGCCCTGCCCTCTTTCCAAAAAAATAACCTTGGTAATATAGAGGAGAAGACCAACAAAGTATATGTAGGTAGGTTACTTTTCAAAAAGAAGTTTCCTTTCCTTTATAGTTTTAGGACCCGTAAAGCTACAATCCCCAAAATTTGTCCCATTTTTTGGCGATTGTGGGTTGACGGGATCCCAAAACACATTGATTTTTTTGGCTCTGAACTAACTTCTACTCCTCAAAAATGATACTTTTGACTTCCAGCAAATGTTCCTGGGTCCTTAAAAGCCTAGATTGAAGAAATTTGTTAAACATTTCAGGGTTAAAATTCAATTTTCTTACGCGCTTCTTGTAAACTTTAAAACAGGCCGTCTGATCGCGTGAGGCCATTTTGTCTGGTCTGGTTAGTCTAGTGCCCAGACCCAACATATCAAGAGTCCTCAAAATGTCAGAGTGGAAACCAGACTATTCTCGTGTGCGGCCGTCCGTGCAGCGGTGAAATGTTACAATCTTGGTTACCGTTTTTACCCCATAATTTCCCTCAAAAATCAAAGCCCTGCCCTCTTTCCAAAAAATTAACCTTGGTAATATAGAGGAGAAGACCAACAAAGTATATGTAGGTAAGTTACTTTTCAAAAAGAAGTTTCCTTTCCTTTATAGTTTTAGGACCCGTAAAGCTACAATCCCCCATTTTTTTGTGCAATAAAAGGGATGGTACAGAACTGGTGTTTGCGACAAAACCGTTGCTGACAGTGAAAGCACATTATGTAATCCATCATATACCTTAAAATGACAAACCTGTAGAAGTTTGAGGTCAATCAGCCATCTGGGTCACGAGAAAATAGTGAAAACCCGTGTACGGAGAACTGTACACATTTCAACGAACGAATAAAACGCTTCGAAGCGAATTATTCCAATCGGAAAATAGGCCTAGTTTCATTTATTTCTCAACGCATATGGCATTTCAGACAAAAACATTTCATGGGATGTTTTCTCCTATCATCACCATTAAACTCTGTAAGTTTTATGTGAATCTGTGATTATGAAGTGTATTTTGTCTTACCACTGACTTCTGTACCCTCCCTTTAATAGGCCGGGCCTATAATAAATGATAATGACAATGCTGATGCATGATTGCGAACAAGTGAATTTGGAAATTGTCTGTTTTTATCAGGTTTTCTGTCATCAGTGTCATTTACGGTAACGTATCGTTGTACTATAGAGTAACGTAGTACGTGATGCATATATTCAATACTCGGCCGAGCGTCGCACCAACATATGTTACCGTCATTTACATGGTAATCCTGGGTTTTAGGTGCCTAAATTATGTACATGAAAAGTGGTCTCTAACTTCAGCCAATGAATCACCAGTGTGGTGCACTGTTATAGCTTAGGCCACATAAAAAAAATTACTTGTTTAGCGTCCCCGCCCGACCTCCGATATGAGCCCGACCTGTATTATTTTTTTATTTTTTATTTGTCTCAAAATAAAAAAAATATTGGGGGAAACAATTATTTCTTGTATGTAAAAGCAGTGTGCGCTAATATCTACCGTAATTTTTGGACTAAACATCATGAAGGCCACCTGGGGTAGAAGCCGCAGCATGCGAAAAATGTACAAATTTAAGCGGAAGGGACATTTGATAATCAACGTTCCGGAAATTTGTACCGATGTGGCGGACTGAAGGAATATCAGCCGAGCGCATGACTAGAACTACCGTAACCCGACTTGAGTCAAGTCTACATACTTAGGTTTCTCTAGTCTACTGAAATTTCCAATGGTCAGATATCTAGCTTGAAAGCTTCTATGGTCTTCAGTATCTTCCTAACATGTTTTCTGACCGTGAATACCATGTATCTTTTCTTCCACAGGCATGTTGCCGTTCTATCCTTAAAATAAAAAATAAAAATAAAAACCTCCCTCCCTACCTAGAAAATTTGGAAGAGGTGGACGCTAAACAATTTTTTTTTTTTATGTGGCCTTAGGCCTAGGCTATAGTATAAGTTATATGGAGGGCCAAAAGTGTCAAAAGTGGTAAGGGTTTACAAGCAGGTCCGATACCTATAAAGGGAATAAAAACAACTTTTTATAAAGAAACTTACCTAAATAATTATACATTCTTGGTGTCCTCTTCAATAATATTAACAAGGTTAAATTTGTGGAAAGAGGACAGGGCTTTGATTTTTGAGGGAAATTATGGGGTAAAAACAGTAATGAATGCACGTAACAGCCGCAGACGCACAGGCGAAAATATGGTCTAGTGTCTGCTCTCATTGTGTGGACTTTATACGTTGGTTGTTAGGTAGCAGACTAAACTTGGCTAGCCAGATCAGACAAAATGGCCGACGGGCTGTTTTGAAGTTTGCAACAAACAGGTAAAACAATTATATTTTTACTCTGAAATGTTGCACAAAATTCTTCTATCTGGGGATTTAAGGACTCAGGAACATTTGCTGAAAGTAAAAAGTATCATTTTGGAACAGTAGAAACTATTAAGTTGTTTTTATTCCCTTTATAGGTATCGGACCTGCTTGTAAACCGTTACGTTACCTCAAAATTAATTTGATTGTCAGGTTGGGGTTTAAATAATAAAATGTTGTCAATGGTCATAACAAGCTTTTAAAATCTCCTAATATTTCAATAACTGATGACCAGATTTTCATTTTACTTGCAGTGTGTCTATTATCACGCGCGGATCCAGGGGTGGGCCGCGGGGGCACGTGCCCCCCGGTCAATTTGACGAGGGAAAAAAATTGTGCCCCTGGTAAAATTTGACGAAATAAAAAATAAAAAGGAGAAAGAAGGGAGAAGGAGCAGAAAATCATCATTCTTCAGTTCATTCTGTCGGCCACACAAAGAAAAACTGACAACAGGCAAATGTCTCGGCTCGCCTTTTTGCCAGTGCGCACGGTAACAAAAACTCCTTTTCACTGTACACAGACGTGGCCACGAAGCAGAGTACGGTACGGATGGGCGGCACAGTCCGATCCTCCTAATCTTGTCGAGCACTTTATAAGCAGTGATCCCAACATTACTTGTATTTTCCTTCCGAGTCTAGTCCATGGTAACGCTACTCCACTTAATAAATGGACACTGTTCTTACTTTTGAAAGGAAGTCCGAGACTTAGTTCTGTCTGGATTTCATTTAGATTTTCGTGGCAATTCCATGTTTATTGAAAAGCAATTCATTTGAATTATTAGAAATGAAACATTTTCAACTGAATATCGACTACACAGCTTTGTACGGAAGCCCATTAGTGCCAGGTGAATATATTTATTTGACATCGGGTGTGAATATTATAAAGTTTCGCGGTTGCGTAAAAACATTTCTTTTCCTGGGGTGTGAATGTTTTTTGTAGCGGCCGCCAGATATTAACTGGAACAAAATAATTGGCCGTGTTTTTCAAAACCGGTGCATCTCATGGCTTAATAATATATTTCATATTTCTCAATATTTTTCAAAGAAATTTTATGGCTGAATGATTATTTCCTTTTGATCCTTCGTCAAACTAAAAAGTGTATGAAAACAAATTTGCCATCCCAAAATATAAAAATCCTTTGTCTCTGAAATCCTAAATTAAAAATGAAATGAAAAAATTCCATCCTATTTCCATTGCAAAAATCTATCAAAAAGGGCCCGGAAATACTCTAGAATTCATCAGAGAACATCAAATATCCAAAAAACAATCGGGGCCCTTAAGCGGGCCCCGAACCCCAGGCCGTGGCTTCGCAAGGTTTTTTTTAAATACCCCTTCGAAAAATCCTGCGTACGCCACTGCTCCCCAGTATGACACGCATAATAAATATTATGCCATTACAGTTATTAATGCTTCAAAGGATATAATCGTCAAACCTCCACTGATAGGATACCAATGCAATTTTGTGACAATTCATGTATGTATAGGCCTACATTGGATCTTCGTCCATGTACCAGTGACGTATAGGAAAAATTGACATTCAGAAGTTTCACTTTGAGTGTGCCCCCCGTCTTAAAAAATCCTGGATCCGCGCCTGGTATGCGTGAAAATCCCCCGTTTTACAAAGCCATTCAAAGGAAAACCAAATGCTGGTTTGAAACCAAAATAAGACTTGCCATTCATTATTTGTCAGGATATTATCTGTATGAAGGCAATAAAATAACCTGACTGAAAAAAGCACTGCAGCCGCCCTTTAATTGCTGAAATGCTGAATGAACGGTCATTTTAAAACAATACGTTAGTTTCCCAACTGGTATATTTTCCCTACAAAGTTATTTTCAAGTTTTACCATACAAGCGCTATAGGGCCAGCTCAAGTGTCGACATGTCTCACCACCGATGTATATTTATAAGTTGATGGAAATGTCCCCATGCAATCCCAGCTGACGGGCTGTGAAATGAATCTGGGTACGAGTGATGTTGGTGCATAAGGGCGCCCCTTTTTATAACTTTGGTTCTCATTTCTTGTTCACCTTGAGGGAGGGTCGGTCAGGTCGAAACGAAAAAAAAGTTTGGCCCAAACTTTTTTCCAGTGGAAAAAAAACGTGGCTGAATACACAAAAACCTAAAGAAAATGATGTTTATTGTATTTACTCAGTAATCGCGTTTGAATATTTTTGTATTATTTCAGTGATAAAAAGTATAAAAATTGGAGGTCTATATTGGCCAAAAAAAAAAAAAGAATTCCCAGAATTTTTGGAGACACATTTTGTCTCCAGAAATTCTGGGAATTCTTTTTCTGTGACTGTTTCTTCCTTCAAAATATTTTTGCCCAAGAATCTGTACTTCTTTGACAAAAACCAAAGTATGATACTATCTTTAAAGGTAATCATACTTTGGTTTTTATCAAAGAAATACAGATTTATGGGCAAAGAATTTATATCAAGACAGATAGGCCTACAGAAAAAGCCATCTGTGAAAGTTTCAGTCCAATGCGGTGCCCAGTTTTTTAGAAAATGAAAAACAGCCAGCATTAGTCTTCAGTCTCTTTTCTTTAAAGTTTTTTGTCGTAGTTTTACTAATTTATGGAAAAATACACACACAAATATTTTTGTTCCTTCTCCTGCACAAGCGGTTGGGCCCAACAAGCCCTCGTAGGAAATGATTGTTAAACACTCTGGCAATGGCATCCTGAAGGAGGACAATACCATCAACAGACCCAAATTAGGAGATATCATCTTTAAGGATATTATATAAGAAGAGACGTAGGCCCTACATTTGTTGAATTCCTGAACACATCCATACATTCAGAGAGAGATGATGTGGCAATTGTGACAAAGTACTTCCTCAAAGGTTTGTTCACGTCAGTTGCCAGGTTAAATTTATCAATAGCACCGGGTAACCATGGGTTTTGTTTCCATAACGATTAGAATAATTGCTTCTCATCAAAGGACATGAGTACATTTTACATAAATCAGATGAAATGTTATTAAACCGCTTGTATAGTGTGTAGCAAGAATAAACAAATACCAAGGGCATTGGGTGAGAATCCTACTCTGTTCTCCGCGCCCCCTCTTTTGAAATTGTACTCTTGAGGGATAGGCCTATCATAATAAGAAAACCTTGACCCTTAATTTTCATCAAGTCTGCATGTGGCGGTTGATTAGGCATATCAAGGTTACCGTCACCATGGAGTTTGAGACTGGAGAGAATCATGGTGCTGTGCTGTGCTGTAACTAAGGCTGACATTTTCGCGTGATTTTAGCACGAATTTGATCCTCTGAGAAACTCCGACCATCTTATTTATGGAAATGTTTTTTTTTTAAGAGTGAAATTTGGTGTAGTGACCATGCAATCCTCACACAATAAAACTGCTTCCCTGGCAGATCCATTCTCATGGGACCACCCATTACTTATTATAACACCTCTCACTGAAGATGATCCACTATTCAAAAATGCAAAAATTCCTGCAAAATGTCATAATAGTTTGTTGGAACTTTTTTGAAAATTTTTCTAAGAATAATTTGAAAATGCATATTCCCCCAGGAAGGGCATTTTTACAATGAAGGCGTGAATGTTTCATTTTATACAAGTGTAATAGAACGCTTATAGATACAAGTAACAAACAGTAACATTCATTGGCTGTTTGTATCTAGTTTGCTGTGAATTTATTAATCCAAATTCAACTTTACAAAAAAGCAACCAAAGCCTTGAGCGGGAGATGAAGCTGTCAGATGTTAAAAGGTTAGATATTGTTTGCCAGACAAGGTAGTTTTTGCAACATAAATTGAAAAAATTGTTTTGATTTAAGACATAAATTTCTTTACAACTCTTATTGATAGCCAAGTTCAAAGTGATGATTCATACTCTCATTAATGCCATGATATGTTTACAGTAATACTATCAACTTAGTCAATATATTATTAACCTATTATTAGCCTTATATCCATTTGTTGGCATATCATCAATGAAGGCAAATAAGTAATTTTTCTTAAATTAATAATTTGTCACAATATTTGTCTATGTGTGTATTACCTTTTGCATTTCCAATCACTAAGTGGGGATTTTTAAGGGAATTTCATTAAATTAATGGATATGCCAAATTTCTAAATATTGAATTGTCTTTTGTTGATCATGGTGTCATAGGACACCGTAAACTCTTTGAAGATGGGTATGAGTGTGCATGGGAAGATTAAGACACATACGACATCAGTGTGTCAACATTTCAAAACAATCTTATTACAAAGAGAAAATACCAAAATTGATATTTTTCATTAAAAATTAATTACATGTATTTCAACATCATCTGAGTATATGAATCAAACTTTCATTTGTATTATCACCACAAAATCCAAGTAATGTAACAAATATGCTTCCAGTCTGTGTATAGGAAATGCAAACTTATCCAGTATATTACCACAGCAAAATCAAAGTAACAATACATACAATGTGACAAAAAATAATATTCTTATTTCAATTCTTAAACTTTCTAACACTCTGATTAAATGTGTTAATTGTAAATCAAACTCAAAGATATCATGTGTTTTATGACCACACACTCAATGCAACAAAAATGTGTATTTGCTTATCTAAATCTCATCTCATCTAAATCAATTTTATGTATTTTTTTCGGTCGGACACAAAAAAAAGTTGGGTGGAAAAAAATTTGGCTGAACACAAAAACCTAAAAAAAAAGGATGAGAAATATTCATTATATTCACTCTAATCTCGTTTGAATATTTGTCTTATTATTTCTGTGATAGAAAGTATAAAAATTAAGGCCTATTGGCAAAAATTGTCTCCAGAAATTCTGAATTTATTTTTATTTTTTCTTGAATTTATATTATGTCATTCTGAACAGGGTCGGTGGCAAAAAAAGGTTTTTTTTCTTCAGAGCCCAAAATATGGGTCAGTCGGAAATAAGAACCACAGTAATAAAAAGGGGCGCACTATAAATGCTAGACAAGCAAAAAATTTTTCTCATCCCTCACCCCCTGGTCTTGATCAAAGACTGATATTATTGTTTGTCCGGCTCTGAAAACACCGGTAGAGGGGGCTATATTCAATGAACTCGCTGACCTGCAGCCACTGGTACCTGTGCCGTTACGCCGCTGGTACGCGGTCTTGTAATATACACCAGTTGTGTTGTCGGAGCAGGGCAAAGTTAATATCAGTCTTGGATCAAGACTACTCACCCCCCAAAAAACAAAAAAATTAAGAATGGATACTTTGGGATATTTAAGCCAAATTATATATGTTTATCTGGGTACAGTTCTGCTGGGTATTACATGCTGGTTGAATTTATCTAGGATCAAAACTGGCAATTTGAAATGGCTACACATTAAATATACATGTAAGCCTTTCCATTTCATATTATTTTCTGAGTAACATTGCTCTCAATAATAAGTCATATCATAAAAACATTATTTTCATTCAATTTTATTGATATATTTTGTTATTTCTCTCCAGTTATTCTAATGTGTTGATCTATTTTTTACATAAGCTCTGCAATCTTGCCGTAAGTATGCATGGCTTATTTTTCTTTCATTGTTTGTATATTTCTTCTTTAATTAAAACTGAAATAAATGAGCATACACTGAATATTATCTCGATTTTATGAAATGATAATACAACTGCAGTTACCATAGAGATGGCAAATCTCTACGGTAATCTCTTTTAAACATTTTATTTTTTATTTCAGCAAAATCTTGGTAATAGAGGCAAACTAAAACAAACATTCAAACAATCAAACATTTTTCCCTTTAAGGGATAATAATATCATGTTGCTCAGTTTCTTGGAAAATGGCCGGAAAAATTGAGTCTTTTTATTTGATTTTCAACCAAATCTTTGGAAGTAGTTGAATGAATAAAGTGAAGTTATGATACTGAATGTTTGATATTTGTGCTGTTGAGCCAAGTGTTGTGTAGCAGGCAGGCCTTTTACAGATCAGATTCATTCGAGTCAATATCCTGGAGGAGATCTGTCCCTCTGAAATATTTGAAACTGGAATAGTATGTTGAGAGCTGTGGGAATAAAAAAAATGAGAGAAAGATCTGTCCATATAAAGCACCATATTTTTAGTTAAGCTTTTCATTTATTATAGGGTGCATTCGTTTAGCTAACACGGGTCAGCTCTTACTGGGAATGGGCATGTTTTACTGCACAAAACAAGCGAGAGAATGGGGATGAGGTTGACTGGTGTCGACCCGGGAAAGCTTAACAAATGCACCCATAAATTGTGACTAGACCACAAAATGCATCAGTCAGCGAGTAGATCATGGTATTTTATGATTGTTTCTCTTCAAACAGGAGCAAAATATGACATTTTAGTAGAAAGATTGTGAAGTCTGTTTTCAATCAAGCGACATCTTGACTTAGTATGGACTAAAATAAGCAAGAAGGATCAGCAAAAGCTAATCCAAACATAACTGTAATATAAGTTTTAAGGTACAGTGCAGGTATGATAACATACCCAAACAGAAATGTTCACAGATTTACGTATAAATTTAAGGGTATGACGATGGTGCTGGTAGAAACATACTGTTAAAACATTTCCGTCTGAAATAGTGTATTTATCCAGAAATTAGTCAAACAAAGACCGCAAACAGTTTTGATCTCGGGGTAAGATCATAACTTTTTTTTATGTTTTATAAGAAAATTTGAGTCGATTTTCCGCTATTTTCTCTTGACTCAGATGTCTGCTTGAGCTCAAATGTTCACAGGCTCATTATTTCATGTACGTGCTGGATTTAATAGACAAAGTGTGAGTGCTGTTGTCCGACCTTTACCAATCGTGTATGACGGATACCTTTAATAGGAACAATGGAAAGAGGTGTGAAAGAAAGGGATGTTATTAAGGGAAATGTTTAAGGGTCTTCTTACCTCAATCTGTTTGGAAGGTGGTGGAGTCCTCTTTTGGAATAAGGTTGGTGGTACCCCTTCTTCGGATTCAAAGGTGGAGCTGGAGGGTCTTGAGTGCGGGATTGACACCATATTTTCATGGTCAGATAATTCATGGATTTCTTGATTGCTAGACGGTGCTTCCACATTCAAGAGGGAAGAATCTCCAACAGCATTGGAACAAGGTCTTGAGGATGATTTGCGACTAGATGTCTCGGCCTTGTCAAGGCTTGAGACATCGTTTGAGACATCGTTTGAGACATCGCTTGAGGCATCGGACTTCTGCTCTTCAGGGGAAGCACCTTCTTGGTCACTGGTGCTAGCTTTGTTTGTCACTTCATCTGCACTACGAATGCCAAATGCTACGTCAAAGAACTTGCGATCTTGGAGAGTTTGAGAAATAGAAGGCACTTGGTCGTTTTCAGGTTCTGGTGTGACTTTCGATCTGTTGAAAAGAAAAAAAAAACAATTTCAAATGATTTTTCATTCTGTGGGATATCAAATCAGTCAGTTGTGAATTATACAAATGCCACACCTCGACTGGGTTAGATCCACTGACCAAAACACTAAGTTTTAGGGTTACATATCAATGAGGTAGCAAGACTAACCCCTACACCACGTTTGAAGTCTCTCTCTCTTTATTGCACTGAAACCGTTTGCTTGCATGCACAGACTGAAAGCAGGACATAAAACCAACAACATCCTTGGAATCTCCTCATAAGTTTATATAGGAGATGGCAAAACACGATAAAAATGGTAAGAAGATGGCGACAACAAATTTGAATCCAAAGTACAGATGAGGTACTGTACCTCTAAATTCATTTGCAAGATTTAAAGTAATCTTCCTTCAAGCTGTAACTGTTAATGGACTGAACAGCTTGTGTTCAATATTGCCAGCAACAATGGGAGACTTTTGAGAACCGGTCTTCAAGTCAACAGCGCACGCGCACGCAATTGTGAGCATGCGCGCGTTGTTTTATGCATGCGTACCCGTGCGCTGTTGACTCAAAGACCGGTCCTCAAAAGTCTCCCATTGAAGTAGGTTTTGATAATATTTGTTTTACTCACGTATGATACAAGTGCTTCTTATAGATGAAGTAGATAATACCAGCAATGATGAGCAGACCGACTAGAGTACAGACAACACTAAGTACAACCTTGACTCTGGAAAATAAACAAAGCAATAGGAATAATCATCATTCAGGCATTGTGTGTATAGCTTGTACAAATTCCCAGGTCACCGTGTCCCTGAGAGAACAAGCATTTGTATGTCACTGTTACTATGCTGAAATTACTGGTGTTCTTAGAGCGATGCAGTGCATCCTGGGATAAGTAACTATTCATAGATACTTAACAGGCTAGAGTTAATGGGAGACTTTTGGTGACCTTTGTCGGTAGAGGGCGGCAGACTCATCATCTGGCACGAGGAAACAAAAACAGCGCAGAAGATCCAAAACGAAGCATTTCAACTCGTACGCCGAATAACTAGTACTAACTAGGCATGTAATTTGTAAACATTTACGATTTACCTGCAATTAACAACGGTCTACCGATGTCATATGGTTTGAATTCATAATCGTCTTTGGCCTCTCCTTATGCACCGGTGCGTCTTTATGTTCTGAACAGTTTAGATACACCAGACGACATCATACTACAGCCCAAAACATCAAAGGTATGATCAATCTAGCCGACTGTCATTTAACTTAGCAGATCAGAGTTTTTTTTTAGGGGGCTAGCTTTTTAGCGTTTTTCTTCAACAGATCCCGATATTTTCCGGCGGGATTTTGTTTGAGACATTTTTTTTTCACGTGAACACACACTTTACCTAGTCAGCTGTTTACCTGACTGAAAGTGCCCTCTGGTGATTACCAGAAAGTCAAAAGTCTCCCGTATCACTGGATACTAACCTCCAATGTAGATCATCGCAGTAAGGATCCGATATCGGACATCCACATCTATACCCATTCAGAGAGTCATAGCAGACATAGGGATATCGACACGGTACAGATTGGCATTCATCATAATCTATCTCACAGATATCACCAACCCAACCAGGAGTACAGACACAGAAGTAGGATTCAAACCCGCTACTGCGGTCTGGAGAGGTACAATCTGGGTCATCCTCAGGACCTTAATAAAAAAAGAAACAATGAATAAAATAATCTCTTATTACTGTAGTATTAGTACATATTTGACTTAATTAAAAAAGTCAGTTCCTAGTCTACCTATGACAGTCTTGTAGGATTTTAAGAAATACCAGAGGTATATTTCTGGCATCAGATCCTCTCTGATGCCAGAAATATACCTCTGGTATTTCTTAAAATCCTTAAAATCCTAGCAAAACACATCATGTTAAAGGGCCAAAAAGAACAGCTGTAGTTGCCTTAATAAACAGGAGTTTATTTGGGAAGATATAGGATTCCTCAGAAATTCTAGGAAATAAGAATGGGTGATGTTTCCCTTAAAGGCATTGCATACGTTTGGTAATGACTCTGAAAATTTATGGCAACAAAAACTTACTTGGTGAGAAGTACAGCTGCTTTGGATAGTATAATGCATATTGAGAAACGTTCAATTCGAAGTACCGCGGCTATGGAAAAATATGTCACTTTTTATCTCCAAAAATTATGAATCTGAGAAGCGTTATGGCCGTAACGCTTCTCAGCTATTGAATTACTGTTCTCTGGCGTGAAATAACCGCTCTAGTTTGTCGCCAAAATCTCACAAACGCTACCACCTTTTGAATTGAAACTTTCACAGGTTAGTTTTATGGTATATATATACAATGATATTGGTTTGAAACAAACAATAGGCTCAAATTACCAAACGTATGCAATCCCTTTAAAGAGATATCACGGTTTATGTGGTCAGGGCTGGATTTCACAAAACGTTAAAACGAATCTTAAGATGGATTGCTTGTGTCACCATAGTGATTTGTATAGTGCTCGGTGAAATCGGCCCAGTATAGTGGATGGGGGGAGTGGTTTTGGTTATGAAGAATCTAAGACAAGTTAGGAAAGGAATGTGTGGGTCTCAAACAATATAAAGGGTATAGCATGTACAAGGGACAACTTACTGAATCAACTATGCTAGCAAGAAAGGGTCACTTAAAATTCTTAAATAATCTAGATATGATTGAACATCTATTAGGATTGTAATTACCTCCACATACGGCGTCATTGATGCAAGGATTGAACAAGACAGCAATCTGTACATCAAGAAGCTGAGATACTGCTCCAGTTTGATCCTCAATCAAGACCAGGAAACTGTCTCTACCGTAGTACATGGCATTAGGGGCATAGGTGAACGTGGTTGTAGTCCAACTCATATCAGCCTAATGAATGAATGATGAAATCAAAATATAATACAACCGGAATTTGGAGAGGAACATAGCTCTGATTATCCAGTTGAATACTCTTATTAAAGTAGCTTTTTTAAAAGGTTTTATTCCAGTTCTTTGCTAGTGATATGTAGATGTTACAGTGGGATGCCGCTATAGCGTATGCCACTAAACCGCACAATTGGCTATAATGAACAACATTCTTAGATCCCAAATTTTATGTAAAATGTAAAGGCCTGTTGAACATTGTTCACTATAACAAACGACAACTATAACTGTATAATGAACAATCTTTGTGCATCCCGATGTGTTCGTTAAAGTGGCATTCCACTGTACTTGCTACAAAACTTACCGCATTCTGTGGAAGCTCCAAACCACATGGTTGACGTGGTGTATCAACGTCACCAGATGATGGCATTTGACAGTCCTGTGTGGATGGAACAGTCGTTGATTCTTGGCTGAATGTCAGAGTGCCGTAAGTCGGTGGTTGAGTTCTAATGATCAGCGTATCACCCATGTCAACATCATAGGCTCCAATCTCTGCAATAAGGTCTATGTAGGCTACGTTGGCTCCTGTGTTCTGCTCAACTGTTAGCTGTACTGTAGAGAGAAGATTCATGTTGAAGTCACCCAGGGTTACATCAGTAGTAAGTAATCTTTTAAAATTTCCTTGAATCTATAAATACGTTGTAGGAGTACCATATTTGCACAAAAAGTCTGACTCAAGTAAAAACCACCATCAGGTCAAAATGGCCCATTAAAGATAATATCATACTTTAGGTTTTATCAAAGAAATACAGATTCATGGACAAGACAGATATAGGTATAGTCATCTGTGAAAATTTCAGTCCCATACAGTGCCCACTTTTTGAGAAAACAGTGAAAAACGGCCACAGTATTTCTTAAGTCTTTTCTCTTCTATTTTTGATCTTTTAAAAGATCAAAAAGATTTTCGGTCGTTGCGTTACTAATTTCTGGATAAATACACCATTTCAGGCAGAACATTTTTTAAAGGTATGTTTCTACCACCATCATCTTCATACCCTGTAAGTTATACGTAAATCTGTAAACATTTCTGTTTTGTGTCTTACCAGAGTATGATACTACCTTTAACACAAAAAGTCTGACTAAAAACCACCATCAGGGCAAACTGGCATTAAGGTGAAATCCAAATTTAGCCCTAACATTCTACTATCAGTATATCTTTGCACAATTTATTTTAGATAATTGAATAAATTTCATTCCCCACATCATATTAAGTCTAAAAAGTTTGGTTGAAGAAAGAGTTTTATCAAGAGGATTGAACCCTGGATATTGTGAACTCACCAAGGCAATACGTCCATTGCTAACAGCTTGTCCATTCTGACTGAGATAAGTGACAGGATTATCATTGACTGGCCGTACATCAATAGAGACAGTAACCATCGTAGACAGCGGTTCAATTTCAATCAACGTCTGTATCTCCCTCACTACCAGTATCAATGAAAACAAATGAAGGCAAAATTTAGCAAAATGCAATATGGCCAAGCTACGACACAGTTGCAAACACAAGTCTAAAATTTTTATAGACGGTTCTTTCGTCGCCTTTCACCTCTGCAGACCGGTTCAAGTCCGGCTCGGTCCACAAGTGAATTGGGTTTTAAGTCCTATACTCCCTACCTGATTCTGTGGGTCATACCCAGAAAATTACTCTGGGGTTTTCCTCCCACCTCTAAAACTTTATCTTCTTCTCATCATCTTTGCATAAAAAAGTTTCATCAGGCTTTCGAGCTACAGTGCCTAGGGTGTTTTTGAGGAATCCTTGGTTTCATTACCAGAAATAAATAAATAAATAAATAATAATAATAAAGTGGAATAGGAAGCTATGCATGCTTTGCACGTTAGGCATCAACATTGTAATAATCATTCAACAATAAAGGCAAGCCATGAGATAAAAAGTTGGACAAAGAAGAAAACTAGGAGGATGAGGTCGAAGCTGATATCGAATTAAAATCTATTGAAATGATGTTTCTAGAGATATTAATGTCCTCCTTAATTCTAAAAACTTAAAGAAAAATGGACTTGTAAGCCAATATCTTGCTCTGATATGATTTACACAGAGTATGTACATCATGGCTGAAGAAAATGTAGGCCTACTATGAACAGTCTGTCAGTCGACATGGTTCAACAGCCTGGAAGTCTATGGAAATGGCTGCAATCCGCACTGGATGCCATAAATACATAAGATATTTGCAGTCACAGACAAAGATTTGGGATTGTCACCGTCTTTGATTCTCTACTCACCTATAAGTTCTAGAGTGAAGGTCCCGTAGCAATCAGGACAAGGTGTGAAACTAAAGACGCCTTCCTGAGTGATGTTTGCTTCTCCTCTGAAGACCAAGCTCAAAGACGAGGACATCATCTTCAGGATCATCAGTCTGGAACGTGTACACCAGAGTACCTGTGAAATAAACACATTAAAGGGCACGTGCAAGTTGGTAAAGGTGACAAAACAACACTCACACTTTGTCTAATCCAGCATGTACATGAAATAATAAGCATGTGAAAATTTCAGCTTAATTGGATATATGAGTCCCAAGAATATAGCGAAAACCTGGCTAAATTTTTCTTATAAAACATAAAGAAGGATTTTTGATCTTGCCAAGATAAAAAATGTTTTGGTGTTTGGTTTTACTCTTTCTGGATAAATACAACATTTCAGGTGGAAATATTTTGACAATATGTTTCTATCCGCACCATCTTCATACCCTGAAAGATATACTTAAATCTGTGAACATTTCAGTTTTGGTTTGTTACCAATATTGTACATGTCCTTTAAACCCAAATCTCATCAAATGTTTTTTTTTCAACATTAATGCTAGAATACATAAGCTTGAAACTTTGCTATAAATAATTGAAATGCAAAGTCCAAGACAAAACAGAAAGGTAATATGATTGTTGTAAACTTGAAGAAACAATGGGAGACTTATGGAGCAGGCTGTTGATAGAGGGCAGCAAACTATATCGTTCTCCTGAAATTGTTTGTACAAGCTTTAAGTATTGTGATTGTCCCAAAACTTTCCAAAAGTCCCAGGAAACAGCTGTAAACATTAAATTTTAATGCACAAAAACACAAAGTGAGGTGAAATTCTTATGTTTGGTGAGGAATAATGTGCTCAGGTCTCGTTTTCCAAAGTAAAAACTTTGTGCACAAAACACTATGCTGTTTGCCGTCGGCCACCATGATCGTTTGTAACTCGCCCTTTTGAAGGCCAATCTTCACAGATTCTGCATTTGTTTGTACCAAGCATTTTCAAGGGATTATTTACGCCGGTTGTGTTTATGACGAATATTCGTGCACAAAAGCAATGGCAACACAATCGACACACTTTTCCTTTCTTTCTTATCTCTGTAGATGAACAATGGTTAATAGTCAAAAGTCTCCCATTGAAGGGCAGGAATCTAGCACACAAACCTTCGTACTCGTTCATGAACATATTGCAAGGGTGGTTAGTGATTTCTGGTGGGCTGTTGGGGATATGTATAAGAACCTCAGCCAGGGCGAACTGTGTTTCATGACTGAAGTAAGACATATCTCCTGATACCACTGATCCATCTGCTTCAACAGCACGTCGCCTACGACTCACTGATGAGGATCCAGTGCTTGTTGTGTCACAGATCTACACAGAATTATTACATATTTTTATCAATAGGTAAAATTATACAATGAAATTAGTGACTTATTTAAGATAGATGATAAACATACTTCGGTTATTTTTGTGATTCAAAAGCGGAATATGTCGTCTTAACTTTGTTCAAAACATAAACACACATACATGTATCACACTTCCAATAACAAGTTTACATACACCGTACACAACTAAACTGTACTATAAAGTGAGATCATTGTTTTACCCACTCGGCTTTCATCACCGACCTGTACATAACATATTTGTACAATAATGGATGCAAAACATGCATTCTCTAAGTCACTTCATCGGGAGAACACGACTTCCAGGAAAAAACAGAGATGTGATTTTAACTGCTCTGAAAACCTGTGCCCAAAGAAATTCAGCGACTCCCTCCGTGAAGGTGTTGGACCTCACCTTAAAGGTCAATGATACAAATTGATTGTTTTCATAATAATGTTAGGATTTTTTGGTATCCATACAGACTGAAAGAAAAGAAAGCTCGATGCTTGCTGGTGCTTGCTAGAACTGACTAGAACACCTTTTGTTCCTCTTTTTAAACCCCCATTCCCCCATCTATTACATAACCCTTACATAACACTACCTACTATAAACCTGGCATGCATGTGCGAATTCTTAAGACAATTATTTCCCGCTATACTGCGAAGCGTGGGAAATGAATATTCTTACATCCAAAGTTGGGATATCATCACTCAAATGAGAGAGAAGAGAATCATATTCTGAATTTGAACTTTTCTTTAGTACATTACAGTACATTTTAGTAGCTATTTGACAGTGTCTTCATACAATTCATGATATTTTGATGGGATGAGTCTACTGCATATGTCTTTGAATATCTGGACAGGTTGATACTGCCAACTTTCAGCTCATTCTGTATAATTTAAACTTTTGCAAAAACCTGACAACCGACCTTATGAAGACTGAATGTTACACATGAATCATGTATTAATAACATTCTGACTTTAATCATCAAATAACCACAAGGGAAACTGACTGAATTAAAAGTCATTGAAAAGTGAACAAAGACAAATTGACTGGAGCTGGATTCGAACCAGCAACCTCTTGAATACCGTACAAGCCCCCTACCAACTGAGCCATCCAGCCCTACGTTGGTGGTGACCCCAATAGTCAATTATCTTTGTTCGTTTGACAGTCAGAAGCCATGAAACCATGACTTTAAATTAAAAACCAATCAAATGGCTGAATGTTAGCCCTACCTGTACACTGATTTGGTTGTCATCTTCGTTGTATGTAATCCCATTGACAATGCTGCACGTCCTACTGGCATCTCTCCATTCAGAGTTTTCTAATAGCAAACAACACAACTATTTGTTCTGATCAATCCATTACATATGTGGACTTTTCAGAGAAAAAGTCACAGGCGACAATTATTCTATAATAACCTGATCTGATTCCATTCTTCATGCAAAATAAACATCCATTTATCACACCACATGCTCTGAAAATTCAAATATATATGAACAAGAGCCTGAGGTTTTTGTCGAAGCAGAAACTTTCTCAAACAAACACATTGATACAAAAATCATATCAACAACTGAAAGGTAAATCTCCTTACCTCTGTGCCAATAGATAAGTCTGGGTTTGGCCTCTGTCCAGTTGCCTTGTGCATTTAGTGTGAAGTTAATCATCATTGGCCCCTGGAGCTCAGTCTGTCCCAGACTAGTGATGTAGAATGTTGGTTCGTATACAAACCGAATCCTGGAAGTACAAATCATTAATAAATGACATCAATGCATGTAACTCAGAATTGAATTGAACTAGAAACAACTCGGACCAGAATACCGTGATTAGCCAGTGTTGTAGTTGAGTACCGAAAGTCGAGTTCCAAGTTTTCCCGAGTACACACAGTGTTGAATACAGGCCGAGTCCGAGTACTTTTTCATTGAGTCCTGGCTCCCCAAAAAAATTGAGTTTCAGTTTTTTAGAGTCTGAGTGCAGGCCAAGTTCGAGTACAAAGAAATTGAGTACATCCCGAAAACATTTCTTAACTAGAACATTGCACCATGCTCCCATTAGAGATTGTGATGCATCTGTGTACATATGCTCAACTTCTCCCCCATATATACAATCTTTTCTCACCAAGTTAGTTACAAAATGCCACATGTGATGAATGCAGTCCATGGAAATAAGGTTGCAATTTATTTCGCTGGTATTTTTGTACCAGAATGCGATGTATAGAGTCGATAACGCAATACATTCATCATTATTTTTATAAGTTTAGTATCGAAAAATTAATAAAAAAATTCTGAATCTTATTTCAAGTACTTGCAACTGGGATGGAGTTCGCCGACTAATTTTTGTGGAATACTTATGATCGAGTACAAACCAAGTACTTATTGGTACTCAAGTTGTGTTCGAGTTCGAGTACAAGTACTCCAACACTGGATTAGCCAAACCTACCTCCGTCTGAGTAGTCTTGATGTATACTGAATGGTGTATAGAGGATTGGTGACGTATGGTTTATAATCAAGTGCAGCGTCTGATGTGAAATACTGATCAGTTCTGTTGGCATCTAAGAGGCCAAGGATTAAAGATCCACCCTGATGAAGACCTAGAATGAATGACAACATCAAGATTTACAAAGTACATTCACAGTTTCAGAAATCTCCCACATGCTTTGGCAAACATTTGTGGAGTAAAAATAACATGTTGGGGAAATTCCCAAGTTTCCTGCAGCTGATTTCACAAAATGTTGCGTAACTTACGCAACGTACAACTGTTGCGTAAGTTTTGTGAAACGGGCATAACTTGTGCAACCAAAGGCAGGAAATGTTGCGTAAGTTACGCAAAATTGGCTGCTGTACAATCATGATAAATGTGATTTATTTGTAAAGATCAGAGCAGGTTTGTAGAGGTGTTTCTGTATAAATCACTGAGGCAGGGCCGATTTCACTAACGCATTGCGATCATCGCTAAAGCCCAAATCCATCGCTAAATGGATCGCAAAGTCATGATCTCATATCACGTATGATAGTGATGATCACAAAATAGTGAAATCGGCCCAAGGATTGAAGAAGCAGTCATGGTCGGATAATTAATTGTGTTTCCTACCTCCCTGGGTTGATACTGTCAAATCAAACGTGTCGTCACTTGCTCTCCTCCTTCTTCGGCTTTCCTTTTGAGATGGTACCAGGACCAGGTCTGTGCCATTTGCTGATGTCTGTACCACATCACTGTGACCTATTAGATCAAACATATTAAACCAATATGAATATAGCAGCAATTATGAAGACCATGGCCCTCAGGGAGAACAGTATACAAATATCACATGGTTTGAGGGTGACAGTCGATTTTAGCTCACGATGTGTTGGAAGTTGACAAACTATAGTTCCTGAGGCGAAGCCGAGGGAACTAGTTTGTCAACTTCCAATACCGAGGGAAGCTAGAATCGACTGTGCACCCGAAATAAACCATGTGATATTTGTTTTACTATACCTCATAAATATACATTACTGTCCACAATTTCGTCGTGTCATTTTCGTGAACTTCATGTAGGGCGAAGTTCACGCACGCACACTGCAAACTAGGATACATGCGCAGTGAGATGTTACATGTGTAAGAGTTCCTTTGAAGATTCCCCAGCCTACTCGCTGGTGATCAGCAAATAAATCCACTGGTACATGATGGTGAATTGATCAATTGGGATTTGGCTCTGGCTCATGAATATTTATGAGGTATAGTAATACATGATAACTTATGAGACTACCCTGTTAAAAGAACACAAAATAGATAAAAGTTAATACACAAGATTTCATTTTCAGATTGCATTGATCAAGATCTGAACACCTTGGAGAATTCAATTGACTTGCGTTATGGTGCAATATGTTTTTTTTTTTCATACCTAATACGGTAGTAGTTCCTGCTGACATGGTTGAACAAAGCCTTGCCGAATTGCACATCTCTATCCAGGAATAGAGAGTTCTGTCACAAAAACATTTCAATCAACATGAAATATTCAGCAAATCAGTTAGGGTGGATACAACAATGCATGTATTTATGCATTTATCGTAATCACTTTAAGGCTTAGTAAGTATGGTTGGTCAAACTCAAGTTTCTTGGTTATTTGTGGAAGATATCCACATTGCTTAGCAACCAGACCCCTGTATTTGTGTCCTTGAGCTAGTCACTTTGTAAGTTATTGCTTCTCACCATCCAGGATGTAATCGGGTAGTCGGGTAGCTTTAAGGTTGAAGAAGGTTGATGCTTAAGTCCTGCATCTTGAGGCTTGAGGTTGGTTTTACTCCTCAGGAAGCTGACGCAGTTAAATACAATCAGACGGCGGATAAGCATGGTGCAACACATAAGCACTGGTATTATCATTTTGCTATACAGATGACTCTGGGAACCATACCTTAACTCTTTCCATAACTCTTTCAAGATTCATTTGTTTGACAGGACTCTGACTTGACATTTTGATAATCCATTGGATTTCTACAAATGTGGTGTAATGAGCCAATAAATAATTAACAAAAAATTACTTAGACACTTACTTGCCAGGTTCCATGTTGAAATCTGTGTTGCTTTTAGTTTTAGACGGATCTTTAGGAATCTGGAAGTCATCGATGTTGTAGGTCTTCATAAAGTTTGTGAGTTAGTGACGTAAGCTTGAGACAGCATCCGTGGCCCCCTAGTGTCTCGTTTCACCTTTAGTTTCATACTCTCATCAGATGCAAACACCTGTATTATGGGAATGAGCCATACGTTTTGAGCACCTCACTTGAGAATAGAGCTATCTTTGAAATTGATCAAGCCTGGAAAAACTTAAAAGAAGGGTAGCATAAACAAATAATTATTGCCTCAGAGCCCCTCATCACTGTCTTGATGCCCCTGGTGACTGTCTTGGTGCACCTGGTCACTGCCTTGATGCCCCTGGTCACTGCCTTGATGCCCCTGGTCATTGCCTTGTTGCCCCTGGTCACTGCCTTGATGCCAGTGGTCATTGCCTTGGTGCCCCTGGTCATTGCCTTGGTGCCCCTGGTCATTTGAAATTGATACCCTCCCAAGAGAAATAAATAGGTATTGAAAATTCAAGGCCAGGGTAAGTTTGAACTTCTGTCACATCTGCATGGCTTGTGAAGAATGATCTTACGACACCATTTGACTTGCTTCAGTTTTGGGGACTAGTTCATCCACATGAAAAGTCCTTATCTTAAATGGACTGAACAAGAAAATTCCTAAATACACTTTGAGTCTTCTACCTGAGGGTCCTGGTAATGTAGTTCCCAGTCATCACGCTTCATATTCCAGATTCCTTTGACGTCAAGCTTGCTCCATTGTGGGTGAGTGAATGGGATGTCCCTCAGTGGACATGGAGGACCTACTGGGTTTGGCAGGTGGAGGATCAAACCTGTCAGATCGGGATAAGATTGGTGAGAATGATGATCATGATGAATGTAGTGATTAATGGTATGCAAACAAACAAAGAATAATGACAATAATCATTCTTCACATTGTTGAACTTATGTTCTTGTATACCATTGGCACAGGCGTGTAGCCAGCAATGTCAGTGCAGGGGAACACGTCAGTATCATCCCTTTTTTTGTCCCTCCCCACCCCCTTTTCTTCCCTTTTCCCCTCCCCTTCCTTCCCTTTTTTCACATCGCGTCATTTTGCTCCCCCCTCCCCATTTTAGACCTCCGGGGGGCAGTTTGCCACTCCCCCCCCCCTTCCCACTGACTACGCAAATGATGCACCAGCAATGTATACAAGTACAGAAATAATGATTACACAATAGATTCATTTAATTGTTACCATTGACTTGGTGTCTATCTCCAGTATCTGTGACGTCCATCTTGAAGTTTAATCCATCAACAACCAAACCTGCAGTTGGCTCTGATGAATCCACAAGGATGGGTCCTACTTGTGCCTGGATGCTACCCCCCCCCCCCCCCCCCCCCCACCGGCTCTGTTTATGGCTAACAGCTGCACAAAGTAGGGACTGTTTTCCTGGACAAATGAAATACAAGAGCAAATAGTTGAAAGAGATGCATCTACAGATCCAATTGTGGAAACTGCAGAGTGATAGAATGATTCATATTGGCCACAGATTCCCACACATTTCTTATAATAATAATAATAACAGGCATTTATATAGCGCTCTCACAAAGTACATTGTATCACAGCGCTTCACAAAGAACAAAACAATTAGCAAGTAAATAAATAAATAATAAATACAGATACAAATACAGTGAATTGCAGTGTAATGATACTAGCAGCCGATCTCGCAGAAACATGCCCCAACCCAGGACTCATCCCCGGCCCTGCAATGCAACATCCTCACCAGCAATTAAACAAGAATCCATCCCAAGGAAGGTGCGACACCGCAGCACAAAGAACCAATCCCGAGCTAGGACAAGTCCGGCGAAATTGACCGTCGGTCCTAAACAGATCAACCATTAAATAAGAAAGTTTTGAGGTGTTTCTTGAAAGCGTCCAGTGACTCTGCAGAACGGAGTTGATAAGGCAGACTGTTCCAAAGGCGAGGTGCATGAGCGTAGAATGCACGATCTCCTGCAGCAGAGTGCATCTTCGGAACTGCAAGGCGTGTGCTGTCTGAACCAGAGCGAAGGCCAGGGCATCCAGGTTGGTGTTTATTGATGAGACTAGTGAGGTATGCTGGGGCAGTATTGTGAAGACACTTGTAGACTAGGGTTAGGATCTTTAATTTAATTCGCTGATGGACTGGGAGCCAGTGAAGTTGATGGAGGAGTGGAGTAACATGTTCATATTTTCCACACTTGAAAACAAGTTTGGCAGCCCTGTTCTGGACACAGAGACGTTTAACGTCAGATGATGAAATTTCATAGAGCACTGCGTTAGAGTAGTCAAGCCTTGATGTAACAACTGCTCGAACTGCCTGCTCACAAGTAGATGTGTTGATGAATGGCCGTATGCGACCTAAATTGCGCAGATGATAGTGGAGGGAACGACAAAGGGAAGACACTTGATGATTCATCTTCATGGCAGAGTCAAATTCAACACCGAGATTCCGGACAGTGGCTGATGATGTAATGATCTCATTGTTGATTTGAAGTGTAACATTTTCAAGTTGAGGAAGTATCCGGGGATTAGCAACAACCATGAACTGAGTTTTGTTGCAGTTGAGTTTAAGCATGTTGTGAGTCATCCAGGTCTGTAGGTCGGTGACGCACTTTGTCAATGACAGGCAACCGGCTTCGATGGCTTCGGAGCTACTAGGGTTAACTGCAATGTACAACTGTACATCATCCGCATATGAATGATATTGGACATCTCGATGCTGCTTGATGATATTTGCAATGGGGCTGGTATACATTGTAAACAGTTGCGGGCCAAGAACAGAGCCCTGTGGGACACCGAAGTCCATCGCTTGGGGTTCCGACAGAGCATTGGTGACTTTTACCCTGCAGAACCGATTGCTAAGGTATGATCTGAGCCATGACACAGGATTGTCCGAAATGCCGAGTTCAGATGACAAACGCCGAAGTAGTATGGGGTGGTCGACAGAATCAAACGCTGCGGACAAGTCAAGGAACACCATCATGACAGCTAACTTCTTGTCCAGAGCCTCAGTGATGTCACTCTTTACTTTTACTAGAGCAGTCTCAGTGCCGTGTCCACTCCGATATGCAGATTGGTGTTCAGGGAAGAGGTCATTATCTGCAAGGTGATCGGATAATTCCAGTAGGACAACCTTCTCGAGAATCTTTGACAGGAAGGGTACGTTGGAAATAGGTCTGTAGTTGTTGAGGTTATTTTGGTCAAGGTTTGATTTCTTGATGAGCGGTGTCACAATGGCTACTTTCCAAGCAGAGGGAAAGATACCTGATGACAAAGATGTGTTGATGATGGACACAATGGATGGCAAAACGGTGTCGATGTTCTCTTTCAAAACCCAAGTTGGAAGTGGGTCAAGAAAACAATGTTTGTTTGGGGCCGAAAGTATAAGCTTCCGAACACAGTCTGCTGTGACAGGATGGAAACAAGAAAGTTCATGAGCTTTTCGGGTGTTGGAAACAAGTATGGGAACCTCCTGGCCGGGTGAAGCAAGTCCATGCCTGATCCTTACCACTTTGTCTTTAAAGAAGCTGGCGAATTTGTCGCTGAGTGTTTTCATGCAAGGTGAGATGGGTAGGGCAGGTGACACATTGAGGAGTGTATTAAGCACCCTGTATGCAGATTTGGAGTCGGCACCACTGAGTTGATCATTGTAATATTTACATTTCTCACCATGGATAAGCTTGTTCACGAGGTGTACCTGATCCGTATATCGTAAACGATCTGCAGCGTTGCCTGACTTATTCCAGCGCCTCTCCAATCTCCTTCTGACGCGCCTCGCACAATGGATCACGTCAGTATACCAGAGTGGGTTCACCTGAAGACGCTTAGTCCGTGTTGATGATGGACAGTGCGAATCAAGGGTTGACTGAGTGGCCTTGTTGTAATAAGCAACTTGGTCGTCAACCGAGCCGTGGATTGGAAATGCGTTCAGCGCATTCACAAGATCTTTAGAAAAGGTGTCCCTGTCTAGTGTTCGAAAATCCCTTGATAATGATGTAATAGTCTGGGGAGGTGGGTTAGCTATATTCACATTGCAGCTCAGTATGTGATGATCAGAATACAGCTTATTATATACTCGACAGTCACTCACAATGGCTGACTCGGGCTGTGATATGATGAGGTCGAGGATGTGGCCATGTCGATGGGTTGGAGTACGTATGTGCTGATACAGCCCAGCCTCATCCAAAGACGATATGAATCGAGGTGTCGGTTTTATGTGGCATGCCGATGTGGATGTTGAACAGATTGACTGATCTGGATTGTAGATTGACTGATATTTTGGGAGATTCATTATGTCAAATCCAGCGTTAAGATGGAATATTGTACTCAGTACTGAAACGTCACTAAATAGTGAGTACAATATTCCATCTTAACACTGGATTTGACATAACGAATCTCCAAAAAGGTCAATTTCTTGCAGGAAGTTTTTGTTGATCAACTTACCACCAAGTCCAAATCCACAAGTGTGAACTTTGTTATATCCGGGCCGAGTACCAACCAATCTTGGACGGTTCGCATTGACAAGCCAATGTCACATGAGAGTGCTCCTACTAGACGGAGATGGTACGCTTTAATGCCGCTCTCATCATCCTTGTAGTCTTCCCAGACGACTGGAATAGAGTCTAGGCTGTCAGTGTATGTTACCGGCTGTAAGAAAGAAACAAGAAGAAGCTGGAGTATGTGGATCGGTTTACGGAAACACCATGTAAGAATCGTTAGTACTTTTGCACTTCTATTTCATTTGCACTTCTCGTAAGGTCTCAACGTTTCAACAAGCCTGCTCTAGTCCTCATCAGGAGACTCAAGAAGCTTGAGGTGGACTGGTGGACCAAGGTGAGGAGAGATGGACCAGAGATGAAGAATAGGGTTATGGACAGGGTTCTAGCCACGGTGGGCGGCGCTGGGCGGGCCAGCCCGGCACTGGAAATTTGCGCCCGGAACTTAGGTCTAAAAAAAACTCTGCCGCCCCGCACGAATTTCCGCAGAGTGAATAAAAGTATTGCCAATATTGTGAATTTTGATCACATTCCTGAATAAAAGTTCACTCCTTTCTGTTATACACCTGAAATTCATTGAATATTAGTCCTTAAAATGTAGCTTAATACCATTAAATGGCACTGCCGTCGAAACGGTGTAAATGTTGACCCTGGACCTTGATCATGTTGCGCTGCATTTTTCTCACCACGGCTCAGCTTCAGCTTCATTTCTAGAGCCCACCACTAATATTGGTCTGGCTAGAACCCTGGTTATGGAAGACATCATTTGAACAAGGAATATCTTAATCAAGGATACTCGCCATGTCATAGAATGGACCAGCACAAAGCCTTCCCTCAATAGGAGGAGTGATATCCACTGAAAAGTAACTTGTTGAGAGTTACATTGTCCTGCTTCGTTCATACCCGAGAAATAAGAGCACTATATTGATTCATCTCTAGGCTGCAAACAAGTCTCATCTTCAATGTCTTATTATACAGACTTACCACGGTGACCATCACAAACATATTACAATTCAATATATTATTTGACAGACTGGTAGTTTATGACTCCCCCTCCCTAGCTAGCCCGGTGCCTTAGTGGTATGGCAACTGCACTAGTAAGCAGGAGGTTGTGGGTTCGAATCCCACCTGAGCCAGTACATGATTTGAGAGTCAGGTTGGCATGGCGGTTTCAACTTTCCTCGCCTTTCGCCTCTGCGGACTGGGTTCAAGTCCGGCTCGGTCCACAAGTGGATTGGGTTTTCAGTCCCTACCTGATTCTGTGGGCTTTACCCAGAATATTACTCTGGGGTTTTCCTCCCACCTCTTAAACTGTATCTTCTTCTCATCATCTTTCCATAAAAAGGTTTCATCAGGCTTTTGAGCTACAGTGTCTAGGGTGTTTTCTGAGGAATCCTTGGTGTCATTACCAGAAATGAATAATAATAATAATAATAATAAACAAAGTATAAAGATCTGAATGAGACAGAGCAAACATACCAATGACAGTCACAAAGTAAGATCCTTGCTGAGTTAGATTCAGACCAGTTACCTCCACGAATGTATCTTTCCCAACAAACAGCATGGGTCTCCCATTGAAGGTAGCCTGAAATTGTGCTAAACCAGTCAACATGTCCAGGCAGTCTATATCTTCAGGTGCTGTGGTGGTTGGTGAGGGTTTGCCCAGGCTGACGTAGTACATCAAGATAGGGAAGGTGGATTCAAATTGATCCCACTGGGCTCTGACCATAGTGAGTGAATTGACGTAATCAGGAATCTGAACTTCAGTAACTGAGGGAAAGAAGTATAAAATACAGTAATAAATATTATTTATCAGTACAATTTTAGTTCTTGTACTTAGTAAAATAATCTTTCCTTTTATGAACAATAATTTGAGTTCAGGAGCGGATCAAGGATTTTCTAAAGGGGGGGGGGGAGGGGGGCGTGGAAATTAAATGCGCCAATTCAATAGCGACGGATGCATTTCGGGGCGATCAAAGCTAACTAATTTTGTCTCTCCCCCATCTTTTTCTTCTCTTTTTGAGTCTTTCTCCCTCCCTATATATTGTTTTTTTCTTCTTTCTTTCTTTCTTTTTTTTTTCTTGAAGAAAAGAAAGGGTGGCGTGTGCCTCCCAAGCCCCCCCCCCATTACTTTAATGGAATTTATTTTTCAATACAAGTAATAAACTGCTGCAAACTGCTCATCAGCCAAAATGACCTGAAATATTTTTATTTTATAAATATAATTTATTTTTATCAGAAAATGAATTCCAACTCACCAACCACAGTGCTGTCCACTCCAACATTAATTCCTGTTGATGTCAACTCAGCCGTTGATAAACTAGAGCTGTGTCCTCTGACCGTTACGTAGTACGTGGAATCCAGTTCAGCAAGGTCAAGGTTTGAGAAGGTAACTGTTGTATTCGTACCAACGTTGGTAAAGGGGACCACGTTGTCCCTGGTCTTCGGATAGCGACGGTCGGTACCAACAGCAACCTCATAGAAATCAACAGTTTGTTCACTGATCTCCTCTTTGTATAGCTCTTCATTTCCTATAGAAGGTAGAAATTACAATAGTAATGATGTCTCACAAGGAAGACAATATAGTCATATTTGTGGGGTGTTGTGGCCCAGTGATCTGGCGTGTTGAACTCAAGATCTTGTGGTCAATCTACAGGTTGTGGGTTCGAATCCAGCCATGGGCTAGTGGTGCTTGTGTCCTCAGGCAAGACGCTTCGTCACATATTTGCTCCTCTCCACTCTTCTCCTCTTCGACTAAGGAGTACACATAAATGGGTAGGGTAGAGATAGCTTTGTATGCTTGATTAGCCTCTGTGCATTCTACAGTAGCTGGGGCTGTATACTCCTCAGGGAGTTGAGATAGTTTCGGGAATGTAAATTATGGCCTGATGACCAGGGATAATAATATGTAAAGCGCATAGAGAATCTTTGATTATAAAGCGCTATATAATTACAAATGGGCTATTAGGGAGACACGTCTAAAAGTGCACAATAGGGAGCCATCGGGACTTATGGAGACTTTTCAATGTCTCCCTAAGGTACCAGCTACCTTTTAAAGACATATTAGAAGACAGAGAATGTTCTCAATATGAACATATCAATTTCAAGTTCTTTTGTTTGGAGGATGTTTAGAAATAGGTAGTTATTGCTAATTATTATTATTATCATTTTTCTGTCTGAGAAGGAAAAAGGAACATGGAGATACTGCATTCAATAAAGAATTACAGAGAAGAGGTTAGGGTGTGGTGGGGGGGGGAGGGGGTAGCCCACCTGTGTGCTGCACTGTTTCCTCTGGCTGTGTTCCCTGTCCAAAGCCTTTCCAGTTTGCTGAAATCATGTCCGTCCTCTTTTGGTAAGTCAGATCAAATCCTAACAGGAGTCCGTCATAGACCTGGCCTGGTATCAGCGGCTCCCGTTTGACGGTGATTCCATCCGATCGGACAGAGACAGTCAGTCCAAGGGTATTAGTGGCTCGCACCACAGTGTAGTACGCCTCTCCATCAGTCATTTCTACATCTATATTACTGTCTGATGTTCGATCTGTTCGAGATGCAAGGGCAGTGGAATGATAAATAAAACAAATGAACGAAAGCAAAAACTTTAAAATGTAACTACCGAGTTTAACGTTAGACAAAATATGAATCAGTATTGAGCTTGAAAAGCCATTCTTGACTCATGTATAGGCCTAACTTAACATCATATTTGATGATAAATCCTTTTATGATCAAGATATAGGCGATTGTGGGTTAACGGGATCCCAAAACACATTGATTTTTTTGGCTCTGAACTAACTTCTACTCCTCAAAAATGATACTTTTGACTTTCAGCAAATGTTCCTTGGTCCTTAAAAGCCTACATTGAAGAAATTCGTTAAACATTTCAGGGTTAAATTCAGTTTTCTTACGCACTTCTTGTAAACTTTAAAACAGACCGTCTGAACACGTGAGGCCATTTTGTCTGGTCTGGTTAGTCTAGTGCCCAGACCCAATAGACCAAGAGTCCTCAAAATGTCAGAGTGGAAACCAGACTATTCTCGTCTGCGGCCGTCCGTGCGGCGGTGAAATGTTACAATCTTGGTTACCGTTTTTTCCCCATAATTTCCCTCAAAAATCAAAGCCCTGCCCTTTTTCCAAAAAGTTAAGCTTGGTAATATAGAGGAGGAGACCAACAAAGTATATGTAATGTAGGTAAGTTACTTTTCAAATAGTAGTTTCCTTTCCTTTATAGTTTTAGGACCCGTTAACCCACAATCCCCAAGATATAAATAAGCCCTAATTAAGATAAGGCCATAAAAAAGAAATTGTTGTATTGGCGTAACCCGCCCGACCCAAAAATATGCCCCGACAGTAAACATTTTAAACCAAAAATACAAATAATAAATTCATAAATAAATACAAATCGGGGAAAAAAAAAAAAAATCGCAAATTTCTATGCAGATTAAAAGCTTAAAAGGAGCAAAAGATGGAAACCAGACTGGTTAAAGTTGTTATGTCATTTCTTGTCTTTATTTGACACGTCACATACTGTGATATACAGGGGGAAAAGCATTTAATACCCCATGAAAAATTTAATATAAAAAAAAAAAGTCCGCCCGCCCTACCCTATTTTCCAAACCTCCGTTACGCCAATACAACAATTTTTTTTTTATGGCCTAAGGTTGTGTTTGGTTACCTCCAACATCAATCAATGGCTGAATCTCCTGGCCGTCGATTCTATAAATAATTAGTAACCTTGCTTAGGCCTAGACCATTCATATTTCTTCATGGGACAAGGGTCACCAGTTAAATCCTAGGCAGCATTCAACACATTGAGTGAGATCTGGAAATCAGTATCATCTCGAGTATTCTCAGTGATTCCGTCTTTGACCTAGATGGGACGGAGCGGTTGAAGTCCATCGCTGAAGCGACTGACAAAGTGATCCATGGGCGCCGCCATGTTGCAATTTTTATTAAACATGTTCGACCATGGTTCGACGTAGAGGTCGCTAGTTTAGTCACCTGAATGATCATGTGATATGATCACCTGATATAATCTTGACAATAACAAAAATAAGTGGAAACTTGAATTTGGAATTATTTTAACATACCGCTCGTGCTGTCGGCATCATCATCATGCATCAATACAACTAGCAACTTACACTTAAAAAAACTCGTCTTGTGCCCGTCGAAAAGAGGATTTAACTGCTAAGATACTTGAGAACATTAATTCCTTTTTAATTCTTACCACTGACACTTAATTTTGTAATTTCAGTGAAGTCAAAAGATGTATTTGATTGGTCTAAATGGTGGCATTGCATCTGGTAAAAGCACTGTGTTTAACTTCTTCAAGGAATTGGGATGTCCTGTCATTGATACAGATTTATAGGTAGTACATGTATCATACTTTGGTAAGAGACCAAAACAGAAATGTTCACAGATTTACGTATAACTTACAGGGTATGAAGATGGTGGTGGTAGAATACCGTTTAATTTGTCCGCCCTGAAATGGTGTATTTATCCAGAAATTAGTAAAACTTCGACCGAAAATCTTTTTGATCTATTAAAAGATCAAAAATAAAAGAGAAAACACTTAAGAAATACTGTGGCCAATTTTTTGCTGTTTTCTCAAAAAGTGGGCAATGTATGGGACTGAAATTTTCACTGATTACTTTACTGTATCTTCCTTGATATTTTTGGCCACAAATCTGTATTTCTTTGACAAAAACCAAAGGATGATCCTACCTTTAATCACAAGAGAAGGTATTCAAATTGAAATAAATATTAGGGGTTTGTTTGTTTAATGCACGGGATCCCCAAAAAGTGGCTCCACGTCCTCTGCAGGGTACACTAAAATCGGGATGGGATCAGCAAAAATCTGTGATCCTATGCATGCGTTAAACAAACAGGCCCTTAGTTTAAGTGGAAAAATAGAATCATGGGATAATGAATTTTAATTAATCTTAGGCTTTGACATGTTTAGTTAGACATGTTATAAAGAAATTGTAAAACGAACGTCCTAAAATTAACTTGGCACAGATGCAAGTGGCACTATAAGGTATCACAAATACTAAATAGCATTTTCACCAAGAGAGGGCGCTTCTGCAAAGCATTTTGGGATGCATCGTGGTCGAACTGCAAGTTCACAAACACAGTGCACAAATCGAATTTCACTTGGACTGTCAAAAACTGGAAAAGTAGGTGGGTGGCGGCGCTATAACGATCCTTGTGCATCCCATAATTCATAGCAGTTGCTATTTGCGATATACCTTATCCCAGTGATGTCTATGCATGTCCCTTTTTCTACGGCTTAATGACACTGTCACTTGTCAGATTTATATTTGTTTGATTTGATCATTTCTGTTCCTTGTCTTGCACAAGCGGTTGAGCCCAACAAGCCCTCGTGGAAAACGATTGTTAAACACTTCGGCAATGGCATCCTTAAGGAGGACAATACCATCAACAGACCCAAATGAGGAGATATCATCTTTAAGGATGACAAGAAGAGACACTTTGTTGAATTCCTGCACATATCCTTACATTCAGAGAGAGATGATGTGACGAGTTACAATGTACTTCCTCAAAGGTTTGTTCATCATGGTCATTTGCCAGGATAAATTCATCAATATCACCGGTAACCATAGTTTTGTTTCCATAACAATTAGAATAATTGCCTCTCATCAAAGAATCAAAGATGGAAATGGGTACAAAGATAAAAAAGATGAAATGTTATTGCGCCTCATCCTCATGTATAGTGTGTAGCAAGAATAAACAGGTTAAGTGCTTCCAGTACGGAGATGATATAAGCGATGTGTGTGGAACTTGCAAAAGTATGTCCAGAAAACCACAAAAAATCGCTGTTTTCATATTGAGCAACCGAATTCGGCCCAAAATCTAACACTCCCCTTTTCTTTGATAAACCTCCCAGCCCCCATATGTCCCGTGTACAAACTACTCGCTATTTGCATACCAAAATGGCGGATTGTGTATAATTTGTATGGAGAATGGCGACCTCCATGCCGATTACCCTTCGCCCTATGGTCAGTAATCCATCTTGCGCGTAGTGCTATATAATCTTTGGTGGTACCCTAGTAATCTGTACTCCTTAGCCCCACCCCCCTCTTCTGGAATTGTTCTTGAGGGATATTATAATAAGAAAACCTTCACCCTTAATTTTCATCAAGTCAGCATGTGGCGGTTGATTAATAATGTCAAGGTTATCGTCACCATGGAGTTTGAGACTGGAGAGAATCATAGTGTTGTGCTGTAACTAAGGCTGACATTTTGGCGTGATTTTAGCAGAATTTGATCCTCTGGGAAACTTGGATCGCCTTATTTATGGAAATACTTTTAAAAGAGGGAAATTTGGTGTAATGACCATGCAATCCTCACACGATTAATCATTAAGCTGTTTCCCTGGCAAATCCATTCTCATGGGACCACCCATTACTTACTATAACACCTATCACTGCAAAGACCTAGGAAATCAACCTGCTTCTTGAGGCAAGTGCATTACAAAAATTCCTTCAAAATTTCATTATTGTTTGTTGGTAGCAGAGCAAATTAATCTAAGAATAATTTGAAAATGCATGTTCCCCCAGGAAGAGCATATTTAACAATGAAGGTGGTAATGTTTCATTTTTAATACACAAGTGTAATTGACCTCAATGCCTCACCTAAACTCTTATACAAATAACAGACGGTAACATCCATTGGCTGTTTGCATCTAGTTTGCTTTAAATTTATTTATCCAAATTCAACTTCACATAAGGCAACCATTAATCAAAACTTTTAAAAAAAAAAAATCAAACATAGAGGGCGCTATACAGCTCTCATGGCGTCATCGTTTATATTTTCTGAAAGCACGAGATCTTCTCTATCTTTTAGCCTATGTGCCCAAATCCTTCCGTTTTCGAGTTATTTTGAGTCAAACTTCAACCGTCATTTGTATACAACACTAGGTATATTAATTGTTGAGATTCACGTGTTGAGATTCACATATGTCGATATTAAAATCGTAGCTCATGTGGTTCTCAAGTTACAATGCACCAAAGTTTTTCTTAAAAACGTGTGTAATTTGATACCCGATGACGTAATCATGACGTCAATCTTCTAGGTACAACTTGGCATCATGACCTAAGTTCCCACCAAGTTTCAAATCAATATCTTGTAACTGTCAAAATTTTCTTTCCAACTCTTATCGATAGCCAGAGGTTCAAAGTGCTGATTCTTACTCTTATTACTCTTACGATAAGATTACAGTAATTATATCAACTTTATTAACCTTATCCATTTCTAATTCTTGGCGTATCACTAATGACATGAAGATTAGTAATTTTTCTTAAATCAATAAATTGTTACAATATTTGTCTATGTGTGTATTAATTTTTGCAATTTCCAATCACTGAGTGGGGATTTGTTTTAAAGGTAGTATCATAATCTGGTTTTTGTCAAAAAAATACAGATTTGTGGGCAAAAATATCAAGGAAGATACAGTAACAATCATCTGTGAACATTTCAGTCCCATAAAGTGCCCACTTTTTGAGGAAACAGCGAAAAAACGGCCACAGTATTTCTGAAGTGTTTTCTCTTTTATTTTTGATCTTTTAAAGGATCAAAAAGATTTTTGGTCGTTGTTTAACTAATTTCTGGATAAATACAACATTTCAGGCGGAAAAAACAGTAGGTTTCTACCAGCACCATCTCCATACCCTGTAAATTATACGTAAATATGTGAACATTTCTGTTTTGGTGTCTTACCAAAGTATAATACTACCTTTAAAGAGTATTTCATTAATGGATGTGCCAAATTTCTAAATATTGAATTGTTTTTTGTTGATCTTTGTACACTGTAAACTCTTTGAAGATGGGTATAAGGGTGCATGGGAAGATCTAGACATCTAAGGCATTGGTGCGTCAACATTTCAAAACAATCTTTTTAAAAAGAGAAAATACAAAAATAGATATATTTCATTAAAAACTCTTATTTCAATATCATCTGAGTATATGAATCAAACTTTTCATGTGTATTATCACCGCAAAATCCAAGTAATGTAACAAATATGCTTCCAGTCTGTGTATAGGAAAGACAAACTTATCCAGTACATTACCACAGCAAAATCAAAGTAACATACATACAATGTTACAAAAAATAATATCATCATCAAATAAAAAAAAGCACAAGGGAAACTGACTGAATTCTAAAGTCATTGAAAAGTGAACAAAGAAACAAATCCTGTTCCAGTAAATTTTTCTTTGTTCACTTTTCAAAAAATTATATCCTTATATCAATTCTTAAACTTTTAAACACTCTGATTATTAACTCTGATTATGTGTTAATTGTAAATCCAACTAAAGATATCATGTGTTTTATGACCACAAACTCAATGCCACAAAAATAAGTATACACATGTTTATCTAAATCTAATCTCATCTCATCAAAATCAATTTTATGTAATGCTAGACAAGCAAAAAATGTTTCTCTCCCCTCACCCCCTATAATCAACAAACTCACTGGCCTGCAGCCAATGGAACATGTGCCGCGTAGCTGCTGGTACACGGGCCCGTATGCCTATTTGATATACCGGTTAATAGGCATACAGGCCCGCGTGCCAGCAGCGGCACAGGTGCCAGTGGCAGCAGGCCAGTGAGTTTGTTGATTATAGCCCCCTGTATTTGTGTTGTCAGAGCGGGATAAACGATGATATCAGAATTGGATCAAGACTACTCACTCCCCCCCCCCCAAAAAAAAAAAAAAAAATGTATACTTTGGGATATTTTGGAAATTTAAGCCAAATTATATATCGTTTATCTGGGTACAGTTCTGCTGGGTATGACATGCTGGTTGAATTTATCTAGGATCACCTGCCAATTTGAAATGGCTACACATTAAACATACATCTAAACCTTTCAATTTTATATTGTTTTCTGAGTAACATTACTCACTTAATTACTCACATAATAAAAACAATATTTTCATACAATTTTATTGATATATTATTTTTGTGTTGATCTATTTTGATGTATGTTCTGCAATCTTGCAATAAGTATCAATGGCTTAGTTTTCTTTCATTGTTTGTATATTTCTTATATACTGAAATCAATGAGCATAAATTGAAGAATACCTCAATTATTTAAAGAAATGATAATATAACTTCAGTTACTTGGGAAATCTTCGAGCAATTGTTAATGATCAAATCTTAAAACAAACATTTTATTTTTTATTTTTTAATAAGCAAAATGGCATTTGGGTAATAGAGGCAAACTAAAACAAAGATTCAAACAATTTAAAACATTTTTACCCTTATTTTTAATCAGACATGTTGCTAAATTCTTGGAAAGTGTCCGGAAAAATTGAATCTTTTAATTTGATTTTCAACCAAATCTTTGGAAGTAGTTTTAAGTGAAAGAATGAATAAAGTTAAGTTATGATACTGAATGTTTGATATTTGTGCTGTTGAGCCAAGTGTTGTGTAGCAGGCAGGCCTTTTACAGATCAGATTCATTCGAGTCAATATCCTGGAGGAGATCTGTCCCTCTAAAATTTTTGAAACTGGAATAGTATGTTGAGAGCTGTGGGAATAAAATGAGAGAAAAAATGTGTCCATAAAAAGCACCATATTTTTAGTTAAGCTTTTCATTTATTATAGGGTGCATTCGTTTAGCTAACACGGGTCAGCCCTTACTGGGAATGGAAGTGTTTTACTGCACAAAACAAGCGAGAGAATGGGGATGAGGTTGACTGGTGTGGACCCGGGGGAGCTTAACGAATGCACCCATAAATTGTGTCTAGACCACAAAATGCATCAGTCAGTGAGTAGATCATGGTATTTCATGATTGTTTCTCTTCAAACAGGATCAAAATATGACATTTTAGTAGAAAGATTTTGAAGTCTGTTTTTTATTATTGCTGGTTTATTAAAAACTGTCAATAGCAGCCCAAAGGTTGAATTAAAACAGATTTACAATGATTATTTAAAACAACAGGTAAAAGTACTTTACTTCGAATAAAAATAATAACAGACAGATATAAGAAGATAAAACAAGTAGGCCTACGAGGCACACATACATTAAGAGTGTGAGTGGAGAACTAAATAAAAGAGTTGATCATTCTTGTTAAGTAGGGGACCGGACTATTATAAAAAACACTTGGATTTGTTTGGGAATTCTTGAAGTTTCCTTTTATATCTAAGATTCATTGTATGATTATTCCTGGATGTTACGAACCATTCATTAAATTTGTTAGAATTAAAAGCCTTTAAAGCAAATGTAGTGCTAAGTTTAATTCTTCTACAAATTTATATCTCTAGTCCAAGGGTAAGTAATGCTTGATCATAATGCACATACAATTGACCCAGAATAATTCGACTTACTCTTTTTTGTGTTAATTATCGAGGGAATAAAAAAGAGAAGTGGCAGCTTCTGAAGAGCGCCCTCTATATATGAATCAATCAATATGTTTCAATCAAGCCACATCTTGACTAAGTATGGACTAAAATAAGCAAGAAGGATCAGCAAAAGCTAATCCAGACATAACTGTAATAAAAGTTTTAAGGTACAGTGCAGGATTAGTAACATACCCAAACAGAAATGTTCACAGATTTATGTATAACTTTCAGGGTATGAAGACGGTGCCGGTAGAAACATACTGTAAAAACATTTCCGTCTGAATTTCCGAAATGGTGTATTTATCCAGACTGCAAACAGTTTTGATCTCGGGGTGAATTTATAACTATTTTTTATGTTTTATAAGAACAATTGAGTCAGTTTTTCACTATTTTCTCATGACTCGGATGTTCGATTGAGCTCAAATGTTCACAGGCTCATTATTTCATGTACATGTACGTGCTGGATTTAATAGACAAAGTGCGAGTGTTCTCCGACCTCTACCAATCATGTATTATGCCTTTAATAGGAACAGTGGAAAGAGGTGTGAAAGAAAGGGATGTTAAGGGAAATGTTAGGGGGTCTTGCCTCAATCTGTTCGCAAGGTGGTGGAGTCCTCTTTTGGAATAAGGTTGGTGGTACCCCTTGTTCGGATTCAAAGGTGGAGCTGGAGGGTCTTGAGTCTGGGATTGACACCATATTTTCATGGTCGGATAATTCATGGATTTCTTCATTGCTAGACAAGGCTTCTACATTCAAGAGGGAAGAATCTCCAACAGCATTGGAACGCCTGAATCTGGACCAAGGTCTTGAGGATGATTTGCGACTAGATGTCTCGGCCTTGTCAAGGCTTGAGACATCGTTTGAGACATCGTTTGAGACATCGTTTGAGACATCGCTTGAGACATCGTTTGAGACATCAGACTTCTCCTCTTCAGGGGAAGCACCTTCTTGGTCACTGGTGCTAGCTTTGTTTGTCACTTCATCTGCATTACCAATGCCAAATGCTACATCAAAGAACTCGCGATCTTGGAGAGTTTGAGAAATGGAAGGCACTTGGTCATCTTGAGGTTCTGGTGTGACTTTCGATCTGTTGAATAGGAAATAAAACAATTTCAAATGATTTTTATTTTGTGGGATATCAAATCAGTAAAAACACACCCTAGAGTCAGTTGTGAATAATAGTGTTCTTACGCATTTTTATGGCCACCATGACATATGACATTATGGGCGAATCAAAACCACTAACACCACACTATTGTGCATGTCATGACAGTTGACCGCTGTTTTAATATCTTTAAGTGTACATTTCACTTGATTTCTTCGTACCGTAAAGTTTCTACAAGCAAACAAATTATTCAGAAAAAATCATGGCAAAATTATAAAATCACACAAAGTAAATGTGCACAGATTTGTGATGTATGATGTATCACACACGATTATTATATGCATGTGCAAAAATCGCACATCACAAAACTGTGCAGATTTTTGTGAATTTGTAATGTACATGTATCAGACATTAGAAATATGTGCTCAGATATTTTGTGATGTTCATGTCCCTCCTGCGCCACCATTCTTTGCTGTCTTGCGCAATTTCACACTGTGAGTTATGTAATGTGCACCACAAGTGTCATGTGTCATGGCGACCACCGCATCTGGCACTGGGTACGAAACAACACTATTATACAAATGCCACACTCGGACTGGGTTAGATCCATTGACCAATACACTAGTTCAACTACTTTTTTTTTACAGAGAGATCATTTCACACAAAAATGATTAAGGCAAGCTGCACCAAGACGTGGTGTAGCCTGTTGTGGGTAGAGGCCCGTGCTGCAGCTTTTTATAGTAGAAACTGACCTGGGAATTTTTCCTCCATGAGCTGCTTGAATCCACCAAGGTTCTGTCCGTGCTTGGACTTGGCCAGTAACGTGTAGCCCTGGCCAAAGCGATGATTGATGAGATGCTGCACACTGCCCAGGCATTTGAACTGACCGTTGACCATGATGGCTAGCCGGGTGCACAGGGCTTCGCACTCCTCCATGCTGTGTAGTTCAATACGAGACAGTAAATTAGGGACTGTGCAAGCCTGGACTTTGGGTCTAGAAGTGGCAGGCCATTTTTCTGTGTTCCTGTTCCTGATTTCAAACTTGTGGTTGTTCATGTGTTGCCTTATTAGTGACTGTCCAGTCTTTTCCTTCCTCCATGGTCCAATGTACACAGCAGTGGGGCACAGTCTGCAGGTTATGGCATTAACAGCATTGCTGGATGTGCAGTCAGTGATCCCTTGATGGAGTACATGGCATTGTTAGGTCCAGTGATATCCTTGCTGGTGTTTATGTGTGGGCAAAGCTGACATGGGCCTGTTGCATGGGGTGGTACCATTGTTGGTGGGGAGGGTGAGGGCACTGCTGACCAGATGGGCTCGGAGGTTAGGGGGCTGCAAGTTGTAGGCCACAATGGGTTTTTCCCTGAAGATGTGCTTGAGGGTGTCGTCATCTTGAAGGATTGGGATCAGCTCATTAATTATGCGTTGCAGGGCAGGGGTTAGTCTTGGTTCAAGACTGTATTGGTGTGGATACTCCAACCGCACTGACCATACGTGTGTACGTACAGGTAATCCGCACGGAGCTCTCACTAATACAGTTTTGGGAATCGTGTAAAATCTCCCCCTGAAATCGGGGGGAAACACACTGCGCATGCACTGCATCTAAAGTCGGGCGCTGCCCATTTTCTGGCCACGCTCGTGCATACACGTAAACAAGGCACCCCGTGAATTTACACAATATGGTACAGTTACAATAGTATGGTACTGTATACGTACCTTTTGGTTAAAATTTCGACGATGTGACTGGGCAAAAGTTTGGGAGATATATGACTGTGTATTTCAGTGGCTAATTTACAACATAATGTAGAAATCCACGCGGTTACTGAATTATTGTACCTTGTAATACTATAATTCCATTGCATTTGGTAAAAACAAACACGAAGCAAGGAGTTTTAAACGTGCTATTTATAGTATTATTTAGCCTGAGGCCTACAGTGAAACACTCCATTTTAAGTTACATGTAGGCCTATAAACAAAAAAACATTTACACCGTTCATAATTTGTAGCTCTTTGATAATTCACACTGTATACAACGTGCATGTTACATACACCTGTACACCGCATGCATAGCAATACCCACAGGTCGGCCGTGGGAATGCAGCGATCTCTGCATTGTTTGACCCGGGCGTTGCCTTGGGAGCTGACCGCAGGCCTCGAAGTTCAGGTTTTGCCTAAGGGGAATGACCATCTATGACCAGCGTCATTCTTATACATCATACATATTCAACAGTGTGCAAGGGTGACGAAGTAGCACGCTACATACATTATATACAAACAAGGTGCGCGCGCAACTCACAGCCCTTACACGATTCCCAAGACTATGTTATAGAAGGCCTTTAAGAATGGGTGTACGTACGTGCGTGTCGGTGCGGATAATCGGTTCGTACGTTCGAGTACGGTAATAACATAGTCGTGGACCAAGACTAGGCAGGGGTACAGGTATGTGACAACAAGTGGGGTCCTGACTTGGCTGTCATGAGACGTATACTGAAGTAGCTCATCGCTTGTTGCATGCTTGTTGCTACAAGTTTGACATCAGGAACAGGAACACAGAAAAACCTGTGGCTGAACTCTTCAACCTTCCAGGCCACTCACTCAGCCAATTATCAGTTGCAGTATTACAACAAAGGGGATTCAAGAACTGGATGGAGAGAGAAGCAGCTGAACAAAAGATCATCCAAAGACTAGACTGTATCAATAGAGGATTAAACAGGGACTCTGGCTTTTTGTCACACTACATCAGTGACTCATCATTACCTTTTGTCTAGACCACAGACTTGGCCCCCATATATATACCTTGCTTGATGATGCCACTTCATTGCATCTGATGAGGTAGTTGTTGCTACGAAAGCTCAGGCTCTTTTTAAACTCTAGTTAGTCAATATAGTGCTACTTGTATTTTTATATTTTACACATTTATATGGAAAAAGATGACAAAACAAGATGAAAATGGCAAAAAGATGGGGACAACAAATTTGAATCTAAGTACAGATGAGATACAGTACTTCTAAATTTATTTGCAAGATTTAAAGGTATCTTCACTCAAGATCTAACTGCTTGGACTGCACAGCTTGTGTTCAATATTGTCAGCTACAAATGAAGTAGGTTTTGATAATATTTGTTTTACTCACGTATGATACAAGTGCTTCTTATAGATGAAGTAGATAATACCAGCAATGATGAGCAGACCGACTAGAGTACAGACAACACCAAGTACAACCTTGACTCTGGAAAATAAACAAAGCAATAGGAATAATCATAATTCAGGCATTGTGTGTATAGCTTGTACAAATACCCAGGTCACGGTGTCGTTGAGAGAACATGCATTTGTATGTCACTATTACTATGCTGAAATTACTGGTGGTCTTAGTGCAATGCAGCGCATCCTGGGATAAGTAACTATTCATACTTAAAGGTAATATCATACTTTGGTTTTTATCAAATACAGATTCATGGGCAAAAATATCAAGACAGATACAGTTGTTTTACTAATTTCTGAATAAATTTATAATTTCTGGAAAAATTGTAACCACCACCATCTTCATACCCTGTAAGTTAAGGTAAATCTGTGAACATTTCTGTTTTGGTTTCTTACCAAAGTATGATACTTCCATCTTTATATCCAGAAAGTTATACGTAAATCTGTGAACATTTCTGTTTGGATATCTTACCAATCCTGTACTGTACCTTTAATTCAATTTGACCCTCTTTACAAAAATGGATGTCAGTTAAAAGACTGCTCCAATCACAAGAAAACTGAGTCCAAATCGTTTATAAAAACATACTACGAAAATGGTGCTTCACGATACCTAAGCACCTTGACAATTACTCTGAGATCTTCACAGTAGTGTGGGTCGAGTCTAGCTACTAGTCAATACTTCCCCAAATAACATTTATCTATGTGGACGGTCACTTCCAGAATGCCGCATTGCAGATGACTGCAATTGACATGCCCCTGAAGTGGGCCCGAGGTGGACAAGACTCTGACGTCGTGAGCATGTATGCTCTGTTTGACCGCATGATCATCCGCAGAAACTGGCCAGTTTTTTAATAGCAAACTTGATTGCTGACACTACCCAGCGTACTATGGTGTCACATGCCTCACGGCTATGGTGACGAGTTGTTATTACGAACAGTTGTCGAGCAGTCTCTCTGAGTTGTTTTGTCCGTGACGGGTACCATTTGAGGGCCCAGACTGGGCGCCAGAGTTTGTCTGAAGGTACCCAAGATTGGGATCCAATACTGGGCACGAAGACCCTACTGCTGGGACAAATCCAGCGCCCCACAGGGTTCCCAGCAAATATGTCCCTCGGTAATAGTTAGCGCTTGAAGCTCACTCCCCCTGCGACTGCTAGGAGGAACGCAAGCTTCATTGTCATCCCTGACCTCAGCTGTGAGATGATGTCTGGCCTGAGGGCATGATCATAAGAGTCTTTACTAAGAGTCTGATCAGCCTGGGAAACCATGATTGGTGAGGCCAGAATGGGGCAATGAGAAGAGCATGGCACCATTCCAGCTCTATCTCGGCAATTACCCTGGGAAGTAGCAATATGGAAAAGAATGCGTAGGTGTACATGCCATCCCATTTCATAAGTAGTGCATCGTTGCCCACACCTGTGGTTTGGGGAAATTCTTGGATGACGCAAACAGGTTGATGTGGGGTTGATCCATGAGCAAAAAAAAATCTGTGGAGGGTCCACTCCGTAGGGATGACTGTCCTCCTCGAGAGGGCATCATCCGCCAGGATGTTCTCATTGCCAGGGATGTGGACTGTACGTAAGTGTACATAGTTTTCCATTGCCCACTGATAAACCTGCCACATCAGTAAGCACAATTTGGCTGAGGGGTGCTCTTGACCTTGAGTTTGTATCCTTGACTTATCATGGCGAGTACCAAGAAGCAGCAGTGTGTGAACTAAAAACGTTCCCTTTTCAGCCATAATTATATAACACATCTTACCCAAGTACTGAAGTGAATCCAGGATGAGGAGCCAGTCATCATCTTCAAGGGACCTGGAAGCATCTTCCTTCACATTCTGCATGCATTTTAAAGAAATGTAACAACATTTGGCACAAATCACAAAGATGACCAGGTCTCAAAGGGCAGAGTAAATTGCATTGCAATTTGATCAAACATTAATTTTTTCTCAGATTGTAACCAACATGTGTACAGTACAGAGGGAATCATGGATCACAAGCCCATAGAATTTGGACTGAAATTGTCTTGTTCAGGGCATTTCAAGACATCATAGCAGGGATGCCAGTGGGTTATCAGTCCAGGGCCGGAATTTTTTTGGGAATGGATAAAGTAGGCGAATATATATGCAGGCACGCATGACACGCGCGCACCGGACGTAAAAAAAGCGCCTATGATATACACATAATGAACACTAATCCATGTCAAGCTAAAAACCAACAAAACCGTGAGACCGTAGGCCCTAAATTTTTCTAAAAAAAAAATAAAAAATAGCGGCCGAACGGCAACAGAAATTCACAAACGCAGATAAGGAACGTTACAACTTTACTCCAAAGATCACCAGCCATTCAAATTACAAAACGATCGATCAAAAAAAATGACCGAACAAACGAAATAATAAATAGGCCCTACACCTAATAGTATTAACCCTAGTTACCGGTATAATTTCCACGAAAACGCTGGCTACATTTTGACGTACGCCGCGCGATCGTTTCGACTTCGATTTCACCAGACCGCATGGTCAGCCATTTTGTACATACGTAGTCTTGATCCAAGACGTTCGATCGCTGTTTGTAGTGCGCCCTCTTATGACTAATACACCATCACAACCCATTCAGCGTACGTAAAAAAGTAATGCAAGGACCAAGACAAGTCTATTAATTCCGACCGCAACAAACCATGCATCGTGCACAGCACACAGCACACCGCGTGGTCGCTGTGTAGTCACCGTGCGATCGAGATATGTCTGCCGTTGTGTGGGCTCTGTCGCCCGTATGCGCTTTGTATGTTTTACGCTCCAGTGTGGTGTTTCAGCGCTTTACGGCAGAAAAGGTGGCATTTTCTTTCACTTTTATCGGTATATTTCTGAGATTTCACTGATTTATGCAGTATTTAGTGTTTGTTTTTCAGCATGGTTTTCGGAAAATGTAAACTGAAAAAAGAAAGCGCTGTGTCATTGGTAGTTTCGGTAATTTGGCAAGTGTTTATTGTCGCTCCGAACCACAAATGCCGACGGCCGGAGGCTTTTTCCGAAAATATGAAAAAGCCGGAATTCCGGCAATTGCCGGAAGTCTGGCATCCCTGATCATAGGCAGCCAAACTCCTCACGTATACTGTCCTCCATGAAAAAATGTCAAGCGATTCCTTAAAAAAATGTACAACAAATCAAGCACATTTGTAGCTGGCGGGTGGAGAGGGTGTATTCATGCATGCAATTTAGACCATTTCTAGAAATGTTTTGTTGGGGCTATGTGGGCATTTGTAATAATTACATCGACTTTGCATGGGATTGTGCAGCCATCAGTAATGCCCAGTAGAAAGACAGGCCTCTTGCAGGTTGAAAGACAAGCCACTTCCCGGTGGAAAGACACGTCACTTCCTGATGGACAGGCAACTTCCTGGTGGAAGGACTTCAAAGTATGGAGTCAAAATGCCTACAATGGGCCATTTAGCCCAAAACTTACCACAAAAATGTGACTTGCAAAGAATTCCTATCTCCTAACATTGCGAGGGACAGTAGCATCTTCAGCAATGATTGAAGGATTTCTGGAAAATAAAAAAAATACAAATTTGGTAACTAACTTGGTTGATAATTTAATTGAGTTGAAATGAGGTAACTTGGTTGATAATTTAATTGAGTTGAAATGAGGATACAAAAGTAAGACTGGATATAGACCAGTAGAAAGATGGGCTAATGCTTAACCCTAATCTTTTCTTGTCTCCATTAATCTGTGGTACTTTTTATCTAAACGTTGCTTAATTAACCCAATTATTGTAATCTATTATCCATTCTGTAATTTATAATTGTAATAAATTTTGCATATCGCATTTTTATTTAAATATAGATTTATCGCGTCAACTTTGGTTCATAACTAACCAAAATATTCTAGTCAAAAACCTAAGTTTTTCTAAAAATTTCAGTGAACGTCCTTGTAACGTTCTAAAAGTAAGACCAGATATTATTTATCGCGTCAACTTTGGTTAATAACTAACCAAAATATTCTAGTAAATAACCTAAATTATTCTAATAATTTCAGTGAACGTCCTTGTTACATTCTAAAAGTAAGACCAGATATTATTTATCGCGTCAACTTTGGTTAATAACTAACCAAAATATTCTTGTAAATAACCTAAATTTTTCTAATAATTTCAGTGAACGTCCTTGTTACGTTCTAAAAGTAAGACCAGATATTATTTATCGCGTCAACTTTGGTTAATAACTAACCAAAATATTCTAGTAAATAACCTAAATTATTCTAATAATTTCAGTGAACGTGCTTGTAACGTTCTAAAAGTAAGACCAGATATTATTTATCGCGTCAACTTTGGTTAATAACTAACCAAAATATTCTAGTAAATAACCTAAATTTTTGTAATAATTTCAGTGAACGTCCCTGTAACGTTCTTAAAGTACACCAGATATTATTTATTGTGTCAACTTTGGTTAATAACTAACCAAAATATTCTAGTAAATAACCTAAATTATTCTCATAATTTTAGTGAACGTCCTTGTAACGTTCTAAAAGTAAGACCAGATATTATTTATCGCGTCAACTTTGGTTAATAACTAACCAAAATATTCTAGTAAATAACCTAAATTTTTCTAATAATTTCAGTGAACGTCCTTGTAACATTCTAAAAGTAAGACCAGATATTATTTATCGCGTCAACTTTGGTTAATAACTAACCAAAATATTCTAGTAAATAACCTAAATTATTCTAATAACTTCAGTGAACGTCCTAGTAACGTTCTAAAAGTAAGACCAGATATTATTTATCGCGTCAACTTTGGTTAATAACTAACCAAAATATTCTAGTTAATAACCTAAATTTGTCTAATAATTTAAGTGAACGTCCTAGTAACGTTCTAAAAGTAAGACCAGATATTATTTATCGTGTCAACTTTGGTTAATAACTAACCAAAATATTCTAGTAAATTACCTATATTTGTCTAATAATTTCAGTGAACGTCCTAGTAACGTTCTAAAAGTAAGACCAGATATTATTTATCGTGTCAACTTTGGTTAATAACTAACCAAAATATTCTAGTAAATAACCTAAATTTTTCTAATAATTTCAGTGAACGTCCTTGTAACGTTCTAAAAGTAAGACAAGATATTATATATCGCGTCAACTTTGGTTAATATCTTACCAAAATATTCTAGTAAATAACCTAAATTTTTCTAATAATTTCAGTGAACGTCCTTGTAACGTTCTAAAAGTAAGACCAGATATTATTTATCGCGTCAACTTTGGTTAATAACTAACCAAAATATTCTAGTAAATAACCTAAATTTGTCTAATAATTTCAGTGAACGTCCTTGTAACGTTCTAAAAGTAAGACCAGATATTATTTATTGCGTCAACTTTGGTTAAAAACTAACCAAAATATTCTTGTAAATAACCTAAATTATTCTAATAATTTCAGTGAACGTCCTTGTAACGTTCTAAAAGTAAGACCAGATATTATTTATCGCGTCAACTTTGGTTAATAACTAACCAAAATATTCTAGTAAATAACCTAAATTTGTCTTATAATTTCAGTGAACGTCCCTGTAACGTTCTAAAAGTAAGACCAGATATATCCAAGTAGAAAGAAGGGTAATGCTTAATGGAGACAAGAAAAATTGGTAGTAAAAATTACAAACGTAAAAAATGCCCGCAAAAGCTGTATTCTACGATTTGCATACACGCTGCTTTGCATTGCTCACTCAGGTGCTTCTTGCTGTCTAGTTTTATTAAATTGCATCGAGCAAAGGTGCTTTTTGCTGTCTATTTTTATTAAATTGCATCGAGCATCAAAGGTGCTTCTTGCTGTCTAGTTTTATTAAATTGCATCGAGCATCAAAGGTGCTTCTTGCTGTCTAGTTTTATTAAATTGCATCGAGCATCAAAGGTGCTTCTTGCTCTCTAGTTTTATTAAATTGCATCGAGCATCAAAGGTGCTTCTTGCTGTCTAGTTTTATTTAATTGCAACGAGCATCAAAGGTGCTTCCTGCTTTCTAGTTTTATTTTATTGAATGTAATTTTCATGTTTTCATGAAAAAATCACATGCTGGCTCAGGTGGGATTCGAATCCACGACCTCCTGCTTACTAGTGCAGGTGCCATAACGCTAGGCCACAGAGCTAGCTGGGGTCAGCGGGGTGAATCGAATCCAATATTGCGGCAAGTACCGAACTGCATACTTGAAAATGAACAAGTTTTTGATGAAAGAGTTCATGAACGGAACAAAGAACGGAACGTGGAATGGAACAAAGAACGAAACGTGGAACGGAACGTGGATTGGAACACAGAACAAAATGTAGAAAAAACACAGAACGGAACACAGAGTGGAGTGCAGAAAGGGTTGCACAACAGAACGCACGACGGAATACAGATCATTGGAACGCTAAGCGGAATGCAGTGTACGGAATGCACGGATCGGAATGAGATTAGAACGCGGATATCGGATAATGAAGCACGAAAAAAAACACGGAATGACACATGCAGAACAATCGTTACCCTCCGCATCCCATTCCGCTTTCCATTCTACATTCAGTTCCGTGTTTAATTCCACCTTCTGCTCCAAGTTCTGTTCCAAGTCTCGTTCCAAGTACCGTTAAAAGTTCCATTCCACGATTTGTTCCATCTTCCATTCATTGACTCTTTCATCATCGCTAAGCCCGGTAGACAGTCTAATTACCCATGGAAAGACCGGTTTTAAATCCGGAAAATAGGTCTCTTCCCGGCAGTAAGACCGGATAGCCCAGTAGAAAGATGGGCTAATGTCTAATGGAGACAAGAAAAGCTTGCTAGTAAAAATGACAAACGTAAAAGTTGCACGCAAAAGCTATATTGTACGAGTTGCATCTACGCTGCTTTGCATTGCTCACTAACGCTGCTTACTTAGTTCTAGAAGGAATAGAGAAGGTTATTATTATTAGTATTTAACTGGCAGACCTTTGCCTAGACCAGAAACAAGGAGTGACCCTCTTCACTGGTCTGTCGCAAAGGTTGGGGTAACAACGCCAGGCGGAAAACTGAAGAAGATCTCCTACCCCTCAAATAACTAAGTTTTTATTTAATTGAATGTAATTTTCATGTCTGCATTTTTAAATATAGATTTATCGTGTTAACTTTGGTTAATAACTAACCAAAATATTCTATTAAATAACCTAAATTTGTCTAATAATTTCAGTGAACGTCCTTGTACCGTTCTAAAAGTAAGACCAGATATTATTTATCACGTCAACTTTGGTTAATAACTAACCAAAATATTCTAGTAAATAACCTAAATTATTCTAAAAATTTAAGTGAACGTCCTTGTAACGTTCTAAAAGTAAGACCAGATATTATTTATCGCGTCAACTTTGGTTAATAACTAACCAAAATATTCTAGTAAATAACCTAAATTTGTCTAATAATTTAAGTGAACGTCCTAGTAACGTTCTGAAAGTAAGACCAGATATTATTTATCGTGTCAACTTTGGTTAATATCTAACCAAAATATTCTAGTAAATAACCTAAATTTGTCTAATAATTTAAGCGAACGTCCTTGTAACGTTCTAAAAGTAAGACCAGATATTATTTATCGCGTCAACTTTGGTTAATAACTAACCAAAATATTCTAGTAAATAACCTAAATTTTTCTAATAATTTCAGTGAACGTCCTTGTAACGTTCTAAAAGTAAGACCAGATATTATTTATCGCGTCAACTTTGGTTAATAACTAACCAAAATATTCTAGTAAATAACCTAAATTTGTCTAATAATTTAAGTGAACGTCCTAGTAACGTTCTAAAAGTAAGACCAGATATTATTTATCGTGTCAACTTTGGTTAATAACTAACCAAAATATTCTATTAAATAACCTAAATTTGTCTAATAATTTAAGTGAACGTCCTAGTAACGTTCTAAAAGTAAGACCAGATATTATTTATCGTGTCAACTTTGGTTAATAACTAACCAAAATATTCTAGTAAATAACCTAAATTTGTCTAATAATTTCAGTGAACGTCCTAGTAACGTTCTAAAAGTAAGACCAGATATTATTTATCGCGTCAACTTTGGTTAATAACTAACCAAAATATTCTAGTAAATAACCTAAATTTTTCTAATAATTTCAGTGAACGTCCTTGTAACGTTCTAAAAGTAAGACCAGATATTATTTATCGCGTCAACTTTGGTTAATAACTAACCAAAATATTCTAGTAAATAACCTAAATTTGTCTAATAATTTCAGTGAACGTCCCTGTAACGTTCTAAAAGTAAGACCAGATATATCCCAGTAGAAAGAAGGGTAATGCTTAATGGAGACAAGAAAAATTGGTAGTAAAAATTACAAACGTAAAAAATGCCCGCAAAAGCTGTATTCTACGAGTTGCATACACGCTGCTTTGCATTGCTCACTCAGGTGCTTCTTGCTGTCTAGTTTGATTAAATTGCATCGAGCAAAGGTGCTTTTTGCTGTCTATTTTTATTAAATTGCATCGAGCATCAAAGGTGCTTCTTGCTGTCTATTTGTATTAAATTGCATTGAGCATCAAAGGTGCTTCTTGCTGTCTAGTTTTATTAAATTGCATCGAGCATCAAAGGTGCTTCTTGCTGTCTAGTTTTATTCAATTGCATCGAGCATCAAAGGTGCTTCTTGCTGTCTAGTTTTATTCAATTGCATCGAGCATCAAAGGTGCTTCTTGCTGTCTAGTTTTATTCAATTGCATCGAGCATCAAAGGTGCTTCTTGCTGTCTAGTTTTATTAAATTGCATCGAGCATCAAAGGTGCTTCTTGCTGTCTAGTTTGATTAAATTGCATCGAGCATCAAAGGTGCTTCTTGCTGTCTAGTTTTATTAAATTGCATCGAGCATCAAAGGTGCTTCTTGCTGTCTAGTTTTATTAAATTGCAACGAGCATCAAAGGTGCTTCTTGCTGTCTAGTTTTATTTTATTGAATGTAATTTTCATGTTTTCATGAAAAAATCACATGCTGGCTCAGGTGGGATTCGAATCCACGACCTCCTGCTTACTAGTGCAGGTGCCATACCGCTAGGCCACCGAGCTAGCTGGGGTCAGCGGGGTGAATCGAATCCAATATTGCGGCAAGTACCGAACTGCATACTTGAAAATGAACAAGTTTTTGATGAAAGAGTTCATGAACGGAACAAAGAACGGAACGTGGAATGGAACAAAAAACGAAACATGGAACGGAACGTGGATTGGAACACAGAACAAAATGTAGAAAAAACACAAAACGGAACACAGAGTGGAATGCAGAAAGGGATGCACAACAGAACGCACGACGGAATACAGATCATTGGAACGCTAAGCGGAATGCAGTGTACGGAATGCACGGATCGAAACGAGATTAGAACGCGGATATCGGATAATGAAGCACGAAAAAAAACACGGAATGACACATGCAGAACAATCGTTACCCTCCGCATCCCATTCCGCTTTCCATTCTACATTCAGTTCCGTGTTTAATTCCACCTTCTGCTCCAAGTTCTGTTCCAAGTCTCGTTCCAAGTACCGTTAAAAGTTCCATTCCACGATTTGTTCCATCTTCCATTCATTGACTCTTTCATCATTGCTAAGCCCGGTAGACAGTCTAATTACCCATGGAAAGACCGGTTTTAAATCCGGTAGATAGGTCTCTTCCCGGCAGTAAGACCGGATAGCCCAGTAGAAAGATGGGCTAATGTCTAATGGAGACAAGAAAAGCTTGCTAGTAAAAATGACAAACGTAAAAGTTGCACGCAAAAGCTATATTGTACGAGTTGCATCTACGCTGCTTTGCATTGCTCACTAACGCTGCTTACTTAGTTCCAGAAGGAATAGAGAAGGTTATTATTATTATTATTTAACTGGCAGACCTTTGCCTAGACCAGAAACAAGGAGTGACCCTCTTCACTGGTCTGTCGCAAAGGTTGGGGTAACAACGCCAGGCGGAAAACTGAAGAAGTTCTCCTACCCCTCAAATAACTAAGTTTTTATTTAATTGAATGTAATTTTCATGTCTGCATTTTTAAATATAGATTTATCGTGTTAACTTTGGTTAATAACTAACCAAAATATTCTATTAAATAACCTAAATTTGTCTAATAATTTCAGTGAACGTCCTTGTACCGTTCTAAAAGTAAGACCAGATATTATTTATCACGTCAACTTTGGTTAATAACTAACCAAAATATTCTAGTAAATAACCTAAATTATTCTAAAAATTTAAGTGAACGTCCTTGTAACGTTCTAAAAGTAAGACCAGATATTATTTATCGCGTCAACTTTGGTTAATAACTAACCAAAATATTCTAGTAAATAACCTAAATTTGTCTAATAATTTAAGTGAACGTCCTAGTAACGTTCTGAAAGTAAGACCAGATATTATTTATCGTGTCAACTTTGGTTACTATCTAACCAAAATATTCTAGTAAATAACCTAAATTTGTCTAATAATTTAAGCGAACGTCCTTGTAACGTTCTAAAAGTAAGACCAGATATTATTTATCGCGTCAACTTTGGTTAATAACTAACCAAAATATTCTAGTAAATAACCTAAATTTGTCTAATAATTTCAGTGAACGTCCTTGTAACGTTCTAAAAGTAAGACCAGATATTATTTATCGCGTCAACTTTGGTTAATAACTAACCAAAATATTCTAGTAAATAACCTAAATTTGTCTAATAATTTAAGTGAACGTCCTAGTAACGTTCTAAAAGTAAGACCAGATATTATTTATCGTGTCAACTTTGGTTAATAACTAACCAAAATATTCTATTAAATAACCTAAATTTGTCTAATAATTTAAGTGAACGTCCTAGTAACGTTCTAAAAGTAAGACCAGATATTATTTATCGTGTCAACTTTGGTTAATAACTAACCAAAATATTCTAGTAAATAACCTAAATTTGTCTAATAATTTCAGTGAACGTCCTAGTAACGTTCTAAAAGTAAGACCAGATATTATTTATCGCGTCAACTTTGGTTAATAACTAACCGAAATATTCTAGTAAATAACCTAAATTTTTCTAATAATTTTAGTGAACGTCCTTGTAACGTTCTAAAAGTAAGACCAGATATTATTTATCGCGTCAACTTTGGTTAATAACTAACCAAAATATTCTAGTAAATAACCTAAATTTGTCTAATAATTTCAGTGAACGTCCCTGTAACGTTCTAAAAGTAAGACCAGATATATCCCAGTAGAAAGAAGGGTAATGCTTAATGGAGACAAGAAAAATTGGTAGTAAAAATTACAAACGTAAAAAATGCCCGCAAAAGCTGTTTTCTACGAGTTGCATACACGCTGCTTTGCATTGCTCACTCAGGTGCTTCTTGCTTTCTGGTTTGATTAAATTGCATCGAGCAAAGGTGCTTTTTGCTGTCTATTTTTATTAAATTGCATCGAGCATCAAAGGTGCTTCTTGCTGTCTATTTGTATTAAATTGCATTGAGCATCAAAGGTGCTTCTTGCTGTCTAGTTTTATTAAATTGCATCGAGCATCAAAGGTGCTTCTTGCTGTCTAGTTTTATTCAATTGCATCGAGCATCAAAGGTGCTTCTTGCTGTCTAGTTTTATTCAATTGCATCGAGCATCAAAGGTGCTTCTTGCTGTCTAGTTTTATCAAATTGCATCGAGCATCAAAGGTGCTTCTTGCTGTCTAGTTTTATTTAATTGCATCGAGCATCAAAGGTGCTTCTTGCTGTCTAGTTTTATTAAATTGCATCGAGCATCAAAGGTGCTTCTTGCTGTCTAGTTTTATTAAATTGCAACGAGCATCAAAGGTGCTTCTTGCTGTCTAGTTTTATTTTATTGAATGTAATTTTCATGTTTTCATGAAAAAATCACATGCTGGCTCAGGTGGGATTCGAATCCACGACCTCCTGCTTACTAGTGCAGGTGCCATACCGCTAGGCCACCGAGCTAGCTGGGGTCAGCGGGGTGAATCGAATCCAATATTGCGGCAAGTACCGAACTGCATACTTGAAAATGAACAAGTTTTTGATGAAAGAGTTCATGAACGGAACAAAGAACGGAATGTGGAATGGAACAAAAAACGAAACATGGAACGGAACGTGGATTGGAACACAGAACAAAATGTAGAAAAAACACAAAACGGAACACAGAGTGGAATGCAGAAAGGGATGCACAACAGAACGCACGACGGAATACAGATCATTGGAACGCTAAGCGGAATGCAGTGTACGGAATGCACGGATCGAAACGAGATTAGAACGAGGATATCGGATAATGAAGCACGAAAAAAAACACGGAATGACACATGCAGAACAATCGTTACCCTCCGCATCCCATTCCGCTTTCCATTCTACATTCAGTTCCGTGTTTAATTCCACCTTCTGCTCCAAGTTCTGTTCCAAGTCTCGTTCCAAGTACCGTTAAAAGTTCTATTCCACGATTTGTTCCATCTTCCATTCATTGACTCTTTCATCATCGCTAAGCCCGGTAGACAGTCTAATTACCCATGGAAAGACCGGTTTTAAATCCGGTAGATAGGTCTCTTCCCGGCAGTAAGACCGGATAGCCCAGTAGAAAGATGGGCTAATGTCTAATGGAGACAAGAAAAGCTTGCTAGTAAAAATGACAAACGTAAAAGTTGCACGCAAAAGCTATAAAGTACGAGTTGCATCTACGCTGCTTTGCATTGCTCACTAACGCTGCTTACTTAGTTCCAGAAGGAATAGAGAAGGTTATTATTATTATTATTTAACTGGCAGACCTTTGCCTAGACCAGAAACAAGGAGTGACCCTCTTCACTGGTCTGTCGCAAAGGTTGGGGTAACAACGCCAGGCGGAAAACTGAAGAAGTTCTCCTACCCCTCAAATAACTAAGTTTTTATTTAATTGAATGTAATTTTCATGTCTGCATTTTTAAATATAGATTTATCGTGTTAACTTTGGTTAATAACTAACCAAAATATTCTATTAAATAACCTAAATTTGTCTAATAATTTCAGTGAACGTCCTTGTAACGTTCTAAAAGTAAGACCAGATATTATTTATCACGTCAACTTTGGTTAATAACTAACCAAAATATTCTAGTAAATAACCTAAATTATTCTAAAAATTTAAGTGAACGTCCTTGTAACGTTCTAAAAGTAAGACCAGATATTATTCATCGCGTCAACTTTGGTTAATAACTAACCAAAATATTCTAGTAAATAACCTAAATTTGTCTAATAATTTAAGTAAACGTCCTAGTAACGTTCTGAAAGTAAAACCAGATATTATTTATCGTGTCAACTTTGGTTAATATCTAACCAAAATATTCTAGTAAATAACCTAAATTTGTCTAATAATTTAAGCGAACGTCCTTGTAACGTTCTAAAAATAAGACCAGATATTATTTATCGCGTCAACTTTGGTTAATAACTAACCAAAATATTCTAGTAAATAACCTAAATTTGTCTAATAATTTCAGTGAACGTCCTAGTAACGTTCTAAAAGTAAGACCAGATATTATTTATCGTGTCAACTTTGGTTAATAACTAACCAAAATATTCTAGTAAATAACCTAAATTTGTCTAATAATTTAAGTGAACGTCCTAGTAACGTTCTAAAAGTAAGACCAGATATTATTTATCGTGTTAACTTTGGTTAATAACTAACCAAAATATTCTAGTAAATAACCTAAATTTTTCTAATAATTTCAGTGAACGTCCTTGTAACGTTCTAAAAGTAAGACCAGATATTATTTATCGCGTCAACTTTGGTTAATATCTAACCAAAATATTCTAGTAAATAACCTAAATTTGTCTAATAATTTCAGTGAACGTCCCTGTAACGTTCTAAAAGTAAGACCAGATATAGCCCAGTAGAAAGAAGGGTAATGCTTAATGGAGACAAGAAAAATTGGTAGTAAAAATTACAAACGTGAAAAATGCCCGCAAAAGCTGTATTCTACGAGTTGCATACACGCTGCTTTACATTGCTCACTCAGTTGCTTCTTGCTGTCTAGTTTTATTAAATTGCATCGAGCAAAGGTGCTTTTTGCTGTCTATTTTTATTAAATTGCATCGAGCATCAAAGGTGCTTCTTGCTGTCTAGTTTTATTAAATTGCATCGAGCATCAAAGGTGCTTCTTGCTCTCTAGTTTTATTAAATTGCATCGAGCATCAAAGGTGCTTCTTGCTGTCTAGTTTTATTAAATTGCATCGAGCATCAAAGGTGCTTCTTGCTGTCTAGTTTTATTAAATTGCATCGAGCATCAAAGGTGCTTCTTGCTGTCTAGTTTTATTAAATTGCATCGAGCATCAAAGGTGCTTCTTGCTGTCTAGTTTTATTAAATTGCATCGAGCATCAAAGGTGCTTCTTGCTGTCTAGTTTTATTAAATTGCAACGAGCATCAAAGGTGCTTCCTGCTTTCTAGTTTTATTTTATTGAATGTAATTTTCATGTTTTCATGAAAAAATCACATGCTGGCTCAGGTGGGATTCGAATCCACGACCTCCTGCTTACTAGTGCAGGTGCCATACCGCTAGGCCACCGAGCTAGCTGGGGTCAGCGGGGTGAATCGAATCCAATATTGCGGCAAGTACCGAACTGCATACTTGAAAATGAACAAGTTTTTGATGAAAGAGTTCATGAACGGAACAAAGAACGGAACGTGGAATGGAACAAAGAACAAAACATGGAACGGAACGTGGATTGGAACACAGAACAAAATGTAGAAAAAACACAGAACGGAACACAGAGTGGAGTGCAGAAAGGGTTGCACAACAGAACGCACGACGGAATACAGATCATTGGAACGCTAAGCGGAATGCAGTGTACGGAATGCACGGATCGGAACGAGATTAGAACGCGGATATCGGATAATGAAGCACGAAAAAAAACACGGAATGACACATGCAGAACAATCGTTACCCTCCGCATCCCATTCCGCTTTCCATTCTACATTCAGTTCCGTGTTTAATTCCACCTTCTGCTCCAAGTTCTGTTCCAAGTCTCGTTCCAAGTACCGTTAAAAGTTCCATTCCACGATTTGTTCCATCTTCCATTCATTGACTCTTTCATCATCGCAAAGCCCGGTAGACAGTCTAATTACCCATGGAAAGACCGGTTTTAAATCCGGTAGATAGGTCTCTTCCCGGCAGTAAGACCGGATAGCCCAGTAGAAAGATGGGCTAATGTCTAATGGAGACAAGAAAAGCTTGCTAGTAAAAATGACAAACGTAAAAGTTGCACGCAAAAGCTATATTGTACGAGTTGCATCTACGCTGCTTTGCATTGCTCACTAACGCTGCTTACTTAGTTCCAGAAGGAATAGAGAAGGTTATTATTATTAGTATTTAACTGGCAGACCTTTGCCTAGAACCAGAAACAAGGAGTGACCCTCTTCACTGGTCTGTCGCAAAGGTTGGGGTAACAAAGCCAGGCGGAAAACTGAAGAAGTTCTCCTACCCCTCAAATAACTAAGTTTTAATTTAATTGAATGTAATTTTCATGTCTGCATTTTTAAATATAGATTTATCGTGTTAACTTTGGTTAATAACTAACCAAAATATTCTATTAAATAACCTAAATTTGTCTAATAATTTCAGTGAACGTCCTTGTACCGTTCTAAAAGTAAGACCAGATATTATTTATCACGTCAACTTTGGTTAATAACTAACCAAAATATTCTAGTAAATAACCTAAATTATTCTAAAAATTTAAGGGAACGTCCTTGTAACGTTCTAAAAGTAAGACCAGATATTATTTATCGCGTCAACTTTGGTTAATAACTAACCAAAATATTCTAGTAAATAACCTAAATTTGTCTAATAATTTAAGTGAACGTCCTAGTAACGTTCTGAAAGTAAGACCAGATATTATTTATCGTGTCAACTTTGGTTAATATCTAACCAAAATATTCTAGTAAATAACCTAAATTTGTCTAATAATTTAAGCGAACGTCCTTGTAACGTTCTAAAAGTAAGACCAGATATTATTTATCGCCTCTAATTTGGTTAATAACTAACCAAAATATTCTGGTAAATAACCTAAATTTTTCTAATAATTTCAGTGAACGTCCTTGTAACGTTCTAAAAGTAAGACCAGATATTATTTATCGCGTCAACTTTGGTTAATAACTAACCAAAATATTCTAGTAAATAACCTAAATTTGTCTAATAATTTAAGTGAACGTCCTAGTAACGTTCTAAAAGTAAGACCAGATATTATTTATCGTGTCAACTTTGGTTAATAACTAACCAAAATATTCTAGTAAATAACCTAAATTTGTCTAATAATTTCAGTGAACGTCCTAGTAACGTTCTAAAAGTAAGACCAGATATTATTTATCGTGTCAACTTTGGTTAATAACTAACCAAAATATTCTAGTAAATAACCTACATTTGTCTAATAATTTCAGTGAACGTACAAGTAACGTTCTAAAAGTAAGACCAGATATTATTTATCGCGTCAACTTTGGTTAATAACTAACCAAAATATTCTAGTAAATAACCTAAATTTTTCTAATAATTTCAGTGAACGTCCTTGTAACGTTCTAAAAGTAAGACCAGATATTATTTATCGCGTCAACTTTGGTTAATAACTAACCAAAATATTCTAGTAAATAACCTAAATTTGTCTAATAATTTCAGTGAACGTCCCTGTAACGTTCTAAAAGTAAGACCAGATATATCCCAGTAGAAAGAAGGGTAATGCTTAATGGAGACAAGAACAATTGGTAGTAAAAATTACAAACGTAAAAAATGCCCGCAAAAGCTGTATTCTACGAGTTGCATACACGCTGCTTTGCATTGCTCACTCAGGTGCTTCTTGCTGTCTAGTTTGATTAAATTGCATCGAGCAAAGGTGCTTTTTGCTGTCTATTTTTATTAAATTGCATCGAGCATCAAAGGTGCTTCTTGCTGTCTATTTGTATTAAATTGCATTGAGCATCAAAGGTGCTTCTTGCTGTCTAGTTTTATTAAATTGCATCGAGCATCAAAGGTGCTTCTTGCTGTCTAGTTTTATTCAATTGCATCGAGCATCAAAGGTGCTTCTTGCTGTCTAGTTTTATTCAATTGCATCGAGCATCAAAGGTGCTTCTTGCTGTCTAGTTTTATTCAATTGCATCGAGCATCAAAGGTGCTTCTTGCTGTCTAGTTTTATTCAATTGCATCGAGCATCAAAGGTGCTTCTTGCTGTCTAGTTTTATTAAATTGCAACGAGCATCAAAGGTGCTTCTTGCTGTCTAGTTTTATTAAATTGCATCGAGCATCAAAGGTGCTTCTTGCTGTCTAGTTTGATTAAATTGGATCGAGCATCAAAGGTGCTTCTTGCTGTCTAGTTTTATTAAATTGCATCGAGCATCAAAGGTGCTTCTTGCTGTCTAGTTTTATTAAATTGCAACGAGCATCAAAGGTGCTTCTTGCTGTCTAGTTTTATTTTATTGAATGTAATTTTCATGTTTTCATGAAAAAATCACATGCTGGCTCAGGTGGGATTCGAATCCACGACCTCCTGCTTACTAGTGCAGGTGCCATACCGCTAGGCCACCGAGCTAGCTGGGGTCAGCGGGGTGAATCGAATCCAATATTGCGGCAAGTACCGAACTGCATACTTGAAAATGAACAAGTTTTTGATGAAAGAGTTCATGAACGGAACAAAGAACAGAACGTGGAATGGAACAAAGAACGAAACATGGAACGGAACGTGGATTGGAACACAGAACAAAATGTAGAAAAAACACAGAACGGAACACAGAGTGGAATGCAGAAAGGGATGCACAACAGAACGCACGACGGAATACAGATCATTGGAACGCTAAGCGGAATGCAGTGTACAGAATGCACGGATCGGAACGAGATTAGAACGCGGATATCGGATAATGAAGCACGAAAAAAAACACGGAATGACACATGCAGAACAATCGTTACCCTCCGCATCCCATTCCGCTTTCCATTCTACATTCAGTTCCGCGTTTAATTCCACCTTCTGCTCCAAGTTCTGTTCCAAGTCTCGTTCCAAGTACCGTTAAAAGTTCCATTCCACGATTTGTTCCATCTTCCATTCATTGACTCTTTCATCATCGCTAAGCCCGGTAGACAGTCTAATTACCCATGGAAAGACCGGTTTTAAATCCGGTAGATAGGTCTCTTCCCGGCAGTAAGACCGGATAGCCCAGTAGAAAGATGGGCTAATGTCTAATGGAGACAAGAAAAGCTTGCTAGTAAAAATGACAAACGTAAAAGTTGCACGCAAAAGCTATATTGTACGAGTTGCATCTACGCTGCTTTGCATTGCTCACTAACGCTGCTTACTTAGTTCCAGAAGGAATAGAGAAGGTTATTATTATTAGTATTTAACTGGCAGACCTTTGCCTAGACCAGAAACAAGGAGTGACCCTCTTCACTGGTCTGTCGCAAAGGTTGGGGTAACAACGCCAGGCGGAAAACTGAAGAAGTTCTCCTACCCCTCAAATAACTAAGTTTTTATTTAATTGAATGTAATTTCCATGTCTGCATTTTTAAATATAGATTTATCGTGTTAACTTTGGTTAATAACTAACCAAAATATTCTATTAAATAACCTAAATTTGTCTAATAATTTCAGTGAACGTCCTTGTAACGTTCTAAAAGTAAGACCAGATATTATTTATCGTGTCAACTTTGGTTAATAACTAACCAAAATATTCTAGTAAATAACCTACATTTGTCAAATAATTTCAGTGAACGTCCTAGTAACGTTCTAAAAGTAAGACCAGATATTATTTATCGTGTCAACTTTGGTTAATAACTAACCGAAATATTCTAGTAAATAACCTAAATTTTTCTAATAATTTCAGTGAACGTGCTTGTAACGTTCTAAAAGTAAGACCAGATATTATTTATCGCGTCAACTTTGGTTAATAACTAACCAAAATATTCTAGTAAATAACCTAAATTTGTCTAATAATTTCAGTGAACGTCCCTGTAACGTTCTAAAAGTAAGACCAGATATATCCCAGTAGAAAGAAGGGTAATGCTTGATGGAGACAAGAACAATTGGTAGTAAAAATTACAAACGTAAAAAATGCCCGCAAAAGCTGTATTCTACGAGTTGCATACACGCTGCTTTGTATTGCTCACTCAGGTGCTTCTTGCTGTGTAGTTTTATTAAATTGCATCGAGCAAAGGTGCTTTTTGCTGTCTATTTTTATTAAATTGCATCGAGCATCAAAGGTGCTTCTTGCTGTCTATTTGTATTAAATTGCATTGAGCATCAAAGGTGCTTCTTGCTGTCTAGTTTTATTAAATTGCATCGAGCATCAAAGGTGCTTCTTGCTGTCTAGTTTTATTCAATTGCATCGAGCATCAAAGGTGCTTCTTGCTGTCTAGTTTTATTCAATTGCATCGAGCATCAAAGGTGCTTCTTGCTGTCTAGTTTTATTCAATTGCATCGAGCATCAAAGGTGCTTCTTGCTGTCTAGTTTTATTCAATTGCATCGAGCATCAAAGGTGCTTCTTGCTGTCTAGTTTTATTAAATTGCAACGAGCATCAAAGGTGCTTCTTGCTGTCTAGTTTTATTAAATTGCATCGAGCATCAAAGGTGCTTCTTGCTGTCTAGTTTGATTAAATTGGATCGAGCATCAAAGGTGCTTCTTGCTGTCTAGTTTGATTAAATTGCATCGAGCATCAAAGGTGCTTCTTGCTGTCTAGTTTTATTAAATTGCAACGAGCATCAAAGGTGCTTCTTGCTGTCTAGTTTTATTTTATTGAATGTAATTTTCATGTTTTCATGAAAAAATCACATGCTGGCTCAGGTGGGATTCGAATCCACGACCTCCTGCTTACTAGTGCAGGTGCCATACCGCTAGGCCACCGAGCTAGCTGGGGTCAGCGGGGTGAATCGAATCCAATATTGCGGTAAGTACCGAACTGCATACTTGAAAATGAACAAGTTTTTGATGAAAGAGTTCATGAACAGAACAAAGAACGGAACGTGGAATGGAACAAAGAATGAAACATGGAACGGAACGTGGATTGGAACACAGAACAAAATGTAGAAAAAACACAGAACGGAACACAGAGTGGAATGCAGAAAGGGATGCACAACAGAACGCACGACGGAATACAGATCATTGGAACGCTAAGCGGAATGCAGTGTACAGAATGCACGGATCGGAACGAGATTAGAACGCGGATATCGGATAATGAAGCACGAAAAAAAACACGGAATGACACATGCAGAACAATCGTTACCCTCCGCATCCCATTCCGCTTTCCATTCTACATTCAGTTCCGCGTTTAATTCCACCTTCTGCTCCAAGTTCTGTTCCAAGTCTCGTTCCAAGTACCGTTAAAAGTTCCATTCCACGATTTGTTCCATCTTCCATTCATTGACTCTTTCATCATCGCTAAGCCCGGTAGACAGTCTAATTACCCATGGAAAGACCGGTTTTAAATCCGGTAGATAGGTCTCTTCCCGGCAGTAAGACCGGATAGCCCAGTAGAAAGATGGGCTAATGTCTAATGGAGACAAGAAAAGCTTGCTAGTAAAAATGACAAACGTAAAAGTTGCACGCAAAAGCTATATTGTACGAGTTGCATCTACGCTGCTTTGCATTGCTCACTAACGCTGCTTACTTAGTTCCAGAAGGAATAGAGAAGGTTATTATTATTATTATTTAACTGGCAGACCTTTGCCTAGACCAGAAACAAGGAGTGACCCTCTTCACTGGTCTGTCGCAAAGGTTGGGGTAACAACGCCAGGCGGAAAACTGAAGAAGTTCTCCTACCCCTCAAATAACTAAGTTTTTATTTAATTGAATGTAATTTCCATGTCTGCATTTTTAAATATAGATTTATCGTGTTAACTTTGGTTAATAACTAACCAAAATATTCTATTAAATAACCTAAATTTGTCTAATAATTTCAGTGAACGTCCTTGTAACGTTCTAAAAGTAAGACCAGATATTATTTATCGTGTCAACTTTGGTTAATAACTAACCAAAATATTCTAGTAAATAACCTACATTTGTCAAATAATTTCAGTGAACGTCCTAGTAACGTTCTAAAAGTAAGACCAGATATTATTTATCGTGTCAACTTTGGTTAATAACTAACCGAAATATTCTAGTAAATAACCTAAATTTTTCTAATAATTTCAGTGAACGTGCTTGTAACGTTCTAAAAGTAAGACCAGATATTATTTATCGCGTCAACTTTGGTTAATAACTAACCAAAATATTCTAGTAAATAACCTAAATTTGTCTAATAATTTCAGTGAACGTCCCTGTAACGTTCTAAAAGTAAGACCAGATATATCCCAGTAGAAAGAAGGGTAATGCTTGATGGAGACAAGAACAATTGGTAGTAAAAATTACAAACGTACAAAATGCCCGCAAAAGCTGTATTCTACGAGTTGCATACACGCTGCTTTGTATTGCTCACTCAGGTGCTTCTTGCTGTCTAGTTTTATTAAATTGCATCGAGCAAAGGTGCTTTTTGCTGTCTATTTTTATTAAATTGCATCGAGCATCAAAGGTGCTTCTTGCTGTCTATTTGTATTAAATTGCATTGAGCATCAAAGGTGCTTCTTGCTGTCTAGTTTTATTAAATTGCATCGAGCATCAAAGGTGCTTCTTGCTGTCTAGTTTTATTCAATTGCATCGAGCATCAAAGGTGCTTCTTGCTGTCTAGTTTTATTCAATTGCATCGAGCATCAAAGGTGCTTCTTGCTGTCTAGTTTTATTCAATTGCATCGAGCATCAAAGGTGCTTCTTGCTGTCTAGTTTTATTCAATTGCATCGAGCATCAAAGGTGCTTCTTGCTGTCTAGTTTTATTAAATTGCAACGAGCATCAAAGGTGCTTCTTGCTGTCTAGTTTTATTAAATTGCATCGAGCATCAAAGGTGCTTCTTGCTGTCTAGTTTGATTAAATTGGATCGAGCATCAAAGGTGCTTCTTGCTGTCTAGTTTTATTAAATTGCATCGAGCATCAAAGGTGCTTCTTGCTGTCTAGTTTTATTAAATTGCAACGAGCATCAAAGGTGCTTCTTGCTGTCTAGTTTTATTTTATTGAATGTAATTTTCATGTTTTCATGAAAAAATCACATGCTGGCTCAGGTGGGATTCGAATCCACGACCTCCTGCTTACTAGTGCAGGTGCCATACCGCTAGGCCACCGAGCTAGCTGGGGTCAGCGGGGTGAATCGAATCCAATATTGCGGTAAGTACCGAACTGCATACTTGAAAATGAACAAGTTTTTGATGAAAGAGTTCATGAACAGAACAAAGAACGGAACGTGGAATGGAACAAAGAACGAAACATGGAACGGAACGTGGATTGGAACACAGAACAAAATGTAGAAAAAACACAGAACGGAACACAGAGTGGAATGCAGAAAGGGATGCACAACAGAACGCACGACGGAATACAGATCATTGGAACGCTAAGCGGAATGCAGTGTACAGAATGCACGGATCGGAACGAGATTAGAACGCGGATATCGGATAATGAAGCACGAAAAAAAACACGGAATGACACATGCAGAACAATCGTTACCCTCCGCATCCCATTCCGCTTTCCATTCTACATTCAGTTCCGTGTTTAATTCCACCTTCTGCTCCAAGTTCTGTTCCAAGTCTCGTTCCAAGTACCGTTAAAAGTTCCATTCCACGATTTGTTCCATCTTCCATTCATTGACTCTTTTATCATCGCTAAGCCCGGTAGACAGTCTAATTACCCATGGAAAGACCGGTTTTAAATCCGGTAGATAGGTCTCTTCCCGGCAGTAAGACCGGATAGCCCAGTAGAAAGATGGGCTAATGTCTAATGGAGACAAGAAAAGCTTGCTAGTAAAAATGACAAACGTAAAAGTTGCACGCAAAAGCTATATTGTACGAGTTGCATCTACGCTGCTTTGCATTGCTCACTAACGCTGCTTACTTAGTTCCAGAAGGAATAGAGAAGGTTATTATTATTATTATTTAACTGGCAGACCTTTGCCTAGACCAGAAACAAGGAGTGACCCTCTTCACTGGTCTGTCGCAAAGGTTGGGGTAACAACGCCAGGCGGAAAACTGAAGAAGTTCTCCTACCCCTCAAATAACTAAGTTTTTATTTAATTGAATGTAATTTCCATGTCTGCATTTTTAAATATAGATTTATCGTGTTAACTTTGGTTAATAACTAACCAAAATATTCTATTAAATAACCTAAATTTGTCTAATAATTTCAGTGAACGTCCTTGTAACGTTCTAAAAGTAAGACCAGATATTATTTATCGTGTCAACTTTGGTTAATAACTAACCAAAATATTCTAGTAAATAACCTACATTTGTCAAATAATTTCAGTGAACGTCCTAGTAACGTTCTAAAAGTAAGACCAGATATTATTTATCGTGTCAACTTTGGTTAATAACTAACCAAAATATTCTAGTAAATAACCTAAATTTGTCTAATAATTTAAGTGAACGTCCTAGTAACGTTCTAAAAGTAAGACCAGATATTATTTATCGGGTCAACTTTGGTTAATAACTAACCAAAATATTCTAGTAAATTACCTACATTTGTCTAATAATTTCAGTGAACGTCCTAGTAACGTTCTAAAAGTAAGACCAGATATTATTTATCGCGTCAACTTTGGTTAATAACTAACCAAAATATTCTAGTAAATAACCTAAATTTGTCTAATAATTTAAGTGAACGTCCTAGTAACGTTCTAAAAGTAAGACCAGATATTATCTATCGTGTCAACTTTGGTTAATAACTAACCAAAATATTCTAGTAAATAACCTAAATTTGTCTAATAATTTAAGTGAACGTCCTAGTAACGTTCTAAAAGTAAGACCAGATATTATTTATCGTGTCAACTTTGGTTAATAACTAACCAAAATATTCTAGTAAATTACCTACATTTGTCTAATAATTTCAGTGAACGTCCTAGTAACGTTCTAAAAGTAAGACCAGATATTATTTATCAGGTCAACTTTGGTTAATAACTAACCAAAATATTCTAGTAAATAACCTAAATTTTTCTAATAATTTCAGTGAACGTGCTTGTAACGTTCTAAAAGTAAGACCAGATATAATTTATTGCGTCAACTTTGGTTAATAACTAACCAAAATATTCTAGTAAATAACCTAAATTTGTCTATTAATTTCAGTGAACGTCCCTGTAACGTTCTAAAAGTAAGACCAGATATATCCCAGTAGAAAGAAGGGTAATGCTTAATGGAGACAAGAAAAATTGGTAGTAAAAATTACAAACGTAAAAAATGCCCGCAAAAGCTGTATTCTACGAGTTGCATACACGCTGCTTTGCATTGCTCACTCAGGTGCTTCTTGCTGTCTAGTTTTATTAAATTGCATCGAGCAAAGGTGCTTTTTGCTGTCTATTTTTATTAAATTGCATCGAGCATCAAAGGTGCTTCTTGCTGTCTAGTTTTATTCAATTGCATCGAGCATCAAAGGTGCTTCTTGCTGTCTAGTTTTATTAAATTGCATCGAGCATCAAAGGTGCTTCTTGCTGTCTAGTTTGATTAAATTGCACCGAGCATCAAAGGTGCTTCTTGCTGTCTAGTTTTATTAAATTGCATCGAGCATCAAAGGTGCTTCTTGCTGTCTAGTTTTATTAAATTGCAACGAGCATCAAAGGTGCTTCTTGCTGTCTAGTTTTATTTTATTGAATGTAATTTTCATGTTTTCATGAAAAAGTCACATGCTGGCTCAGTTGGGATTCGAATCCACGACCTCCTGCTTACTAGTGCAGGTGCCATACCGCTAGGCCACCGAGCTAGCTGGGGTCAGCGGGGTGAATCGAATCCAATATTGCGGCAAGTACCGAACTGCATACTTGAAAATGAACAAGTTTTTGATGAAAGAGTTCATGAACGGAACAAAGAACGGAACGTGGAATGGAACAAAAAACGAAACATGGAACGGAACGTGGATTGGAACACAGAACAAAATGTAGAAAAAACACAAAACGGAACACAGAGTGGAATGCAGAAAGGGATGCACAACAGAACGCACGACGGAATACAGATCATTGTAACGCTAAGCGGAATGCAGTGTACGGAATGCACGGATCGGAACGAGATTAGAACGCGGATATCGGATAATGAAGCACGAAAAAAAACACGGAATGACACATGCAGAACAATCGTTACCCTCCGCATCCCATTCCGCTTTCCATTCTACATTCAGTTCCGTGTTTAATTCCACCTTCTGCTCCAAGTTCTGTTCCAAGTCTCGTTCCAAGTACCGTTAAAAGTTCCATTCCACGATTTGTTCCATCTTCCATTCATTGACTCTTTCATCATCGCTAAGCCCGGTAGACAGTCTAATTACCCATGGAAAGACCGGTTTTAAATCCGGTAGATAGGTCTCTTCCCGGCAGTAAGACCGGATAGCCCAGTAGAAAGATGGGCTAATGTCTAATGGAGACAAGAAAAGCTTGCTAGTAAAAATGACAAACGTAAAAGTTGCACGCAAAAGCTATATTGTACGAGTTGCATCTACGCTGCTTTGCATTGCTCACTAACGCTGCTTACTTAGTTCCAGAAGGAATAGAGAAGGTTATTATTATTATTATTTAACTGGCAGACCTTTGCCTAGACCAGAAACAAGGAGTGACCCTCTTCACTGGTCTGTCGCAAAGGTTGGGGTAACAACGCCAGGCGGAAAACTGAAGAAGTTCTCCTACCCCTCAAATAACTAAGTTTTTATTTAATTGAATGTAATTTTCATGTCTGCATTTTTAAATATAGATTTATCGTGTTAACTTTGGTTAATAACTAACCAAAATATTCAAATAAATAACCTAAATTATTCTAATAATTTAAGTGAACGTCCTTGTAACGTTCTAAAAGTAAGACCAGATATTATTTATCGCGTCAACTTTGGTTAATAACTAACCAAAATATTCTAGTAAATAACCTAAATTTGTCTAATAATTTAAGTGAACGTCCTAGTAACGTTCTGAAAGTAAGAGCAGATATTATTTATCGTGTCAACTTTGGTTAATAACTAACCAAAATATTCTAGTAAATAACCAAAATTTGTCTAATAATTTAAGCGAACGTCCTTGTAACGTTCTAATAGTAAGACCAGATATTATTTATCGCGTCAACTTTGGTTAATAACTAACCAAAATATTCTAGTAAATAACATAAATGTTTCTAATAATTTCAGTGAACGTCCTTGTAACGTTCTAAAAGTAAGACCAGATATTATTTATCGCGTCAACTTTGGTTAATAACTAACCAAAATATTCTAGTAAATAACCTAAATTTGTCTAATAATTTAAGTGAACGTCCTAGTAACGTTCTAAAAGTAGGACCAGATATTATTTATCGTGTCAACTTTGGTTAATAACTAACCAAAATATTCTAGTAAATAACCTAAATTTGTCTAATAATTTAAGTGAACGTCCTAGTAACGTTCTAAAAGTAAGACCAGATATTATTTATCGGGTCAACATTGGTTAATAACTAACCAAAATATTCTAGTAAATTACCTACATTTGTCTAATAATTTCAGTGAACGTCCTTGTAACGTTCTAAAAGTAAGACCAGATATTATTTATCGCGTCAACTTTGGTTAATAACTAACCAAAATATTCTAGTAAATAACCTAAATTTGTCTAATAATTTAAGTGAACGTCCTAGTAACGTTCTAAAAGTAAGACCAGATATTATCTATCGTGTCAACTTTGGTAAATAACTAACCAAAATATTCTAGTAAATAACCTAAATTTGTCTAATAATTTAAGTGAACGTCCTAGTAACGTTCTAAAAGTAAGACCAGATATTATTTATCGTGTCAACTTTGGTTAATAACTAACCAAAGTATTCTAGTAAATAACCTACATTTGTCTAATAATTTCAGTGAACGTCCTAGTAACGTTCTAAAAGTAAGACCAGATATTATTTATCGTGTCAACTTTGGTTAATAACTAACCAAAATATTCTAGTAAATAACCTAAATTTGTCTAATAATTTAAGCGAACGTCCTTGTAAAGTTCTAATAGTAAGACCAGATATTATCTATCGTGTCAACTTTGGTTAATAACTAACCAAAATATTCTAGTAAATAACCTAAATTTGTCTAATAATTTAAGTGAACGTCCTAGTAACGTTCTAAAAGTAAGACCAGATATTATTTATCGTGTCAACTTTGGTTAATAACTAACCAAAATATTCTAGTAAATAACATAAATGTTTCTAATAATTTCAGTGAACGTCCTTGTAACGTTCTAAAAGTAAGACCAGATATTATTTATCGCGTCAACTTTGGTTAATAACTAACCAAAATATTCTAGTAAATAACCTAAATTTGTCTAATAATTTAAGTGAACGTCCTAGTAACGTTCTAAAAGTAGGACCAGATATTATTTATCGTGTCAACTTTGGTTAATAACTAACCAAAATATTCTAGTAAATAACCTAAATTTGTCTAATAATTTAAGTGAACGTCCTAGTAACGTTCTAAAAGTAAGACCAGATATTATTTATCGGGTCAACTTTGGTTAATAACTAACCAAAATATTCTAGTAAATTACCTACATTTGTCTAATAATTTCAGTGAACGTCCTAGTAACGTTCTAAAAGTAAGACCAGATATTATTTATCGCGTCAACTTTGGTTAATAACTAACCAAAATATTCTAGTAAATAACCTAAATTTGTCTAATAATTTAAGTGAACGTCCTAGTAACGTTCTAAAAGTAAGACCAGATATTATCTATCGTGTCAACTTTGGTTAATAACTAACCAAAATATTCTAGTAAATAACCTAAATTTGTCTAATAATTTAAGTGAACGTCCTAGTAACGTTCTAAAAGTAAGACCAGATATTATTTATCGTGTCAACTTTGGTTAATAACTAACCAAAATATTCTAGTAAATTACCTACATTTGTCTAATAATTTCAGTGAACGTCCTAGTAACGTTCTAAAAGTAAGACCAGATATTATTTATCAGGTCAACTTTGGTTAATAACTAACCAAAATATTCTAGTAAATAACCTAAATTTTTCTAATAATTTCAGTGAACGTGCTTGTAACGTTCTAAAAGTAAGACCAGATATAATTTATTGCGTCAACTTTGGTTAATAACTAACCAAAATATTCTAGTAAATAACCTAAATTTGTCTAATAATTTCAGTGAACGTCCCTGTAACGTTCTAAAAGTAAGACCAGATATATCCCAGTAGAAAGAAGGGTAATGCTTAATGGAGACAAGAAAAATTGGTAGTAAAAATTACAAACGTAAAAAATGCCCGCAAAAGCTGTATTCTACGAGTTGCATACACGCTGCTTTGCATTGCTCACTCAGGTGCTTCTTGCTGTCTAGTTTTATTAAATTGCATCAGGGGGGGGTTTTTGCTGTCTATTTTTATTAAATTGCATCGAGCATCAAAGGTGCTTCTTGCTGTCTAGTTTTATTCAATTGCATCGAGCATCAAAGGTGCTTCTTGCTGTCTAGTTTTATTAAATTGCATCGAGCATCAAAGGTGCTTCTTGCTGTCTAGTTTGATTAAATTGCACCGAGCATCAAAGGTGCTTCTTGCTGTCTAGTTTTATTAAATTGCATCGAGCATCAAAGGTGCTTCTTGCTGTCTAGTTTTATTAAATTGCAACGAGCATCAAAGGTGCTTCTTGCTGTCTAGTTTTATTTTATTGAATGTAATTTTCATGTTTTCATGAAAAAGTCACATGCTGGCTCAGTTGGGATTCGAATCCACGACCTCCTGCTTACTAGTGCAGGTGCCATACCGCTAGGCCACCGAGCTAGCTGGGGTCAGCGGGGTGAATCGAATCCAATATTGCGGCAAGTACCGAACTGCATACTTGAAAATGAACAAGTTTTTGATGAAAGAGTTCATGAACGGAACAAAGAACGGAACGTGGAATGGAACAAAAAACGAAACATGGAACGGAACGTGGATTGGAACACAGAACAAAATGTAGAAAAAACACAAAACGGAACACAGAGTGGAATGCAGAAAGGGATGCACAACAGAACGCACGACGGAATACAGATCATTGTAACGCTAAGCGGAATGCAGTGTACGGAATGCACGGATCGGAACGAGATTAGAACGCGGATATCGGATAATGAAGCACGAAAAAAAACACGGAATGACACATGCAGAACAATCGTTACCCTCCGCATCCCATTCCGCTTTCCATTCTACATTCAGTTCCGTGTTTAATTCCACCTTCTGCTCCAAGTTCTGTTCCAAGTACCGTTCCAAGTACCGTTAAAAGTTCCATTCCACGATTTGTTCCATCTTCCATTCATTGACTCTTTCATCATCGCTAAGCCCGGTAGACAGTCTAATTACCCATGGAAAGACCGGTTTTAAATCCGGTAGATAGGTCTCTTCCCGGCAGTAAGACCGGATAGCCCAGTAGAAAGATGGGCTAATGTCTAATGGAGACAAGAAAAGCTTGCTAGTAAAAATGACAAACGTAAAAGTTGCACGCAAAAGCTATATTGTACGAGTTGCATCTACGCTGCTTTGCATTGCTCACTAACGCTGCTTACTTAGTTCCAGAAGGAATAGAGAAGGTTATTATTATTATTATTTAACTGGCAGACCTTTGCCTAGACCAGAAACAAGGAGTGACCCTCTTCACTGGTCTGTCGCAAAGGTTGGGGTAACAACGCCAGGCGGAAAACTGAAGAAGTTCTCCTACCCCTCAAATAACTAAGTTTTTATTTAATTGAATGTAATTTTCATGTCTGCATTTTTAAATATAGATTTATCGTGTTAACTTTGGTTAATAACTAACCAAAATATTCAAATAAATAACCTAAATTATTCTAATAATTTAAGTGAACGTCCTTGTAACGTTCTAAAAGTAAGACCAGATATTATTTATCGCGTCAACTTTGGTTAATAACTAACCAAAATATTCTAGTAAATAACCTAAATTTGTCTAATAATTTAAGTGAACGTCCTAGTAACGTTCTGAAAGTAAGAGCAGATATTATTTATCGTGTCAACTTTGGTTAATAACTAACCAAAATATTCTAGTAAATAACCAAAATTTGTCTAATAATTTAAGCGAACGTCCTTGTAACGTTCTAATAGTAAGACCAGATATTATTTATCGCGTCAACTTTGGTTAATAACTAACCAAAATATTGTAGTAAATAACATAAATGTTTCTAATAATTTCAGTGAACGTCCTTGTAACGTTCTAAAAGTAAGACCAGATATTATTTATCGCGTCAACTTTGGTTAATAACTAACCAAAATATTCTAGTAAATAACCTAAATTTGTCTAATAATTTAAGTGAACGTCCTAGTAACGTTCTAAAAGTAGGACCAGATATTATTTATCGTGTCAACTTTGGTTAATAACTAACCAAAATATTCTAGTAAATAACCTAAATTTGTCTAATAATTTAAGTGAACGTCCTAGTAACGTTCTAAAAGTAAGACCAGATATTATTTATCGCGTCAACTTTGGTTAATAACTAACCAAAATATTCTAGTAAATAACCTAAATTTGTCTAATAATTTAAGTGAACGTCCTAGTAACGTTCTGAAAGTAAGACCAGATATTATTTATCGCGTCAACTTTGGTTAATAACTAACCAAAATATTCTAGTAAATAACCTAAATTTGTCTAATAATTTAAGTGAACGTCCTAGTAACGTTCTGAAAGTAAGAGCAGATATTATTTATCGTGTCAACTTTGGTTAATAACTAACCAAAATATTCTAGTAAATAACCAAAATTTGTCTAATAATTTAAGCGAACGTCCTTGTAACGTTCTAATAGTAAGAGCAGATATTATTTATCGCGTCAACTTTGGTTAATAACTAACCAAAATATTCTAGTAAATAACATAAATGTTTCTAATAATTTCAGTGAACGTCCTTGTAACGTTCTAAAAGTAAGACCAGATATTATTTATCGCGTCAACTTTGGTTAATAACTAACCAAAATATTCTAGTAAATAACCTAAATTTGTCTAATAATTTAAGTGAACGTCCTAGTAACGTTCTAAAAGTAGGACCAGATATTATTTATCGTGTCAACTTTGGTTAATAACTAACCAAAATATTCTAGTCAATAACCTAAATTTGTCTAATAATTTAAGTGAACGTCCTAGTAACGTTCTAAAAGTAAGACCAGATATTATTTATCGGGTCAACTTTGGTTAATAACTAACCAAAATATTCTAGTAAATTACCTACATTTGTCTAATAATTTCAGTGAACGTCCTTGTAACGTTCTAAAAGTAAGACCAGATATTATTTATCGCGTCAACTTTGGTTAATAACTAACCAAAATATTCTAGTAAATAACATAAATGTTTCTAATAATTTAAGTGAACGTCCTAGTAACGTTCTGAAAGTAAGAGCAGATATTATTTATCGTGTCAACTTTGGTTAAAAACTAACCAAAATATTCTAGTAAATAACCAAAATTTGTCTAATAATTTAAGCGAACGTCCTTGTAACGTTCTAATAGTAAGACCAGATATTATTTATCGCGTCAACTTTGGTTAATAACTAACCAAAATATTCTAGTAAATAACATAAATGTTTCTAATAATTTCAGTGAACGTCCTTGTAACGTTCTAAAAGTAAGACCAGATATTATTTATCGCGTCAACTTTGGTTAATAACTAACCAAAATATTCTAGTAAATAACCTAAATTTGTCTAATAATTTAAGTGAACGTCCTAGTAACGTTCTAAAAGTAGGACCAGATATTATTTATCGTGTCAACTTTGGTTAATAACTAACCAAAATATTCTAGTAAATAACCTAAATTTGTCTAATAATTTAAGTGAACGTCCTAGTAACGTTCTAAAAGTAAGACCAGATATTATTTATCGCGTCAACTTTGGTTAATAACTAACCAAAATATTCTAGTAAATAACCTAAATTTGTCTAATAATTTAAGTGAACGTCCTAGTAACGTTCTGAAAGTAAGACCAGATATTATTTATCGCGTCAACTTTGGTTAATAACTAACCAAAATATTCTAGTAAATAACCTAAATTTGTCTAATAATTTAAGTGAACGTCCTAGTAACGTTCTGAAAGTAAGAGCAGATATTATTTATCGTGTCAACTTTGGTTAATAACTAACCAAAATATTCTAGTAAATAACCAAAATTTGTCTAATAATTTAAGCGAACGTCCTTGTAACGTTCTAATAGTAAGAGCAGATATTATTTATCGCGTCAACTTTGGTTAATAACTAACCAAAATATTCTAGTAAATAACATAAATGTTTCTAATAATTTCAGTGAACGTCCTTGTAACGTTCTAAAAGTAAGACCAGATATTATTTATCGCGTCAACTTTGGTTAATAACTAACCAAAATATTCTAGTAAATAACCTAAATTTGTCTAATAATTTAAGTGAACGTCCTAGTAACGTTCTAAAAGTAGGACCAGATATTATTTATCGTGTCAACTTTGGTTAATAACTAACCAAAATATTCTAGTCAATAACCTAAATTTGTCTAATAATTTAAGTGAACGTCCTAGTAACGTTCTAAAAGTAAGACCAGATATTATTTATCGGGTCAACTTTGGTTAATAACTAACCAAAATATTCTAGTAAATTACCTACATTTGTCTAATAATTTCAGTGAACGTCCTTGTAACGTTCTAAAAGTAAGACCAGATATTATTTATCGCGTCAACTTTGGTTAATAACTAACCAAAATATTCTAGTAAATAACCTAAATTTGTCTAATAATTTAAGTGAACGTCCTAGTAACGTTCTAAAAGTAAGACCAGATATTATCTATCGTGTCAACTTTGGTTAATAACTAACCAAAATATTCTAGTAAATAACCTAAATTTGTCTAATAATTTAAGTGAACGTCCTAGTAACGTTCTAAAAGTAAGACCAGATATTATTTATCGTGTCAACCTTGGTTAATAACTAACCAAAATATTCTAGTAAATTACCTACATTTGTCTAATAATTTCAGTGAACGTCCTAGTAACGTTCTAAAAGTAAGTCCAGATATTATTTATCGGGTCAACTTTGGTTAATAACTAACCAAAATATTCTAGTAAATAACCTACATTTGTCAAATAATTTCAGTGAACGTCCTAGTAACGTTCTAAAAGTAAGACCAGATATTATTTATCGTGTCAACTTTGGTTAATAACTAACCAAAATATTCTAGTAAATAACCTAAATTTTTCTAATAATTTCAGTGAACGTGCTTGTAACGTTCTAAAAGTAAGACCAGATATAATTTATTGCGTCAACTTTGGTTAATAACTAACCAAAATATTCTAGTAAATAACCTAAATTTGTCTAATAATTTCAGTGAACGTCCCTGTAACGTTCTAAAAGTAAGACCAGATATATCCCAGTAGAAAGAAGGGTAATGCTTAATGGAGACAAGAAAAATTGGTAGTAAAAATTACAAACGTAAAAAATGCCCGCAAAAGCTGTATTCTACGAGTTGCATACACGCTGCTTTGCATTGCTCACTCAGGTGCTTCTTGCTGTCTAGTTTTATTAAATTGCATCAAGCAAAGGTGCTTTTTGCTGTCTATTTTTATTAAATTGCAACGAGCATCAAAGGTAGTTCTTGCTGTCTATTTTTATTAAATTGCATTGAGCATCAAAGGTGCTTCTTGCTGGCTAGTTTTATTAAATTGCATCGAGCATCAAAGGTGCTTCTTGCTGTCTAGTTTTATTCAATTGCATCGAGCATCAAAGGTGCTTCTTGCTGTCTAGTTTTATTCAATTGCATCGAGCATCAAAGGTGCATCTTGCTGTCTAGTTTTATTAAATTGCATCGAGCATCAAAGGTGCTTCTTGCTGTCTAGTTTTATTAAATTGCAACGAGCATCAAAGGTGCTTCTTGCTGTCTAGTTTTATTTTATTGAATGTAATTTTCATACTTGCATACTTGAAAATGAACAAGTTTTTGATGAAAGAGTTCATGAACGGAACAAAGAACGGAACGTGGAATGGAACAAAAAACGAAACATGGAACGGAACGTGGATTGGAACACAGAACAAAATGTAGAAAAAACACAAAACGGAACACAGAGTGGAATGCAGAAAGGGATGCACAACAGAACGCACGACGGAATACAGATCATTGTAACGCTAAGCGGAATGCAGTGTACGGAATGCACGGATCGGAACGAGATTAGAACGCGGATATCGGATAATGAAGCACGAAAAAAAACACGGAATGACACATGCAGAACAATCGTTACCCTCCGCATCCCATTCCGCTTTCCATTCTACATTCAGTTCCGTGTTTAATTCCACCTTCTGCTCCAAGTTCTGTTCCAAGTCTCGTTCCAAGTACCGTTAAAAGTTCCATTCCACGATTTGTTCCATCTTCCATTCATTGACTCTTTCATCATCGCTAAGCCCGGTAGACAGTCTAATTACCCATGGAAAGACCGGTTTTAAATCCGGTAGATAGGTCTCTTCCCGGCAGTAAGACCGGATAGCCCAGTAGAAAGATGGGCTAATGTCTAATGGAGACAAGAAAAGCTTGCTAGTAAAAATGACAAACGTAAAAGTTGCACGCAAAAGCTATATTGTACGAGTTGCATCTACGCTGCTTTGCATTGCTCACTAACGCTGCTTACTTAGTTCCAGAAGGAATAGAGAAGGTTATTTTTATTATTATTTAACTGGCAGACCTTTGCCTAGACCAGAAACAAGGAGTGACCCTCTTCACTGGTCTGTCGCAAAGGTTGGGGTAACAACGCCAGGCGGAAAACTGAAGAAGTTCTCCTACCCCTCAAATAACTAAGTTTTTATTTAATTGAATGTAATTTTCATGTCTGCATTTTTAAATATAGATTTATCGTGTTAACTTTGGTTAATAACTAACCAAAATATTCTAATAAATAACCTAAATTATTCTAATAATTTAAGTGAACGTCCTTGTAACGTTCTAAAAGTAAGACCAGATATTATTTATCGCGTCAACTTTGGTTAATAACTAACAAAGATATTCTAGTAAATAACCTAAATTTGTCTAATAATTTAAGTGAACGTCCTAGTAACGTTCTGAAAGTAAGAGCAGATATTATTTATCGTGTCAACTTTGGTTAATAACTAACCAAAATATTCTAGTAAATAACCTAAATTTGTCTTATAATTTAAGCGAACGTCCTTGTAACGTTCTAATAGTAAGACCAGATATTATTTATCGCGTCAACTTTGGTTAATAACTAACCAAAATATTCTAGTAAATAACATAAATGTTTCTAATAATTTCAGTGAACGTCCTTGTAACGTTCTAAAAGTAAGACCAGATATTATTTATCGCGTCAACTTTGGTTAATAACTAACCAAAATATTCTAGTAAATAACCTAAATTTGTCTAATAATTTAAGTGAACGTCCTAGTAACGTTCTAAAAGTAGGACCAGATATTATTTATCGTGTCAACTTTGGTTAATAACTAACCAAAATATTCTAGTAAATAACCTAAATTTGTCTAATAATTTAAGTGAACGTCCTAGTAACGTTCTAAAAGTAAGACCAGATATTATTTATCGCGTCAACTTTGGTTAATAACTAACCAAAATATTCTAGTAAATAACCTAAATTTGTCTAATAATTTAAGTGAACGTCCTAGTAACGTTCTGAAAGTAAGACCAGATATTATTTATCGCGTCAACTTTGGTTAATAACTAACCAAAATATTCTAGTAAATAACCTAAATTTGTCTAATAATTTAAGTGAACGTCCTAGTAACGTTCTGAAAGTAAGAGCAGATATTATTTATCGTGTCAACTTTGGTTAATAACTAACCAAAATATTCTAGTAAATAACCAAAATTTGTCTAATAATTTAAGCGAACGTCCTTGTAACGTTCTAATAGTAAGAGCAGATATTATTTATCGCGTCAACTTTGGTTAATAACTAACCAAAATATTCTAGTAAATAACATAAATGTTTCTAATAATTTCAGTGAACGTCCTTGTAACGTTCTAAAAGTAAGACCAGATATTATTTATCGCGTCAACTTTGGTTAATAACTAACCAAAATATTCTAGTAAATAACCTAAATTTGTCTAATAATTTAAGTGAACGTCCTAGTAACGTTCTAAAAGTAGGACCAGATATTATTTATCGTGTCAACTTTGGTTAATAACTAACCAAAATATTCTAGTCAATAACCTAAATTTGTCTAATAATTTAAGTGAACGTCCTAGTAACGTTCTAAAAGTAAGACCAGATATTATTTATCGGGTCAACTTTGGTTAATAACTAACCAAAATATTCTAGTAAATTACCTACATTTGTCTAATAATTTCAGTGAACGTCCTTGTAACGTTCTAAAAGTAAGACCAGATATTATTTATCGCGTCAACTTTGGTTAATAACTAACCAAAATATTCTAGTAAATAACATAAATGTTTCTAATAATTTAAGTGAACGTCCTAGTAACGTTCTGAAAGTAAGAGCAGATATTATTTATCGTGTCAACTTTGGTTAATAACTAACCAAAATATTCTAGTAAATAACCAAAATTTGTCTAATAATTTAAGCGAACGTCCTTGTAACGTTCTAATAGTAAGACCAGATATTATTTATCGCGTCAACTTTGGTTAATAACTAACCAAAATATTCTAGTAAATAACATAAATGTTTCTAATAATTTCAGTGAACGTCCTTGTAACGTTCTAAAAGTAAGACCAGATATTATTTATCGCGTCAACTTTGGTTAATAACTAACCAAAATATTCTAGTAAATAACCTAAATTTGTCTAATAATTTAAGTGAACGTCCTAGTAACGTTCTAAAAGTAGGACCAGATATTATTTATCGTGTCAACTTTGGTTAATAACTAACCAAAATATTCTAGTAAATAACCTAAATTTGTCTAATAATTTAAGTGAACGTCCTAGTAACGTTCTAAAAGTAAGACCAGATATTATTTATCGCGTCAACTTTGGTTAATAACTAACCAAAATATTCTAGTAAATAACCTAAATTTGTCTAATAATTTAAGTGAACGTCCTAGTAACGTTCTGAAAGTAAGACCAGATATTATTTATCGCGTCAACTTTGGTTAATAACTAACCAAAATATTCTAGTAAATAACCTAAATTTGTCTAATAATTTAAGTGAACGTCCTAGTAACGTTCTGAAAGTAAGAGCAGATATTATTTATCGTGTCAACTTTGGTTAATAACTAACCAAAATATTCTAGTAAATAACCAAAATTTGTCTAATAATTTAAGCGAACGTCCTTGTAACGTTCTAATAGTAAGAGCAGATATTATTTATCGCGTCAACTTTGGTTAATAACTAACCAAAATATTCTAGTAAATAACATAAATGTTTCTAATAATTTCAGTGAACGTCCTTGTAACGTTCTAAAAGTAAGACCAGATATTATTTATCGCGTCAACTTTGGTTAATAACTAACCAAAATATTCTAGTAAATAACCTAAATTTGTCTAATAATTTAAGTGAACGTCCTAGTAACGTTCTAAAAGTAGGACCAGATATTATTTATCGTGTCAACTTTGGTTAATAACTAACCAAAATATTCTAGTCAATAACCTAAATTTGTCTAATAATTTAAGTGAACGTCCTAGTAACGTTCTAAAAGTAAGACCAGATATTATTTATCGGGTCAACTTTGGTTAATAACTAACCAAAATATTCTAGTAAATTACCTACATTTGTCTAATAATTTCAGTGAACGTCCTTGTAACGTTCTAAAAGTAAGACCAGATATTATTTATCGCGTCAACTTTGGTTAATAACTAACCAAAATATTCTAGTAAATAACCTAAATTTGTCTAATAATTTAAGTGAACGTCCTAGTAACGTTCTAAAAGTAAGACCAGATATTATCTATCGTGTCAACTTTGGTTAATAACTAACCAAAATATTCTAGTAAATAACCTAAATTTGTCTAATAATTTAAGTGAACGTCCTAGTAACGTTCTAAAAGTAAGACCAGATATTATTTATCGTGTCAACCTTGGTTAATAACTAACCAAAATATTCTAGTAAATTACCTACATTTGTCTAATAATTTCAGTGAACGTCCTAGTAACGTTCTAAAAGTAAGACCAGATATTATTTATCGGGTCAACTTTGGTTAATAACTAACCAAAATATTCTAGTAAATAACCTACATTTGTCAAATAATTTCAGTGAACGTCCTAGTAACGTTCTAAAAGTAAGACCAGATATTATTTATCGTGTCAACTTTGGTTAATAACTAACCAAAATATTCTAGTAAATAACCTAAATTTTTCTAATAATTTCAGTGAACGTGCTTGTAACGTTCTAAAAGTAAGACCAGATATAATTTATTGCGTCAACTTTGGTTAATAACTAACCAAAATATTCTAGTAAATAACCTAAATTTGTCTAATAATTTCAGTGAACGTCCCTGTAACGTTCTAAAAGTAAGACCAGATATATCCCAGTAGAAAGAAGGGTAATGCTTAATGGAGACAAGAAAAATTGGTAGTAAAAATTACAAACGTAAAAAATGCCCGCAAAAGCTGTATTCTACGAGTTGCATACACGCTGCTTTGCATTGCTCACTCAGGTGCTTCTTGCTGTCTAGTTTTATTAAATTGCATCAAGCAAAGGTGCTTTTTGCTGTCTATTTTTATTAAATTGCAACGAGCATCAAAGGTAGTTCTTGCTGTCTATTTTTATTAAATTGCATTGAGCATCAAAGGTGCTTCTTGCTGGCTAGTTTTATTAAATTGCATCGAGCATCAAAGGTGCTTCTTGCTGTCTAGTTTTATTCAATTGCATCGAGCATCAAAGGTGCTTCTTGCTGTCTAGTTTTATTCAATTGCATCGAGCATCAAAGGTGCATCTTGCTGTCTAGTTTTATTAAATTGCATCGAGCATCAAAGGTGCTTCTTGCTGTCTAGTTTTATTAAATTGCAACGAGCATCAAAGGTGCTTCTTGCTGTCTAGTTTTATTTTATTGAATGTAATTTTCATACTTGCATACTTGAAAATGAACAAGTTTTTGATGAAAGAGTTCATGAACGGAACAAAGAACGGAACGTGGAATGGAACAAAAAACGAAACATGGAACGGAACGTGGATTGGAACACAGAACAAAATGTAGAAAAAACACAAAACGGAACACAGAGTGGAATGCAGAAAGGGATGCACAACAGAACGCACGACGGAATACAGATCATTGTAACGCTAAGCGGAATGCAGTGTACGGAATGCACGGATCGGAACGAGATTAGAACGCGGATATCGGATAATGAAGCACGAAAAAAAACACGGAATGACACATGCAGAACAATCGTTACCCTCCGCATCCCATTCCGCTTTCCATTCTACATTCAGTTCCGTGTTTAATTCCACCTTCTGCTCCAAGTTCTGTTCCAAGTCTCGTTCCAAGTACCGTTAAAAGTTCCATTCCACGATTTGTTCCATCTTCCATTCATTGACTCTTTCATCATCGCTAAGCCCGGTAGACAGTCTAATTACCCATGGAAAGACCGGTTTTAAATCCGGTAGATAGGTCTCTTCCCGGCAGTAAGACCGGATAGCCCAGTAGAAAGATGGGCTAATGTCTAATGGAGACAAGAAAAGCTTGCTAGTAAAAATGACAAACGTAAAAGTTGCACGCAAAAGCTATATTGTACGAGTTGCATCTACGCTGCTTTGCATTGCTCACTAACGCTGCTTACTTAGTTCCAGAAGGAATAGAGAAGGTTATTTTTATTATTATTTAACTGGCAGACCTTTGCCTAGACCAGAAACAAGGAGTGACCCTCTTCACTGGTCTGTCGCAAAGGTTGGGGTAACAACGCCAGGCGGAAAACTGAAGAAGTTCTCCTACCCCTCAAATAACTAAGTTTTTATTTAATTGAATGTAATTTTCATGTCTGCATTTTTAAATATAGATTTATCGTGTTAACTTTGGTTAATAACTAACCAAAATATTCTAATAAATAACCTAAATTATTCTAATAATTTAAGTGAACGTCCTTGTAACGTTCTAAAAGTAAGACCAGATATTATTTATCGCGTCAACTTTGGTTAATAACTAACAAAGATATTCTAGTAAATAACCTAAATTTGTCTAATAATTTAAGTGAACGTCCTAGTAACGTTCTGAAAGTAAGAGCAGATATTATTTATCGTGTCAACTTTGGTTAATAACTAACCAAAATATTCTAGTAAATAACCTAAATTTGTCTTATAATTTAAGCGAACGTCCTTGTAACGTTCTAATAGTAAGACCAGATATTATTTATCGCGTCAACTTTGGTTAATAACTAACCAAAATATTCTAGTAAATAACATAAATGTTTCTAATAATTTCAGTGAACGTCCTTGTAACGTTCTAAAAGTAAGACCAGATATTATTTATCGCGTCAACTTTGGTTAATAACTAACCAAAATATTCTAGTAAATAACCTAAATTTGTCTAATAATTTAAGTGAACGTCCTAGTAACATTCTAAAAGTAGGACCAGATATTATTTATCGTGTCAACTTTGGTTAATAACTAACCAAAATATTCTAGTAAATAACCTAAATTTGTCTAATAATTTAATAGAACGTCCTAGTAACGTTCTAAAAGTAAGACCAGATATTATTTATCGGGTCAACTTTGGTTAATAACTAACCAAAATATTCTAGTAAATTACCTACATTTGTCTAATAATTTCAGTGAACGTCCTTGTAACGTTCTAAAAGTAAGACCAGATATTATTTATCGCGTCAACTTTGGTTAATAACTAACCAAAATATTCTAGTAAATAACCTAAATTTGTCTAATAATTTAAGTGAACGTCCTAGTAACGTTCTAAAAGTAAGACCAGATATTATCTATCGTGTCAACTTTGGTTAATAACTAACCAAAATATTCTAGTAAATAACCTAAATTTGTCTAATAATTTAAGTGAACGTCCTAGTAACGTTCTAAAAGTAAGACCAGATATTATTTATCGTGTCAACTTTGGTTAATAACTAACCAAAGTATTCTAGTAAATAACCTACATTTGTCTAATAATTTCAGTGAACGTCCTAGTAACGTTCTAAAAGTAAGACCAGATATTATTTATCGTGTCAACTTTGGTTAATAACTAACCAAAATATTCTAGTAAATAACCTAAATTTGTCTAATAATTTAAGCGAACGTCCTTGTAACGTTCTAATAGTAAGACCAGATATTATTTATCGCGTCAACTTTGGTTAATAACTAACCAAAATATTCTAGTAAATAACATAAATGTTTCTAATAATTTCAGTGAACGTCCTTGTAACGTTCTAAAAGTAAGACCAGATATTATTTATCGCGTCAACTTTGGTTAATAACTAACCAAAATATTCTAGTAAATAACCTAAATTTGTCTAATAATTTAAGTGAACGTCCTAGTAACGTTCTAAAAGTAGGACCAGATATTATTTATCGTGTCAACTTTGGTTAATAACTAACCAAAATATTCTAGTAAATAACCTAAATTTGTCTAATAATTTAAGTGAACGTCCTAGTAACGTTCTAAAAGTAAGACCAGATATTATTTATCGCGTCAACTTTGGTTAATAACTAACCAAAATATTCTAGTAAATAACCTAAATTTGTCTAATAATTTAAGTGAAAGTCCTAGTAACGTTCTAAAAGTAAGACCAGATATTATCTATCGTGTCAACTTTGGTTAATAACTAACCAAAATATTCTAGTAAATAACCTAAATTTGTCTAATAATTTAAGTGAACGTCCTAGTAACGTTCTAAAAGTAAGACCAGATATTATTTATCGTGTCAACTTTGGTTAATAACTAACCAAAATATTCTAGTAAATAACCTACATTTGTCTAATAATTTCAGTGAACGTCCTAGTAACGTTCTAAAAGTAAGACCAGATATTATTTATCGTGTCAACTTTGGTTAATAACTAACCAAAATATTCTAGTAAATAACCTAAATTTTTCTAATAATTTCAGTGAACGTCCTTGTAACGTTCTAAAAGTAAGACCAGATATTATTTATCGCGTCAACTTTGGTTAATAACTAACCAAAATATTCTAGTAAATAATCTAAATTTGTCTAATAATTTCAGTGAACGTCCCTGTAACGTTCTAAAAGTAAGACCAGATATAGCCCAGTAGAAAGAAGGGTAATGCCTAATGGAGACAAGAAAAATTGGTAGTAAAAATTACAAACGTAAAAAATACCCGCAAAAGCTGTATTCTACGAGTTGCATACACACTGCTTTGTATTGCTCACTCAGGTGCTTCTTGCTGTCTAGTTTTATTAAATTGCATCGAGCAAAGGTGCTTTTTGCTGTCTATTTTTATTAAATTGCATCGAGCATCAAAGGTGCTTCTTGCTGTTTAGTTTTATTAAATTGCATCGAGCATCAAAGGTGCTTCTTGCTGTCTAGTTTTATTCAATTGCATCGAGCATCAAAGGTGCTTCTTGCTGTCTAGTTTTATTAAATTGCATCGAGCATCAAAGGTGCTTCTTGCTGTCTAGTTTTATTCAATTGCATCGAGCATCAAAGGTGCTTCTTGCTGTCTAGTTTTATTAAATTGCATCGAGCATCAAAGGTGCTTCTTGCTGTCTAGTTTTATTAAATTGCATCGAGCATCAAAGGTGCTTCTTGCTGTCTAGTTTTATTAAATTGCAACGAGCATCAAAGGTGCTTCTTGCTGTCTAGTTTTATTTTATTGAATGTAATTTTCATGTTTTCATGAAAAAATCACCTGCTGGCTCAGGTGGGATTCGAATCCACGACCTCCTGCTTACTAGTGCAGGTGCCATACCGCTAGGCCACCGAGCTAGCTGGGGTCAGCGGGGTGAATCGAATCCAATATTGCGACAAGTACCGAACTGCATACTTGAAAATGAACAAGTTTTTGATGAAAGAGTTCATGAACGGAACAAAGAACGGAACGTGGAATGGAACAAAGAACGAAACATGGAACGGAACGTGGATTGGAACACAGAACAAAATGTAGAAAAAACACAGAACGGAACACAGAGTGGAATGCAGAAAGGGATGCACAACAGAACGCACGACGGAATACAGATCATTGGAACGCTAAGCGGAATGCAGTGTACGGAATGCACGGATCGGAACGAGATTAGAATGCGGATATCGGATAATGAAGCACGAAAAAAAACACGGAATGACACATGCAGAACAATCGTTACCCTCCGCATCCCATTCCGCTTTCCATTCTACATTCAGTTCCGTGTTTAATTCCACCTTCTGCTCCAAGTTCTGTTCCAAGTCTCGTTCCAAGTACCGTTAAAAGTTCCATTCCACGATTTGTTCCATCTTCCATTCATTGACTCTTTCATCATCGCTAAGCCCGGTAGACAGTCTAATTACCCATGGAAAGACCGGTTTTAAATCCGGTAGATAGGTCTCTTCCCGGCAGTAAGACCGGATAGCCCAGTAGAAAGATGGGCTAATGTCTAATGGAGACAAGAAAAGCTTGCTAGTAAAAATGACAAACGTAAAAGTTGCACGCAAAAGCTATATTGTACGAGTTGCATCTACGCTGCTTTGCATTGCTCACTAACGCTGCTTACTTAGTTCCAGAAGGAATAGAGAAGGTTATTATTATTATTATTTAACTGGCAGACCTTTGCCTAGACCAGAAACAAGGAGTGACCCTCTTCACTGATCTGTCGCAAAGGTTGGGGTAACAACGCCAGGCGGAAAACTGAAGAAGTTCTCCTACCCCTCAAATAACTAAGTTTTTATTTAATTGAATGTAATTTTCATGTCTGCATTTTTAAATATAGATTTATCGTATTAACTTTGGTTAATAACTAACCAAAATATTCTATTAAATAACCTAAATTTGTCTAATAATTTCAGTGAACGTCCTTGTAACGTTCTTAAAGAAAGACCAGATATTATTTATCACGTCAACTTTGGTTAATAACTAACAAAAATATTCTAGTAAATAACCTAAATTATTCTAATAATTTAAGTGAACGTCCTTGTAACGTTCTAAAAGTAAGACCAGATATTATTTATCGCGTCAACTTTGGTTAATAACTAACCAAAATATTCTAGTAAATAACCTAAATTTGTCTAATAATTTAAGTGAACGTCCTAGTAACGTTCTGAAAGTAAGACCAGATATTATTTATCGTGTCAACTTTGGTTAATAACTAACCAAAATATTCTAGTAAATAACCTAAATTTGTCTAATAATTTAAGCGAACGTCCTTGTAACGTTCTAAAGGTAAGACCAGATATTATTGATCGCGTCAACTTTGGTTAATAACTAACCAAAATATTCTAGTAAATAACCTAAATTTTTCTAATAATTTCAGTGAACGTCCTTGTAACGTTCTAAAAGTAAGACCAGATATTATTTATCGCGTCAACTTTGGTTAATAACTAACCAAAATATTCTAGTAAATAACCTAAATTTGTCTAATAATTTAAGTGAACGTCCTAGTAACGTTCTAAAAGTAAGACCAGATATTATTTATCGTGTCAACTTTGGTTAATAACTAACCAAAATATTCTAGTAAGTAGCCTAAATTTGTCTAATAATTTAAGTGAACGTCCTAGTAACGTTCTGAAAGTAAGACCAGATATTATTTATCGTGTCAACTTTGGTTAATATTAATAACTAACCAAAATATTCTAGTAAATAACCTAAATTTGTCTAATAATTAAAGCGAGCGTCCTTGTAATGTTCTAAAAGTAAGACCAGATATTATTTATCGCGTCAACTTTGGTTAATAACTAACCAAAATTATCTAGTAAATAACCTAAATTTTTTTTAATAATTTCAGTGAACGTCCTTGTAACGTTCTAAAAGTAAGACCAGATATTATTTATCACGTCAACTTTGGTTAATAACTAACCAAAATATTATAGTAAATAACAGAAATGTTTCTAATAATTTCAGTGAACGTCCTTGTAACGTTCTAAAAGTAAGACCAGATATTATTTATCGCGTCAACTTTGGTTAATAACTAACCAAAATATTCTAGTAAATAACCTAAATTTGTCTAATAATTTAAGTGAACGTCCTAGTAACGTTCTAAAAGTAAGACCAGATATTATCTATCGTGTCAACTTTGGTTAATAACTAACCAAAATATTCTAGTAAATAACCTAAATTTGTCTAATAATTTAAGTGAACGTCCTAGTAACGTTCTAAAAGTAAGACCAGATATTATTTATCGTGTCAACTTTGGTTAATAACTAACCAAAATATTCTAGTAAATAACCTAAATTTGTCTAATAATTTAAGCGAACGTCCTTGTAACGTTCTAATAGTAAGACCAGATATTATTTATCGCGTCAACTTTGGTTAATAACTAACCAAAATATTCTAGTAAATAACATAAATGTTTCTAATAATTTCAGTGAACGTCCTTGTAACGTTCTAAAAGTAAGACCAGATATTATTTATCGCGTCAACTTTGGTTAATAACTAACCAAAATATTCTAGTAAATAACCTAAATTTGTCTAATAATTTAAGTGAACGTCCTAGTAACGTTCTAAAAGTAGGACCAGATATTATTTATCGTGTCAACTTTGGTTAATAACTAACCAAAATATTCTAGTAAATAACCTAAATTTGTCTAATAATTTAAGTGAACGTCCTAGTAACGTTCTAAAAGTAAGACCAGATATTATTTATCGTGTCAACTTTGGTTAATAACTAACCAAAATATTCTAGTAAGTAGCCTAAATTTGTCTAATAATTTAAGTGAACGTCCTAGTAACGTTCTGAAAGTAAGACCAGATATTATTTATCGTGTCAACTTTGGTTAATATTAATAACTAACCAAAATATTCTAGTAAATAACATAAATTTGTCTAATAATTAAAGCGAGCGTCCTTGTAATGTTCTAAAAGTAAGACCAGATATTATTTATCGCGTCAACTTTGGTTAATAACTAACCAAAATTATCTAGTAAATAACCTAATTTTTTTTAAATAATTTCAGTGAACGTCCTTGTAACGTTCTAAAAGTAAGACCAGATATTATTTATCACGTCAACTTTGGTTAATAACTAACCAAAATATTATAGTAAATAACAGAAATGTTTCTAATAATTTCAGTGAACGTCCTTGTAACGTTCTAAAAGTAAGACCAGATATTATTTATCGCGTCAACTTTGGTTAATAACTAACCAAAATTATCTAGTAAATAACCTAATTTTTTTTAAATAATTTCAGTGAACGTCCTTGTAACGTTCTAAAAGTAAGACCAGATATTATTTATCACGTCAACTTTGGTTAATAACTAACCAAAATATTATAGTAAATAACAGAAATGTTTCTAATAATTTCAGTGAACGTCCTTGTAACGTTCTAAAAGTAAGACCAGATATTATTTATCGCGTCAACTTTGGTTAATAACTAACCAAAATATTCTAGTAAATAACCTAAATTTGTCTAATAATTTAAGTGAACGTCCTAGTAACGTTCTAAAAGTAAGACCAGATATTATCTATCGTGTCAACTTTGGTTAATAACTAACCAAAATATTCTAGTAAATAACCTAAATTTGTCTAATAATTTAAGTGAACGTCCTAGTAACGTTCTAAAAGTAAGACCAGATATTATTTATCGTGTCAACTTTGGTTAATAACTAACCAAAATATTCTAGTAAATAACCTAAATTTGTCTAATAATTTAAGCGAACGTCCTTGTAACGTTCTAATAGTAAGACCAGATATTATTTATCGCGTCAACTTTGGTTAATTACTAACCAAAATATTCTAGTAAATAACATAAATGTTTCTAATAATTTCAGTGAACGTCCTTGTAACGTTCTAAAAGTAAGACCAGATATTATTTATCGCGTCAACTTTGGTTAATAACTAACCAAAATATTCTAGTAAATAACCTAAATTTGTCTAATAATTTAAGTGAACGTCCTAGTAACGTTCTAAAAGTAGGACCAGATATTATTTATCGTGTCAACTTTGGTTAATAACTAACCAAAATATTCTAGTAAATAACCTAAATTTGTCTAATAATTTTAGTGAACGTCCTAGTAACGTTCTAAAAGTAAGACCAGATATTATTTATCGGGTCAACTTTGGTTAATAACTAACCAAAATATTCTAGTAAATTACCTACATTTGTCTAATAATTTCAGTGAACGTCCTTGTAACGTTCTAAAAGTAAGACCAGATATTATTTATCGCGTCAACTTTGGTTAATAACTAACCAAAATATTCTAGTAAATAACCTAAATTTGTCTAATAATTTAAGTGAACGTCCTAGTAACGTTCTAAAAGTAAGACCAGATATTATCTATCGTGTCAACTTTGGTTAATAACTAACCAAAATATTCTAGTAAATAACCTAAATTTGTCTAATAATTTAAGTGAACGTCCTAGTAACGTTCTAAAAGTAAGACCAGATATTATTTATCGTGTCAACTTTGGTTAATAACTAACCAAAGTATTCTAGTAAATAACCTACATTTGTCTAATAATTTCAGTGAACGTCCTAGTAACGTTCTAAAAGTAAGACCAGATATTATTTATCGTGTCAACTTTGGTTAATAACTAACCAAAATATTCTAGTAAATAACCTAAATTTGTCTAATAATTTAAGCGAACGTCCTTGTAACGTTCTAATAGTAAGACCAGATATTATTTATCGCGTCAACTTTGGTTAATAACTAACCAAAATATTCTAGTAAATAACATAAATGTTTCTAATAATTTCAGTGAACGTCCTTGTAACGTTCTAAAAGTAAGACCAGATATTATTTATCGCGTCAACTTTGGTTAATAACTAACCAAAATATTCTAGTAAATAACCTAAATTTGTCTAATAATTTAAGTGAACGTCCTAGTAACGTTCTAAAAGTAAGACCAGATATTATCTATCGTGTCAACTTTGGTTAATAACTAACCAAAATATTCTAGTAAATTACCTACATTTGTCTAATAATTTCAGTGAACGTCCTAGTAACGTTCTAAAAGTAAGACCAGATATTATTTATCGGGTCAACTTTGGTAAATAACTAACCAAAATATTCTAGTAAATAACCTACATTTGTCAAATAATTTCAGTGAACGTCCTAGTAACGTTCTAAAAGTAAGACCAGATATTATTTATCGTGTCAACTTTGGTTAATAACTAACCAAAATATTCTAGTAAATAACCTAAATTTTTCTAATAATTTCAGTGAACGTGCTTGTAACGTTCTAAAAGTAAGACCAGATATAATTTATTGCGTCAACTTTGGTTAATAACTAACCAAAATATTCTAGTAAATAACCTAAATTTGTCTAATAATTTCAGTGAACGTCCCTGTAACGTTCTAAAAGTAAGACCAGATATATCCCAGTAGAAAGAAGGGTAATGCTTAATGGAGACAAGAAAAATTGGTAGTAAAAATTACAAACGTAAAAAATGCCCGCAAAAGCTGTATTCTACGAGTTGCATACACGCTGCTTTGCATTGCTCACTCAGGTGCTTCTTGCTGTCTAGTTTTATTAAATTGCATCGAGCAAAGGTGCTTTTTGCTGTCTATTTTTATTAAATTGCATCGAGCATCAAAGGTGCTTCTTGCTGTCTATTTTTATTAAATTGCATTGAGCATCAAAGGTGCTTCTTGCTGTCTAGTTTTATTAAATTGCATCGAGCATCAAAGGTGCTTCTTGCTGTCTAGTTTTATTCAATTGCATCGAGCATCAAAGGTGCTTCTTGCTGTCTAGTTTTATTCAATTGCATCGAGCATCAAAGGTGCTTCTTGCTGTCTAGTTTTATTAAATTGCATCGAGCATCAAAGGTGCTTCTTGCTGTCTAGTTTGATTAAATTGCACCGAGCATCAAAGGTGCTTCTTGCTGTCTAGTTTTATTAAATTGCATCGAGCATCAAAGGTGCTTCTTGCTGTCTAGTTTTATTAAATTGCAACGAGCATCAAAGGTGCTTCTTGCTGTCTAGTTTTATTTTATTGAATGTAATTTTCATGTTTTCATGAAAAAGTCACATGCTGGCTCAGGTGGGATTCGAATCCACGACCTCCTGCTTACTAGTGCAGGTGCCATACCGCTAGGCCACCGAGCTAGCTGGGGTCAGCGGGGTGAATCGAATCCAATATTGCGGCAAGTACCGAACTGCATACTTGAAAATGAACAAGTTTTTGATGAAAGAGTTCATGAACGGAACAAAGAACGGAACGTGGAATGGAACAAAAAACGAAACATGGAACGGAACGTGGATTGGAACACAGAACAAAATGTAGAAAAAACACAAAACGGAACACAGAGTGGAATGCAGAAAGGGATGCACAACAGAACGCACGACGGAATACAGATCATTGTAACGCTAAGCGGAATGCAGTGTACGGAATGCATGGATCGGAACGAGATTAGAACGCGGATATCGGATAATGAAGCACGAAAAAAAACACGGAATGACACATGCAGAACAATCGTTACCCTCCGCATCCCATTCCGCTTTCCATTCTACATTCAGTTCCGTGTTTAATTCCACCTTCTGCTCCAAGTTCTGTTCCAAGTCTCGTTCCAAGTACCGTTAAAAGTTCCATTCCACGATTTGTTCCATCTTCCATTCATTGACTCTTTCATCATCGCTAAGCCCGGTAGACAGTCTAATTACCCATGGAAAGACCGGTTTTAAATCCGGTAGATAGGTCTCTTCCCGGCAGTAAGACCGGATAGCCCAGTAGAAAGATGGGCTAATGTCTAATGGAGACAAGAAAAGCTTGCTAGTAAAAATGACAAACGTAAAAGTTGCACGCAAAAGCTATATTGTACGAGTTGCATCTACGCTGCTTTGCATTGCTCACTAACGCTGCTTACTTAGTTCCAGAAGGAATAGAGAAGGTTATTATTATTATTATTTAACTGGTAGACCTTTGCCTAGACCAGAAACAAGGAGTGACCCTCTTCACTGGTCTGTCGCAAAGGTTGGGGTAACAACGCCAGGCGGAAAACTGAAGAAGTTCTCCTACCCCTCAAATAACTAAGTTTTTATTTAATTGAATGTAATTTTCATGTCAGCATTTTTAAATATAGATTTATCGTGTTAACTTTGGTTAATAACTAACCAAAATATTCTAATAAATAACCTAAATTATTCTAATAATTTAAGTGAACGTCCTTGTAACGTTCTGAAAGTAAGAGCAGATATTATTTATCGTGTCAACTTTGGTTAATAACTAACCAAAATATTCTAGTAAATAACCTAAATTTGTCTAATAATTTAAGCGAACGTCCTTGTAACGTTCTAATAGTAAGACCAGATATTATTTATCGCGTCAGCTTTGGTTAATAACTAACCAAAATATTCTAGTAAATAACATAAATGTTTCTAATAATTTCAGTGAACGTCCTTGTAACGTTCTAAAAGTAAGACCAGATATTATTTATCGTGTCAACTTTGGTTAATAACTAACCAAAATATTCTAGTAAATTACCTACATTTGTCTAATAATTTCAGTGAACGTCCTAGTAACGTTCTAAAAGTAAGACCAGATATTATTTATCGTGTCAACTTTGGTTAATAACTAACCAAAATATTCTAGTAAATAACCTAAATTTTTCTAATAATTTCAGTGAACGTGCTTGTAACGTTCTAAAAGTAAGACCAGATATAATTTATTGCTTCAACTTTGGTTAATAACTAACCAAAATATTCTAGTAAATAACCTAAATTTGTCTAATAATTTCAGTGAACGTCCCTGTAACGTTCTAAAAGTAAGACCAGATATATCCCAGTAGAAAGAAGGGTAATGCTTAATGGAGACAAGAAAAATTGGTAGTAAAAATTACAAACGTAAAAAATGCCCGCAAAAGCTGTATTCTACGAGTTGCATACACGCTGCTTTGCATTGCTCACTCAGGTGCTTCTTGCTGTCTAGTTTTATTAAATTGCATCGAGCAAAGGTGCTTTTTGCTGTCTATTTTTATTAAATTGCATCGAGCATCAAAGGTGCTTCTTGCTGTCTATTTTTATTAAATTGCATTGAGCATCAAAGGTGCTTCTTGCTGTCTAGTTTTATTAAATTGCATCGAGCATCAAAGGTGCTTCTTGCTGTCTAGTTTTATTCAATTGCATCGAGCATCAAAGGTGCTTCTTGCTGTCTAGTTTGATTAAATTGCACCAAGCATCAAAGGTGCTTCTTGCTGTCTAGTTTTATTAAATTGCATCGAGCATCAAAGGTGCTTCTTGCTGTCTAGTTTTATTAAATTGCAACGAGCATCAAAGGTGCTTCTTGCTGTCTAGTTTTATTAAATTGCATCGAGCATCAAAGGTGCTTCTTGCTGTCTAGTTTTATTAAATTGCAACGAGCATCAAAGGTGCTTCTTGCTGTCTAGTTTTATTTTATTGAATGTAATTTTCATGTTTTCATGAAAAAGTCACATGCTGGCTCAGGTGGGATTCGAATCCACGACCTCCTGCTTACTAGTGCAGGTGCCATACCGCTAGGCCACCGAGCTAGCTGGGGTCAGCGGGGTGAATCGAATCCAATATTGCGGCAAGTACCGAACTGCATACTTGAAAATGAACAAGTTTTTGATGAAAGAGTTCATGAACGGAACAAAGAACGGAACGTGGAATGGAACAAAAAACGAAACATGGAACGGAACGTGGATTGGAACACAGAACAAAATGTAGAAAAAACACAAAACGGAACACAGAGTGGAATGCAGAAAGGGATGCACAACAGAACGCACGACGGAATACAGATCATTGTAACGCTAAGCGGAATGCAGTGTACGGAATGCACGGATCGGAACGAGATTAGAACGCGGATATCCGATAATGAAGCACGAAAAAAAACACGGAATGACACATGCAGAACAATCGTTACCCTCCGCATCCCATTCCGCTTTCCATTCTACATTCAGTTCCGTGTTTAATTCCACCTTCTGCTCCAAGTTCTGTTCCAAGTCTCGTTCCAAGTACCGTTTAAAGTTCCATTCCACGATTTGTTCCATCTTCCATTCATTGACTCTTTCATCATCGCTAAGCCCGGTAGACAGTCTAATTACCCATGGAAAGACCGGTTTTAAATCCGGTAGATAGGTCTCTTCCCGGCAGTAAGACCGGATAGCCCAGTAGAAAGATGGGCTAATGTCTAATGGAGACAAGAAAAGCTTGCTAGTAAAAATGACAAACGTAAAAGTTGCACGCAAAAGCTATATTGTACGAGTTGCATCTACGCTGCTTTGCATTGCTCACTAACGCTGCTTACTTAGTTCCAGAAGGAATAGAGAAGGTTATTATTATTATTATTTAACTGGCAGACCTTTGCCTAGACCAGAAACAAGGAGTGACCCTCTTCACTGGTCTGTCGCAAAGGTTGGGGTAACAACGCAAGGCGGAAAACTGAAGAAGTTCTCCTACCCCTCAAATAACTAAGTTTTTATTTAATTGAATGTAATTTTCATGTCTGCATTTTTAAATATAGATTTATCGTGTTAACTTTGGTTAATAACTAACCAAAATATTCTAATAAATAACCTAAATTATTCTAATAATTTAAGTGAACGTCCTTGTAACGTTCTAAAAGTAAGACCAGATATTATTTATCGCGTCAACTTTGGTTAATAACTAACGAAAATATTCTAGTAAATAACCTAAATTTGTCTAATAATTTAAGTGAACGTCCTAGTAACGTTCTGAAAGTAAGAGCAGATATTATTTATCGTGTCAACTTTGGTTAATAACTAACCAAAATATTCTAGTAAATAACCTAAATTTGTCTAATAATTTAAGCGAACGTCCTTGTAACGTTCTAATAGTAAGACCAGATATTATTTATCGCGTCAACTTTGGTTAATAACTAACCAAAATATTCTAGTAAATAACATAAATGTTTCTAATAATTTCAGTGAACGTCCTTGTAACGTTCTAAAAGTAAGACCAGATATTATTTATCGCGTCAACTTTGGTTAATAACTAACCAAAATATTCTAGTAAATAACCTAAATTTGTCTAATAATTTAAGTGAACGTCCTAGTAACGTTCTAAAAGTAGGACCAGATATTATTTATCGTGTCAACTTTGGTTAATAACTAACCAAAATATTCTAGTTAATAACCTAAATTTGTCTAATAATTTAAGTGAACGTCCTAGTAACGTTCTAAAAGTAAGACCAGATATTATTTATCGGGTCAACTTTGGTTAATAACTAACCAAAATATTCTAGTAAATTACCTACATTTGTCTAATAATTTCAGTGAACGTCCTTGTAACGTTCTAAAAGTAAGACCAGATATTATTTATCGCGTCAACTTTGGTTAATAACTAAGCAAAATATTCTAGTAAATAACCTAAATTTGTCTAATAATTTAAGTGAACGTCCTAGTAACGTTCTAAAAGTAAGACCAGATATTATCTATCGTGTCAACTTTGGTTAATAACTAACCAAAATATTCTAGTAAATAACCTAAATTTGTCTAATAATTTAAGTGAACGTCCTAGTAACGTTCTAAAAGTAAGACCAGATATTATTTATCGTGTCAACTTTGGTTAATAACTAACCAAAGTATTCTAGTAAATAACCTACATTTGTCTAATAATTTCAGTGAACGTCCTAGTAACGTTCTAAAAGTAAGACCAGATATTATTTATCGTGTCAACTTTGGTTAATAACTAACCAAAATATTCTAGTAAATAACCTAAATTTGTCTAATAATTTAAGCGAACGTCCTTGTAACGTTCTAATAGTAAGACCAGATATTATTTATCGCGTCAACTTTGGTTAATAACTAACCAAAATATTCTAGTAAATAACATAAATGTTTCTAATAATTTCAGTGAACGTCCTTGTAACGTTCTAAAAGTAAGACCAGATATTATTTATCGCGTCAACTTTGGTTAATAACTAACCAAAATATTATAGTAAATAACCTAAATTTGTCTAATAATTTAAGTGAACGTCCTAGTAACGTTCTAAAAGTAGGACCAGATATTATTTATCGTGTCAACTTTGGTTAATAACTAACCAAAATATTCTAGTAAATAACCTAAATTTGTCTAATAATTTAAGTGAACGTCCTAGTAACGTTCTAAAAGTAAGACCAGATATTATTTATCGGGTCAACTTTGGTTAATAACTAACCAAAATATTCTAGTAAATTACCTACATTTGTCTAATATTTTCAGTGAACGTCCTTGTAACGTTCTAAAAGTAAGACCAGATATTATTTATCGCGTCAACTTTGGTTAATAACTAACCAAAATATTCTAGTAAATAACCTAAATTTGTCTAATAATTTAAGTGAACGTCCTAGTAACGTTCTAAAAGTAAGACCAGATATTATCTATCGTGTCAACTTTGGTTAATAACTAACCAAAATATTCTAGTAAATAACCTAAATTTGTCTAATAATTTAAGTGAACGTCCTAGTAACGTTCTAAAAGTAAGACCAGATATTATTTATCGTGTCAACTTTGGTTAATAACTAACCAAAATATTCTAGTAAATAACCTACATTTGTCTAATAATTTCAGTGAACGTCCTAGTAACGTTCTAAAAGTAAGACCAGATATTATTTATCGTGTCAACTTTGGTTAATAACTAACCAAAATATTCTAGTAAATAACCTAAATTTTTCTAATAATTTCAGTGAACGTCCTTGTAACGTTCTAAAAGTAAGACCAGATATTATTTATCGCGTCAACTTTGGTTAATAACTAACCAAAATATTCTAGTAAATAATCTAAATTTGTCTAATAATTTCAGTGAACGTCCCTGTAACGTTCTAAAAGTAAGACCAGATATAGCCCAGTAGAAAGAAGGGTAATGCCTAATGGAGACAAGAAAAATTGGTAGTAAAAATTACAAACGTAAAAAATGCCCGCAAAAGCTGTATTCTACGAGTTGCATACACACTGCTTTGCATTGCTCACTCAGGTGCTTCTTGCTGTCTAGTTTTATTAAATTGCATCGAGCAAAGGTGCTTTTTGCTGTCTATTTTTATTAAATTGCATCGAGCATCAAAGGTGCTTCTTGCTGTTTAGTTTTATTAAATTGCATCGAGCATCAAAGGTGCTTCTTGCTGTCTAGTTTTATTCAATTGCATCGAGCATCAAAGGTGCTTCTTGCTGTCTAGTTTTATTAAATTGCATCGAGCATCAAAGGTGCTTCTTGCTGTCTAGTTTTATTCAATTGCATCGAGCATCAAAGGTGCTTCTTGCTGTCTAGTTTTATTAAATTGCATCGAGCATCAAAGGTGCTTCTTGCTGTCTAGTTTTATTAAATTGCATCGAGCATCAAAGGTGCTTCTTGCTGTCTAGTTTTATTAAATTGCAACGAGCATCAAAGGTGCTTCTTGCTGTCTAGTTTTATTTTATTGAATGTAATTTTCATGTTTTCATGAAAAAATCACCTGCTGGCTCAGGTGGGATTCGAATCCACGACCTCCTGCTTACTAGTGCAGGTGCCATACCGCTAGGCCACCGAGCTAGCTGGGGTCAGCGGGGTGAATCGAATCCAATATTGCGGCAAGTACCGAACTGCATACTTGAAAATGAACAAGTTTTTGATGAAAGAGTTCATGAACGGAACAAAGAACGGAACGTGGAATGGAACAAAGAACGAAACATGGAACGGAACGTGGATTGGAACACAGAACAAAATGTAGAAAAAACACAGAACGGAACACAGAGTGGAATGCAGAAAGGGATGCACAACAGAACGCACGACGGAATACAGATCATTGGAACGCTAAGCGGAATGCAGTGTACGGAATGCACGGATCGGAACGAGATTAGAATGCGGATATCGGATAATGAAGCACGAAAAAAAACACGGAATGACACATGCAGAACAATCGTTACCCTCCGCATCCCATTCCGCTTTCCATTCTACATTCAGTTCCGTGTTTAATTCCACCTTCTGCTACAAGTTCTGTTCCAAGTCTCATTCCAAGTACCGTTAAAAGTTCCATTCCACGATTTGTTCCATCTTCCATTCATTGACTCTTTCATCATCGCTAAGCCCGGTAGACAGTCTAATTACCCATGGAAAGACCGGTTTTAAATCCGGTAGATAGGTCTCTTCCCGGCAGTAAGACCGGATAGCCCAGTAGAAAGATGGGCTAATGTCTAATGGAGACAAGAAAAGCTTGCTAGTAAAAATGACAAACGTAAAAGTTGCACGCAAAAGCTATATTGTACGAGTTGCATCTACGCTGCTTTGCATTGCTCACTAACGCTGCTTACTTAGTTCCAGAAGGAATAGAGAAGGTTATTATTATTATTATTTAACTGGCAGACCTTTGCCTAGACCAGAAACAAGGAGTGACCCTCTTCACTGGTCTGTCGCAAAGGTTGGGGTAACAACGCCAGGCGGAAAACTGAAGAAGTTCTCCTACCCCTCAAATAACTAAGTTTTTATTTAATTGAATGTAATTTTCATGTCAGCATTTTTAAATATAGATTTATCGTGTTAACTTTGGTTAATAACTAACCAAAATATTCTAATAAATGACCTAAATTATTCTAATAATTTAAGTGAACGTCCTTGTAACGTTCTGAAAGTAAGAGCAGATATTATTTATCGTGTCAACTTTGGTTAATAACTAACCAAAATATTCTAGTAAATAACCTAAATTTGTCTAATAATTTAAGCGAACGTCCTTGTAACGTTCTAATAGTAAGACCAGATATTATTTATCGCGTCAACTTTGGTTAATAACTAACCAAAATATTCTAGTAAATAACATAAATGTTTCTAATAATTTCAGTGAACGTCCTTGTAACGTTCTAAAAGTAAGACCAGATATTATTTATCGCGTCAACTTTGGTTAATAACTAACCAAAATATTCTAGTAAATAACCTAAATTTGTCTAATAATTTAAGTGAACGTCCTAGTAACGTTCTAAAAGTAGGACCAGATATTATTTATCGTGTCAACTTTGGTTAAAAACTAACCAAAATATTCTAGTAAATAACCTAAATTTGTCTAATAATTTAAGTGAACGTCCTAGTAACGTTCTAAAAGTAAGACCAGATATTATTTATCGGGTCAACTTTGGTTAATAACTAACCAAAATATTCTAGTAAATAACCTAAATTTGTCTAATAATTTCAGTGAACGTCCTAGTAACGTTCTAAAAGTAAGACCAGATATTATTTATCGCGTCAACTTTGGTTAATAACTAACCAAAATATTCTAGTAAATAACCAAAATTTGTCTAATAATTTAAGCGAACGTCCTTGTAACGTTCTAATAGTAAGACCAGATATTATTTATCGCGTCAACTTTGGTTAATAACTAACCAAAATATTCTAGTAAATAACATAAATGTTTCTAATAATTTCAGTGAACGTCCTTGTAACGTTCTAAAAGTAAGACCAGATATTATTTATCGCGTCAACTTTGGTTAATAACTAACCAAAATATTCTAGTAAATAACCTAAATTTGTCTAATAATTTAAGTGAACGTCCTAGTAACGTTCTAAAAGTAGGACCAGATATTATTTATCGTGTCAACTTTGGTTAATAACTAACCAAAATATTCTAGTTAATAACCTAAATTTGTCTAATAATTTAAGTGAACGTCCTAGTAACGTTCTAAAAGTAAGACCAGATATTATTTATCGGGTCAACTTTGGTTAATAACTAACCAAAATATTCTAGTAAATTACCTACATTTGTCTAATAATTTCAGTGAACGTCCTTGTAACGTTCTAAAAGTAAGACCAGATATTATTTATCGCGTCAACTTTGGTTAATAACTAAGCAAAATATTCTAGTAAATAACCTAAATTTGTCTAATAATTTAAGTGAACGTCCTAGTAACGTTCTAAAAGTAAGACCAGATATTATCTATCGTGTCAACTTTGGTTAATAACTAACCAAAATATTCTAGTAAATAACCTAAATTTGTCTAATAATTTAAGTGAACGTCCTAGTAACGTTCTAAAAGTAAGACCAGATATTATTTATCGTGTCAACTTTGGTTAATAACTAACCAAAGTATTCTAGTAAATAACCTACATTTGTCTAATAATTTCAGTGAACGTCCTAGTAACGTTCTAAAAGTAAGACCAGATATTATTTATCGTGTCAACTTTGGTTAATAACTAACCAAAATATTCTAGTAAATAACCTAAATTTGTCTAATAATTTAAGCGAACGTCCTTGTAACGTTCTAATAGTAAGACCAGATATTATTTATCGCGTCAACTTTGGTTAATAACTAACCAAAATATTCTAGTAAATAACATAAATGTTTCTAATAATTTCAGTGAACGTCCTTGTAACGTTCTAAAAGTAAGACCAGATATTATTTATCGCGTCAACTTTGGTTAATAACTAACCAAAATATTCTAGTAAATAACCTAAATTTGTCTAATAATTTAAGTGAACGTCCTAGTAACGTTCTAAAAGTAGGACCAGATATTATTTATCGTGTCAACTTTGGTTAATAACTAACCAAAATATTCTAGTAAATAACCTAAATTTGTCTAATAATTTAAGTGAACGTCCTAGTAACGTTCTAAAAGTAAGACCAGATATTATTTATCGTGTCAACTTTGGTTAATAACTAACCAAAGTATTCTAGTAAATAACCTACATTTGTCTAATAATTTCAGTGAACGTCCCTGTAACGTTCTAAAAGTAAGACCAGATATAGCCCAGTAGAAAGAAGGGTAATGCCTAATGGAGACAAGAAAAATTGGTAGTAAAAATTACAAACGTAAAAAATGCCCGCAAAAGCTGTATTCTACGAGTTGCATACACACTGCTTTGCATTGCTCACTCAGGTGCTTCTTGCTGTCTAGTTTTATTAAATTGCATCGAGCAAAGGTGCTTTTTGCTGTCTATTTTTATTAAATTGCATCGAGCATCAAAGGTGCTTCTTGCTGTTTAGTTTTATTAAATTGCATCGAGCATCAAAGGTGCTTCTTGCTGTCTAGTTTTATTCAATTGCATCGAGCATCAAAGGTGCTTCTTGCTGTCTAGTTTTATTAAATTGCATCGAGCATCAAAGGTGCTTCTTGCTGTCTAGTTTTATTCAATTGCATCGAGCATCAAAGGTGCTTCTTGCTGTCTAGTTTTATTAAATTGCATCGAGCATCAAAGGTGCTTCTTGCTGTCTAGTTTTATTAAATTGCATCGAGCATCAAAGGTGCTTCTTGCTGTCTAGTTTTATTAAATTGCAACGAGCATCAAAGGTGCTTCTTGCTGTCTAGTTTTATTTTATTGAATGTAATTTTCATGTTTTCATGAAAAAATCACCTGCTGGCTCAGGTGGGATTCGAATCCACGACCTCCTGCTTACTAGTGCAGGTGCCATACCGCTAGGCCACCGAGCTAGCTGGGGTCAGCGGGGTGAATCGAATCCAATATTGCGGCAAGTACCGAACTGCATACTTGAAAATGAACAAGTTTTTGATGAAAGAGTTCATGAACGGAACAAAGAACGGAACGTGGAATGGAACAAAGAACGAAACATGGAACGGAACGTGGATTGGAACACAGAACAAAATGTAGAAAAAACACAGAACGGAACACAGAGTGGAATGCAGAAAGGGATGCACAACAGAACGCACGACGGAATACAGATCATTGGAACGCTAAGCGGAATGCAGTGTACGGAATGCACGGATCGGAACGAGATTAGAATGCGGATATCGGATAATGAAGCACGAAAAAAAACACGGAATGACACATGCAGAACAATCGTTACCCTCCGCATCCCATTCCGCTTTCCATTCTACATTCAGTTCCGTGTTTAATTCCACCTTCTGCTACAAGTTCTGTTCCAAGTCTCGTTCCAAGTACCGTTAAAAGTTCCATTCCACGATTTGTTCCATCTTCCATTCATTGACTCTTTCATCATCGCTAAGCCCGGTAGACAGTCTAATTACCCATGGAAAGACCGGTTTTAAATCCGGTAGATAGGTCTCTTCCCGGCAGTAAGACCGGATAGCCCAGTAGAAAGATGGGCTAATGTCTAATGGAGACAAGAAAAGCTTGCTAGTAAAAATGACAAACGTAAAAGTTGCACGCAAAAGCTATATTGTACGAGTTGCATCTACGCTGCTTTGCATTGCTCACTAACGCTGCTTACTTAGTTCCAGAAGGAATAGAGAAGGTTATTATTATTATTATTTAACTGGCAGACCTTTGCCTAGACCAGAAACAAGGAGTGACCCTCTTCACTGGTCTGTCGCAAAGGTTGGGGTAACAACGCCAGGCGGAAAACTGAAGAAGTTCTCCTACCCCTCAAATAACTAAGTTTTTATTTAATTGAATGTAATTTTCATGTCAGCATTTTTAAATATAGATTTATCGTGTTAACTTTGGTTAATAACTAACCAAAATATTCTAATAAATGACCTAAATTATTCTAATAATTTAAGTGAACGTCCTTGTAACGTTCTGAAAGTAAGAGCAGATATTATTTATCGTGTCAACTTTGGTTAATAACTAACCAAAATATTCTAGTAAATAACCTAAATTTGTCTAATAATTTAAGCGAACGTCCTTGTAACGTTCTAATAGTAAGACCAGATATTATTTATCGCGTCAACTTTGGTTAATAACTAACCAAAATATTCTAGTAAATAACATAAATGTTTCTAATAATTTCAGTGAACGTCCTTGTAACGTTCTAAAAGTAAGACCAGATATTATTTATCGCGTCAACTTTGGTTAATAACTAACCAAAATATTCTAGTAAATAACCTAAATTTGTCTAATAATTTAAGTGAACGTCCTAGTAACGTTCTAAAAGTAGGACCAGATATTATTTATCGTGTCAACTTTGGTTAAAAACTAACCAAAATATTCTAGTAAATAACCTAAATTTGTCTAATAATTTAAGTGAACGTCCTAGTAACGTTCTAAAAGTAAGACCAGATATTATTTATCGGGTCAACTTTGGTTAATAACTAACCAAAATATTCTAGTAAATTACCTACATTTGTCTAATAATTTCAGTGAACGTCCTAGTAACGTTCTAAAAGTAAGACCAGATATTATTTATCGCGTCAACTTTGGTTAATAACTAACCAAAATATTCTAGTAAATAACCTAAATTTGTCTAATAATTTAAGTGAACGTCCTAGTAACGTTCTAAAAGTAAGACCAGATATTATCTATCGTGTCAACTTTGGTTAATAACTAACCAAAATATTCTAGTAAATAACCTAAATTTGTCTAATAATTTAAGTGAACGTCCTAGTAACGTTCTAAAAGTAAGACCAGATATTATTTATCGTGTCAACTTTGGTTAATAACTAACCAAAATATTCTAGTAAATTACCTACATTTGTCTAATAATTTCAGTGAACGTCCTAGTAACGTTCTAAAAGTAAGACCAGATATTATTTATCGGGTCAACTTTGGTTAATAACTAACCAAAATATTCTAGTAAATAACCTACATTTGTCAAATAATTTCAGTGAACGTCCTAGTAACGTTCTAAAAGTAAGACCAGATATTATTTATCGTGTCAACTTTGGTTAATAACTAACCAAAATATTCTAGTAAATAACCTAAATTTTTCTAATAATTTCAGTGAACGTGCTTGTAACGTTCTAAAAGTAAGACCAGATATAATTTATTGCGTCAACTTTGGTTAATAACTAACCAAAATATTCTAGTAAATAACCTAAATTTGTCTAATAATTTCAGTGAACGTCCCTGTAACGTTCTAAAAGTAAGACCAGATATATCCCAGTAGAAAGAAGGGTAATGCTTAATGGAGACAAGAAAAATTGGTAGTAAAAATTACAAACGTAAAAAATGCCCGCAAAAGCTGTATTCTACGAGTTGCATACACGCTGCTTTGCATTGCTCACTCAGGTGCTTCTTGCTGTCTAGTTTTATTAAATTGCATCGAGCAAAGGTGCTTTTTGCTGTCTATTTTTATTAAATTGCATCGAGCATCAAAGGTGCTTCTTGCTGTCTATTTTTATTAAATTGCATTGAGCATCAAAGGTGCTTCTTGCTGTCTAGTTTTATTAAATTGCATCGAGCATCAAAGGTGCTTCTTGCTGTCTAGTTTTATTCAATTGCATCGAGCATCAAAGGTGCTTCTTGCTGTCTAGTTTGATAAAATTGCACCAAGCATCAAAGGTGCTTCTTGCTGTCTAGTTTTATTAAATTGCATCGAGCATCAAAGGTGCTTCTTGCCGTCTAGTTTTATTAAATTGCAACGAGCATCAAAGGTGCTTCTTGCTGTCTAGTTTTATTAAATTGCATCGAGCATCAAAGGTGCTTCTTGCTGTCTAGTTTTATTAAATTGCAACGAGCATCAAAGGTGCTTCTTGCTGTCTAGTTTTATTTTATTGAATGTAATTTTCATGTTTTCATGAAAAAGTCACATGCTGGCTCAGGTGGGATTCGAATCCACGACCTCCTGCTTACTAGTGCAGGTGCCATACCGCTAGGCCACCGAGCTAGCTGGGGTCAGCGGGGTGAATCGAATCCAATATTGCGGCAAGTACCGAACTGCATACTTGAAAATGAACAAGTTTTTGATGAAAGAGTTCATGAACGGAACAAAGAACGGAACGTGGAATGGAACAAAAAACGAAACATGGAACGGAACGTGGATTGGAACACAGAACAAAATGTAGAAAAAACACAAAACGGAACACAGAGTGGAATGCAGAAAGGGATGCACAACAGAACGCACGACGGAATACAGATCATTGTAACGCTAAGCGGAATGCAGTGTACGGAATGCACGGATCGGAACGAGATTAGAACGCGGATATCCGATAATGAAGCACGAAAAAAAACACGGAATGACACATGCAGAACAATCGTTACCCTCCGCATCCCATTCCGCTTTCCATTCTACATTCAGTTCCGTGTTTAATTCCACCTTCTGCTCCTAGTTCTGTTCCAAGTCTCGTTCCAAGTACCGTTAAAAGTTCCATTCCACGATTTGTTCCATCTTCCATTCATTGACTCTTTCATCATCGCTAAGCCCGGTAGACAGTCTAATTACCCATGGAAAGACCGGTTTTAAATCCGGTAGATAGGTCTCTTCCCGGCAGTAAGACCGGATAGCCCAGTAGAAAGATGGGCTAATGTCTAATGGAGACAAGAAAAGCTTGCTAGTAAAAATGACAAACGTAAAAGTTGCACGCAAAAGCTATATTGTACGAGTTGCATCTACGCTGCTTTGCATTGCTCACTAACGCTGCTTACTTAGTTCCAGAAGGAATAGAGAAGGTTATTATTATTATTATTTAACTGGCAGACCTTTGCCTAGACCAGAAACAAGGAGTGACCCTCTTCACTGGTCTGTCGCAAAGGTTGGGGTAACAACGCCAGGCGGAAAACTGAAGAAGTTCTCCTACCCCTCAAATAACTAAGTTTTTATTTAATTGAATGTAATTTTCATGTCTGCATTTTTAAATATAGATTTATCGTGTTAACTTTGGTTAATAACTAACCAAAATATTCTAATAAATAACCTAAATTATTCTAATAATTTAAGTGAACGTCCTTGTAACGTTCTAAAAGTAAGACCAGATATTATTTATCGCGTCAACTTTGGTTAATAACTAACGAAAATATTCTAGTAAATAACCTAAATTTGTCTAATAATTTAAGTGAACGTCCTAGTAACGTTCTGAAAGTAAGAGCAGATATTATTTATCGTGTCAACTTTGGTTAATAACTAACCAAAATATTCTAGTAAATAACCTAAATTTGTCTAATAATTTAAGCGAACGTCCTTGTAACGTTCTAATAGTAAGACCAGATATTATTTATCGCGTCAACTTTGGTTAATAACTAACCAAAATATTCTAGTAAATAACCAAAATTTGTCTAATAATTTAAGCGAACGTCCTTGTAACGTTCTAATAGTAAGACCAGATATTATTTATCGCGTCAACTTTGGTTAATAACTAACCAAAATATTCTAGTAAATAACATAAATGTTTCTAATAATTTCAGTGAACGTCCTTGTAACGTTCTAAAAGTAAGACCAGATATTATTTATCGCGTCAACTTTGGTTAATAACTAACCAAAATATTCTAGTAAATAACCTAAATTTGTCTAATAATTTAAGTGAACGTCCTAGTAACGTTCTAAAAGTAGGACCAGATATTATTTATCGTGTCAACTTTGGTTAATAACTAACCAAAATATTCTAGTTAATAACCTAAATTTGTCTAATAATTTAAGTGAACGTCCTAGTAACGTTCTAAAAGTAAGACCAGATATTATTTATCGGGTCAACTTTGGTTAATAACTAACCAAAATATTCTAGTAAATTACCTACATTTGTCTAATAATTTCAGTGAACGTCCTTGTAACGTTCTAAAAGTAAGACCAGATATTATTTATCGCGTCAACTTTGGTTAATAACTAAGCAAAATATTCTAGTAAATAACCTAAATTTGTCTAATAATTTAAGTGAACGTCCTAGTAACGTTCTAAAAGTAAGACCAGATATTATCTATCGTGTCAACTTTGGTTAATAACTAACCAAAATATTCTAGTAAATAACCTAAATTTGTCTAATAATTTAAGTGAACGTCCTAGTAACGTTCTAAAAGTAAGACCAGATATTATTTATCGTGTCAACTTTGGTTAATAACTAACCAAAGTATTCTAGTAAATAACCTACATTTGTCTAATAATTTCAGTGAACGTCCTAGTAACGTTCTAAAAGTAAGACCAGATATTATTTATCGTGTCAACTTTGGTTAATAACTAACCAAAATATTCTAGTAAATAACCTAAATTTGTCTAATAATTTAAGCGAACGTCCTTGTAACGTTCTAATAGTAAGACCAGATATTATTTATCGCGTCAACTTTGGTTAATAACTAACCAAAATATTCTAGTAAATAACATAAATGTTTCTAATAATTTCAGTGAACGTCCTTGTAACGTTCTAAAAGTAAGACCAGATATTATTTATCGCGTCAACTTTGGTTAATAACTAACCAAAATATTCTAGTAAATAACCTAAATTTGTCTAATAATTTAAGTGAACGTCCTAGTAACGTTCTAAAAGTAGGACCAGATATTATTTATCGTGTCAACTTTGGTTAATAACTAACCAAAATATTCTAGTAAATAACCTAAATTTGTCTAATAATTTAAGTGAACGTCCTAGTAACGTTCTAAAAGTAAGACCAGATATTATTTATCGTGTCAACTTTGGTTAATAACTAACCAAAGTATTCTAGTAAATAACCTACATTTGTCTAATAATTTCAGTGAACGTCCTAGTAACGTTCTAAAAGTAAGACCAGATATTATTTATCGCGTCAACTTTGGTTAATAACTAACCAAAATATTCTAGTAAATAACCTAAATTTGTCTAATAATTTAAGTGAACGTCCTAGTAACGTTCTAAAAGTAAGACCAGATATTATTTATCGGGTCAACTTTGGTTAATAACTAACCAAAATATTCTAGTAAATTACCTACATTTGTCTAATAATTTCAGTGAACGTCCTTGTAACGTTCTAAAAGTAAGACCAGATATTATTTATCGCGTCAACTTTGGTTAATAACTAACCAAAATATTCTAGTAAATAACCTAAATTTGTCTAATAATTTAAGTGAACGTCCTAGTAACGTTCTAAAAGTAAGACCAGATATTATCTATCGTGTCAACTTTGGTTAATAACTAACCGAAATATTCTAGTAAATAACCTAAATTTGTCTAATAATTTAAGTGAACGTCCTAGTAACGTTCTAAAAGTAAGACCAGATATTATTTATCGTGTCAACTTTGGTTAATAACTAACCAAAATATTCTAGTAAATAACCTACATTTGTCTAATAATTTCAGTGAACGTCCTAGTAACGTTCTAAAAGTAAGACCAGATATTATTTATCGTGTCAACTTTGGTTAATAACTAACCAAAATATTCTAGTAAATAACCTAAATTTTTCTAATAATTTCAGTGAACGTCCTTGTAACGTTCTAAAAGTAAGACCAGATATTATTTATCGCGTCAACTTTGGTTAATAACTAACCAAAATATTCTAGTAAATAATCTAAATTTGTCTAATAATTTCAGTGAACGTCCCTGTAACGTTCTAAAAGTAAGACCAGATATAGCCCAGTAGAAAGAAGGGTAATGCCTAATGGAGACAAGAAAAATTGGTAGTAAAAATTACAAACGTAAAAAATGCCCGCAAAAGCTGTATTCTACGAGTTGCATACACACTGCTTTGCATTGCTCACTCAGGTGCTTCTTGCTGTCTAGTTTTATTAAATTGCATCGAGCAAAGGTGCTTTTTGCTGTCTATTTTTATTAAATTGCATCGAGCATCAAAGGTGCTTCTTGCTGTTTAGTTTTATTAAATTGCATCGAGCATCAAAGGTGCTTCTTGCTGTCTAGTTTTATTCAATTGCATCGAGTATCAAAGGTGCTTCTTGCTGTCTAGTTTTATTCAATTGCATCGAGCATCAAAGGTGCTTCTTGCTGTCTAGTTTTATTCAATTGCATCGAGCATCAAAGGTGCTTCTTGCTGTCTAGTTTTATTCAATTGCATCGAGCATCAAAGGTGCTTCTTGCTGTCTAGTTTTATTAAATTGCATCGAGCATCAAAGGTGCTTCTTGCTGTCTAGTTTTATTAAATTGCAACGAGCATCAAAGGTGCTTCTTGCTGTCTAGTTTTATTTTATTGAATGTAATTTTCATGTTTTCATGAAAAAATCACCTGCTGGCTCAGGTGGGATTCGAATCCACGACCTCCTGCTTACTAGTGCAGGTGCCTATCGCTAGGCCACCGAGCTAGCTGGGGTCAGCGGGGTGAATCGAATCCAATATTGCGGCAAGTACCGAACTGCATACTTGAAAATGAACAAGTTTTTGATGAAAGAGTTCATGAACGGAACAAAGAACGGAACGTGGAATGGAACAAAGAACGAAACATGGAACGGAACGTGGATTGGAACACAGAACAAAATGTAGAAAAAACACAGAACGGAACACAGAGTGGAATGCAGAAAGGGATGCACAACAGAACGCACGACGGAATACAGATCATTGGAACGCTAAGCGGAATGCAGTGTACGGAATGCACGGATCGGAACGAGATTAGAATGCGGATATCGGATAATGAAGCACGAAAAAAAACACGGAATGACACATGCAGAACAATCGTTACCCTCCGCATCCCATTCCGCTTTCCATTCTACATTCAGTTCCGTGTTTAATTCCACCTTCTGCTACAAGTTCTGTTCCAAGTCTCGTTCCAAGTACCGTTAAAAGTTCCATTCCACGATTTGTTCCATCTTCCATTCATTGACTCTTTCATCATCGCTAAGCCCGGTAGACAGTCTAATTACCCATGGAAAGACCGGTTTTAAATCCGGTAGATAGGTCTCTTCCCGGCAGTAAGACCGGATAGCCCAGTAGAAAGATGGGCTAATGTCTAATGGAGACAAGAAAAGCTTGCTAGTAAAAATGACAAACGTAAAAGTTGCACGCAAAAGCTATATTGTACGAGTTGCATCTACGCTGCTTTGCATTGCTCACTAACGCTGCTTACTTAGTTCCAGAAGGAATAGAGAAGGTTATTATTATTATTATTTAACTGGCAGACCTTTGCCTAGACCAGAAACAAGGAGTGACCCTCTTCACTGGTCTGTCGCAAAGGTTGGGGTAACAACGCCAGGCGGAAAACTGAAGAAGTTCTCCTACCCCTCAAATAACTAAGTTTTTATTTAATTGAATGTAATTTTCATGTCTGCATTTTTAAATATAGATTTATCGTATTAACTTTGGTTAATAACTAACCAAAATATTCTATTAAATAACCTAAATTTGTCTAATAATTTCAGTGAACGTCCTTGTAACGTTCTTAAAGAAAGACCAGATATTATTTATCACGTCAACTTTGGTTAATAACTAACCAAAATATTCTAGTAAATAACCTAAATTATTCTAATAATTTAAGTGAACGTCCTTGTAACGTTCTAAAAGTAAGACCAGATATTATTTATCGCGTCAACTTTGGTTAATAACTAACCAAAATATTCTAGTAAATAACCTAAATTTGTCTAATAATTTAAGTGAACGTCCTAGTAACGTTCTGAAAGTAAGACCAGATATTATTTATCGTGTCAACTTTGGTTAATAACTAACCAAAATATTCTAGTAAATAACCTAAATTTGTCTAATAATTTAAGCGAACGTCCTTGTAACGTTCTAAAGGTAAGACCAGATATTATTTATCGCGTCAACTTTGGTTAATAACTAACCAAAATATTCTAGTAAATAACCTAAATTTTTCTAATAATTTCAGTGAACGTCCTTGTAACGTTCTAAAAGTAAGACCAGATATTATTTATCGCGTCAACTTTGGTTAATAACTAACCAAAATATTCTAGTAAATAACCTAAATTTGTCTAATAATTTAAGTGAACGTCCTAGTAACGTTCTAAAAGTAAGACCAGATATTATTTATCGTGTCAACTTTGGTTAATAACTAACCAAAATATTCTAGTAAGTAGCCTAAATTTGTCTAATAATTTAAGTGAACGTCCTAGTAACGTTCTGAAAGTAAGACCAGATATTATTTATCGTGTCAACTTTGGTTAATATTAATAACTAACCAAAATATTCTAGTAAATAACCTAAATTTGTCTAATAATTAAAGCGAACGTCCTTGTAATGTTCTAAAAGTAAGACCAGATATTATTTATCGCGTCAACTTTGGTTAATAACTAACCAAAATTATCTAGTAAATAACCTAAATTTGTCTAATAATTTAAGTGAACGTCCTAGTAACGTTCTAAAAGTAAGACCAGATATTATCTATCGTGTCAACTTTGGTTAATAACTAACCAAAATATTCTAGTTAATAACCTAAATTTGTCTAATAATTTAAGTGAACGTCCTAGTAACGTTCTAAAAGTAAGACCAGATATTATTTATCGGGTCAACTTTGGTTAATAACTAACCAAAATATTCTAGTAAATAACCTACATTTGTCAAATAATTTCAGTGAACGTCCTAGTAACGTTCTAAAAGTAAGACCAGATATTATTTATCACGTCAACTTTGGTTAATAACTAACCAAAATATTATAGTAAATAACATAAATGTTTCTAATAATTTCAGTGAACGTCCTTCTAACGTTCTAAAAGTAAGACCAGATATTATTTATCGCGTCAACTTTGGTTAATAACTAACCAAAATATTCTAGTAAATAACCTAAATTTGTCTAATAATTTAAGTGAACGTCCTAGTAACGTTCTAAAAGTAGGACCAGATATTATTTATCGTGTCAACTTTGGTTAATAACTAACCAAAATATTCTAGTAAATAACCTAAATTTGTCTAATAATTTCAGTGAACGTCCTAGTAACGTTCTAAAAGTAAGACCAGATATTATTTATCGGGTCAACTTTGGTTAATAACTAACCAAAATATTCTAGTAAATTACCTACATTTGTCTAATAATTTCAGTGAACGTCCTTGTAACGTTCTAAAAGTAAGACCAGATATTATTTATCGCGTCAACTTTGGTTAATAACTAACCCAAATATTCTAGTAAATAACCTAAATTTGTCTAATAATTTAAGTGAACGTCCTAGTAACGTTCTAAAAGTAAGACCAGATATTATCTATCGTGTCAACTTTGGTTAATAACTAACCAAAATATTCTAGTTAATAACCTAAATTTGTCTAATAATTTAAGTGAACGTCCTAGTAACGTTCTAAAAGTAAGACCAGATATTATTTATCGGGTCAACTTTGGTTAATAACTAACCAAAATATTCTAGTAAATAACCTACATTTGTCAAATAATTTCAGTGAACGTCCTAGTAACGTTCTAAAAGTAAGACCAGATATTATTTATCGTGTCAACTTTGGTTAATAACTAACCAAAATATTCTAGTAAATAACCTAAATTTTTCTAATAATTTCAGTGAACGTGCTTGTAACGTTCTAAAAGTAAGACCAGATATAATTTATTGCTTCAACTTTGGTTAATAACTAACCAAAATATTCTAGTAAATAACCTAAATTTGTCTAATAATTTCAGTGAACGTCCCTGTAACGTTCTAAAAGTAAGACCAGATATATCCCAGTAGAAAGAAGGGTAATGCTTAATGGAGACAAGAAAAATTGGTAGTAAAAATTACAAACGTAAAAAATGCCCGCAAAAGCTGTATTCTACGAGTTGCATACACGCTGCTTTGCATTGCTCACTCAGGTGCTTCTTGCTGTCTAGTTTTATTAAATTGCATCGAGCAAAGGTGCTTTTTGCTGTCTATTTTTATTAAATTGCATCGAGCATCAAAGGTGCTTCTTGCTGTCTATTTTTATTAAATTGCATTGAGCATCAAAGGTGCTTCTTGCTGTCTAGTTTTATTAAATTGCATCGAGCATCAAAGGTGCTTCTTGCTGTCTAGTTTTATTCAATTGCATCGAGCATCAAAGGTGCTTCTTGCTGTCTAGTTTTATTCAATTGCATCGAGCATCAAAGGTGCTTCTTGCTGTCTAGTTTTATTCAATTGCATCGAGCATCAAAGGTGCTTCTTGCTGTCTAGTTTGATTAAATTGCACCGAGCATCAAAGGTGCTTCTTGCTGTCTAGTTTTATTAAATTGCATCGAGCATCAAAGGTGCTTCTTGCTGTCTAGTTTTATTAAAATGCACCGAGCATCAAAGGTGCTTCTTGCTGTCTAGTTTTATTTTATTGAATGTAATTTTCATGTTTTCATGAAAAAGTCACATGCTGGCTCAGGTGGGATTCGAATCCACGACCTCCTGCTTACTAGTGCAGGTGCCATACCGCTAGGCCACCGAGCTAGCTGGGGTCAGCGGGGTGAATCGAATCCAATATTGCGGCAAGTACCGAACTGCATACTTGAAAATGAACAAGTTTTTGATGAAAGAGTTCATGAACGGAACAAAGAACGGAACGTGGAATGGAACAAAAAACAAAACATGGAACGGAACGTGGATTGGAACACAGAACAAAATGTAGAAAAAACACAAAACAGAACACAGAGTGGAATGCAGAAAGGGATGCACAACAGAACGCACGACGGAATACAGATCATTGTAACGCTAAGCGGAATGCAGTGTACGGAATGCACGGATCGGAACGAGATTAGAACGCGGATATCCGATAATGAAGCACGAAAAAAAACACGGAATGACACATGCAGAACAATCGTTACCCTCCGCATCCCATTCCGCTTTCCATTCTACATTCAGTTCCGTGTTTAATTCCACCTTCTGCTCCAAGTTCTGTTCCAAGTCTCGTTCCAAGTACCGTTAAAAGTTCCATTCCACAATTTGTTCCATCTTCCATTCATTGACTCTTTCATCATCGCTAAGCCCGGTAGACAGTCTAATTACCCATGGAAAGACCGGTTTTAAATCCGGTAGATAGGTCTCTTCCCGGCAGTAAGACCGGATAGCCCAGTAGAAAGATGGGCTAATGTCTAATGGAGACAAGAAAAGCTTGCTAGTAAAAATGACAAACGTAAAAGTTGCACGCAAAAGCTATATTGTACGAGTTGCATCTACGCTGCTTTGCATTGCTCACTAACGCTGCTTACTTAGTTCCAGAAGGAATAGAGAAGGTTATTATTATTATTATTTAACTGGCAGACCTTTGCCTAGACCAGAAACAAGGAGTGACCCTCTTCACTGGTCTGTCGCAAAGGTTGGGGTAACAACGCCAGGCGGAAAACTGAAGAAGTTCTCCTACCCCTCAAATAACTAAGTTTTTATTTAATTGAATGTAATTTTCATGTCTGCATTTTTAAATATAGATTTATCGTGTTAACTTTGGTTAATAACTAACCAAAATATTCTAATAAATAACCTAAATTATTCTAATAATTTAAGTGAACGTCCTTGTAACGTTCTAAAAGTAAGACCAGATATTATTTATCGCGTCAACTTTGGTTAATAACTAACGAAAATATTCTAGTAAATAACCTAAATTTGTCTAATAATTTAAGTGAACGTCCTAATAACGTTCTGAAAGTAAGAGCAGATATTATTTATCGTGTCAACTTTGGTTAATAACTAACCAAAATATTCTAGTAAATAACCTAAATTTGTCTAATAATTTAAGCGAACGTCCTTGTAACGTTCTAATAGTAAGACCAGATATTATTTATCGCGTCAACTTTGGTTAATAACTAACCAAAATATTCTAGTAAATAACATAAATGTTTCTAATAATTTCAGTGAACGTCCTTGTAACGTTCTAAAAGTAAGACAAGATATTATTTATCGCGTCAACTTTGGTTAATAACTGAACAAAATATTCTAGTAAATAACCTAAATTTGTCTAATAATTTAAGTGAACGTCCTAGTAACGTTCTAAAAGTAGGACCAGATATTATTTATCGTGTCAACTTTGGTTAATAACTAACCAAAATATTCTAGTAAATAACCTAAATTTGTCTAATAATTTAAGTGAACGTCCTAGTAACGTTCTAAAAGTAAGACCAGATATTATTTATCGGGTCAACTTTGGTTAATAACTAACCAAAATTTTCTAGTAAATTACCTACATTTGTCTAATAATTTCAGTGAACGTCCTTGTAACATTCTAAAAGTAAGACCAGATATTACTTATCGCGTCAACTTTGGTTAATAACTAACCAAAATATTCTAGTAAATAACCTAAATTTGTCTAATAATTTAAGTGAACGTCCTAGTAACGTTCTAAAGTAAGACCAGATATTATCTATCGTGTCAACTTTGGTTAATAACTAACCAAAATATTCTAGTAAATAACCTAAATTTGTCTAATAATTTAAGTGAACGTCCTAGTAACGTTCTAAAAGTAAGACCAGATATTATTTATCGTGTCAACTTTGGTTAATAACTAACCAAAGTATTCTAGTAAATAACCTACATTTGTCTAATAATTTCAGTGAACGTCCTAGTAACGTTCTAAAAGTAAGACCAGATATTATTTATCGTGTCAACTTTGGTTAATAACTAACCAAAATATTCTAGTAAATAACCTAAATTTGTCTAATAATTTAAGCGAACGTCCTTGTAACGTTCTAATAGTAAGACCAGATATTATTTATCGCGTCAACTTTGGTTAATAACTAACCAAAATATTCTAGTAAATAACATAAATGTTTCTAATAGTTTCAGTGAACGTCCTTGTAACGTTCTAAAAGTAAGACCAGATATTATTTATCGCGTCAACTTTGGTTAATAACTAACCAAAATATTCTAGTAAATAACCTAAATTTGTCTAATAATTTAAGTGAACGTCCTAGTAACGTTCTAAAAGTAGGACCAGATATTATTTATCGTGTCAACTTTGGTTAATAACTAACCAAAATATTCTAGTAAATAACCTAAATTTGTCTAATAATTTAAGTGAACGTCCTAGTAACGTTCCAAAAGTAAGACCAGATATTATTTATCGGGTCAACTTTGGTTAATAACTAACCAAAATATTCTAGTAAATTACCTACATTTGTCTAATAATTTCAGTGAACGTCCTTGTAACGTTGTAAAAGTAAGACCAGATATTATTTATCGCGTCAACTTTGGTTAATAACTAACCAAAATATTCTAGTAAATAACCTAAATTTGTCTAATAATTTAAGTGAACGTCCTAGTAACGTTCTAAAAGTAAGACCAGATATTATCTATCGTGTCAACTTTGGTTAATAACTAACCAAAATATTCTAGTAAATAACCTAAATTTGTCTAATAATTTAAGTGAACGTCCTAGTAACGTTCTAAAAGTAAGACCAGATATTATTTATCGTGTCAACTTTGGTTAATAACTAACCAAAATATTCTAGTAAATAACCTACATTTGTCTAATAATTTCAGTGAACGTCCTAGTAACGTTCTAAAAGTAAGACCAGATATTATTTATCGTGTCAACTTTGGTTAATAACTAACCAAAATATTCTAGTAAATAACCTAAATTTTTCTAATAATTTCAGTGAACGTCCTTGTAACGTTCTAAAAGTAAGACCAGATATTATTTATCGCGTCAACTTTGGTTAATAACTAACCAAAATATTCTAGTAAATAATCTAAATTTGTCTAATAATTTCAGTGAACGTCCCTGTAACGTTCTAAAAGTAAGACCAGATATAGCCCAGTAGAAAGAAGGGTAATGCCTAATGGAGACAAGAAAAATTGGTAGTAAAAATTACAAACGTAAAAAATGCCCGCAAAAGCTGTATTCTACGAGTTGCATACACACTGCTTTGCATTGCTCACTCAGGTGCTTCTTGCTGTCTAGTTTTATTAAATTGCATCGAGCAAAGGTGCTTTTTGCTGTCTATTTTTATTAAATTGCATCGAGCATCAAAGGTGCTTCTTGCTGTTTAGTTTTATAAAAATTGCATCGAGCATCAAAGGTGCTTCTTGCTGTCTAGTTTTATTCAATTGCATCGAGCATCAAAGGTGCTTCTTGCTGTCTAGTTTTATTAAATTGCATCGAGCATCAAAGGTGCTTCTTGCTGTCTAGTTTTATTCAATTGCATCGAGCTTCAAAGGTGCTTCTTGCTGTCTAGTTTTATTCAATTGCATCGAGCATCAAAGGTGCTTCTTGCTGTCTAGTTTTATTAAATTGCATCGAGCATCAAAGGTGCTTCTTGCTGTCTAGTTTTATTCAATTGCATCGAGCATCAAAGGTGCTTCTTGCTGTCTAGTTTTATTCAATTGCATCGAGCATCAAAGGTGCTTCTTGCTGTCTAGTTTTATTCAATTGCATCGAGCATCAAAGGTGCTTCTTGCTGTCTAGTTTTATTAAATTGCATCGAGCATCAAAGGTGCTTCTTGCTGTCTAGTTTTATTAAATTGCAACGAGCATCAAAGGTGCTTCTTGCTGTCTAGTTTTATTTTATTGAATGTAATTTTCATGTTTTCATGAAAAAATCACCTGCTGGCTCAGGTGGGATTCGAATCCACGACCTCCTGCTTACTAGTGCAGGTGCCATACCGCTAGGCCACCGAGCTAGCTGGGGTCAGCGGGGTGAATCGAATCCAATATTGCGGCAAGTACCGAACTGCATACTTGAAAATGAACAAGTTTTTGATGAAAGAGTTCATGAACGGAACAAAGAACGGAACGTGGAATGGAACAAAGAACGAAACATGGAACGGAACGTGGATTGGAACACAGAACAAAATGTAGAAAAAACACAGAACGGAACACAGAGTGGAATGCAGAAAGGGATGCACAACAGAACGCACGACGGAATACAGATCATTGGAACGCTAAGCGGAATGCAGTGTACGGAATGCACGGATCGGAACGAGATTAGAATGCGGATATCGGATAATGAAGCACGAAAAAAAACACGGAATGACACATGCAGAACAATCGTTACCCTCCGCATCCCATTCCGCTTTCCATTCTACATTCAGTTCCGTGTTTAATTCCACCTTCTGCTACAAGTTCTGTTCCAAGTCTCGTTCCAAGTACCGTTAAAAGTTCCATTCCACGATTTGTTCCATCTTCCATTCATTGACTCTTTCATCATCGCTAAGCCCGGTAGACAGTCTAATTACCCATGGAAAGACCGGTTTTAAATCCGGTAGATAAGTCTCTTCCCGGCAGTAAGACCGGATAGCCCAGTAGAAAGATGGGCTAATGTCTAATGGAGACAAGAAAAGCTTGCTAGTAAAAATGACAAACGTAAAAGTTGCACGCAAAAGCTATATTGTACGAGTTGCATCTACGCTGCTTTGCATTGCTCACTAACGCTGCTTACTTAGTTCCAGAAGGAATAGAGAAGGTTATTATTATTATTATTTAACTGGCAGACCTTTGCCTAGACCAGAAACAAGGAGTGACCCTCTTCACTGGTCTGTCGCAAAGGTTGGGGTAACAACGCCAGGCGGAAAACTGAAGAAGTTCTCCTACCCCTCAAATAACTAAGTTTTTATTTAATTGAATGTAATTTTCATGTCTGCATTTTTAAATATAGATTTATCGTATTAACTTTGGTTAATAAACTAACCAAAATATTCTATTAAATAACCTAAATTTGTCTAATAATTTCAGTGAACGTCCTTGTAACGTTCTAAAAGTAAGACCAGATATTATTTATCGCGTCAACTTTGGTTAATAACTAACCAAAATATTCTAGTAAATAACCTTATTTTGTCTAATAATTTAAGTGAACGTCCTAGTAACGTTCTAAAAGTAAGACCAGATATTATCTATCGTGTCAACTTTGGTTAATAACTAACCAAAATATTCTAGTAAATAACCTAAATTTGTCTAATAATTTAAGTGAACGTCCTAGTAACGTTCTAAAAGTAAGACCAGATATTATTTATCGTGTCAACTTTGGTTAATAACTAACCAAAATATTCTAGTAAATAACCTAAATTTGTCTAATAATTTCAGTGAACGTCCCTGTAACGTTCTAAAAGTAAGACCAGATATAGCCCAGTAGAAAGAAGGGTAATGCCTAATGGAGACAAGAAAAATTGGTAGTAAAAATTACAAACGTAAAAAATGCCCGCAAAAGCTGTATTCTACGAGTTGCATACACACTGCTTTGCATTGCTCACTCAGATGCTTCTTGCTGTCTAGTTTTATTAAATTGCATCGAGCAAAGGTGCTTTTTGCTGTCTATTTTTATTAAATTGCATCGAGCATCAAAGGTGCTTCTTGCTGTTTAGTTTTATTAAATTGCATCGAGCATCAAAGGTGCTTCTTGCTGTCTAGTTTTATTCAATTGCATCGAGCATCAAAGGTGCTTCTTGCTGTCTAGTTTTATTAAATTGCATCGAGCATCAAAGGTGCTTCTTGCTGTCTAGCTTTATTCAATTGCATCGAGCATCAAAGGTGCTTCTTGCTGTCTAGTTTTATTCAATTGCATCGAGCATCAAAGGTGCTTCTTGCTGTCTAGTTTTATTCAATTGCATCGAGCATCAAAGGTGCTTCTTGCTGTCTAGTTTTATTCAATTGCATCGAGCATCAAAGGTGCTTCTTGCTGTCTAGTTTTATTCAATTGCATCGAGCATCAAAGGTGCTTCTTGCTGTCTAGTTTTATTCAATTGCATCGAGCATCAAAGGTGCTTCTTGCTGTCTAGTTTTATTCAATTGCATCGAGCATCAAAGGTGCTTCTTGCTGTCTAGTTTTATTAAATTGCATCGAGCATCAAAGGTGCTTCTTGCTGTCTAGTTTTATTAAATTGCAACGAGCATCAAAGGTGCTTCTTGCTGTCTAGTTTTATTTTATTGAATGTAATTTTCATGTTTTCATGAAAAAATCACCTGCTGGCTCAGGTGGGATTCGAATCCACGACCTCCTGCTTACTAGTGCAGGTGCCATACCGCTAGGCCACCGAGCTAGCTGGGGTCAGCGGGGTGAATCGAATCCAATATTGCGGCAAGTTCCGAACTGCATACTTGAAAATGAACAAGTTTTTGATGAAAGAGTTCATGAACGGAACAAAGAACGGAACGTGGAATGGAACAAAGAACGAAACATGGAACGGAACGTGGATTGGAACACAGAACAAAATGTAGAAAAAACACAGAACGGAACACAGAGTGGAATGCAGAAAGGGATGCACAACAGAACGCACGACGGAATACAGATCATTGGAACGCTAAGCGGAATGCAGTGTACGGAATGCACGGATCGGAACGAGATTAGAATGCGGATATCGGATAATGAAGCACGAAAAAAAACACGGAATGACACATGCAGAACAATCGTTACCCTCCGCATCCCATTCCGCTTTCCATTCTACATTCAGTTCCGTGTTTAATTCCACCTTCTGCTACAAGTTCTGTTCCAAGTCTCGTTCCAAGTACCGTTAAAAGTTCCATTCCACGATTTGTTCCATCTTCCATTCATTGACTCTTTCATCATCGCTAAGCCCGGTAGACAGTCTAATTACCCATGGAAAGACCGGTTTTAAATCCGGTAGATAAGTCTCTTCCCGGCAGTAAGACCGGATAGCCCAGTAGAAAGATGGGCTAATGTCTAATGGAGACAAGAAAAGCTTGCTAGTAAAAATGACAAACGTAAAAGTTGCACGCAAAAGCTATATTGTACGAGTTGCATCTACGCTGCTTTGCATTGCTCACTAACGCTGCTTACTTAGTTCCAGAAGGAATAGAGAAGGTTATTATTATTATTATTTAACTGGCAGACCTTTGCCTAGACCAGAAACAAGGAGTGACCCTCTTCACTGGTCTGTCGCAAAGGTTGGGGTAACAACGCCAGGCGGAAAACTGAAGAAGTTCTCCTACCCCTCAAATAACTAAGTTTTTATTTAATTGAATGTAATTTTCATGTCTGCATTTTTAAATATAGATTTATCGTATTAACTTTGGTTAATAACTAACCAAAATATTCTATTAAATAACCTAAATTTGTCTAATAATTTCAGTGAACGTCCTTGTAACGTTCTTAAAGAAAGACCAGATATTATTTATCACGTCAACTTTGGTTAATAACTAACCAAAATATTCTAGTAAATAACCTAAATTATTCTAATAATTTAAGTGAACGTCCTAGTAACGTTCTAAAAGTAAGACCAGATATTATTTATCGGGTCAACTTTGGTTAATAACTAACCAAAATATTCTAGTAAATTACCTACATTTGTCTAATAATTTCAGTGAACGTCCTTGTAACGTTCTAAAAGTAAGACCAGATATTATTTATCGCGTCAACTTTGGTTAATAACTAACCAAAATATTCTAGTAAATAACCTAAATTTGTCTAATAATTTAAGTGAACGTCCTAGTAACGTTCTAAAAGTAAGACCAGATATTATCTATCGTGTCAACTTTGGTTAATAACTAACCAAAATATTCTAGTAAATAACCTAAATTTGTCTAATAATTTAAGTGAACGTCCTAGTAACGTTCTAAAAGTAAGACCAGATATTATTTATCGTGTCAACTTTGGTTAATAACTAACCAAAATATTCTAGTAAATAACCTACATTTGTCTAATAATTTCAGTGAACGTCCTAGTAACGTTCTAAAAGTAAGACCAGATATTATTTATCGTGTCAACTTTGGTTAATAACTAACCAAAATATTCTAGTAAATAACCTAAATTTTTCTAATAATTTCAGTGAACGTCCTTGTAACGTTCTAAAAGTAAGACCAGATATTATTTATCGCGTCAACTTTGGTTAATAACTAACCAAAATATTCTAGTAAATAATCTAAATTTGTCTAATAATTTCAGTGAACGTCCCTGTAACGTTCTAAAAGTAGGACCAGATATTATTTATCGTGTCAACTTTGGTTAATAACTAACCAAAATATTCTAGTAAATAACCTAAATTTGTCTAATAATTTAAGTGAACGTCCTAGTAACGTTCTAAAAGTAAGACCAGATATTATTTATCGGGTCAACTTTGGTTAATAACTAACCAAAATATTCTAGTAAATTACCTACATTTGTCTAATAATTTCAGTGAACGTCCTTGTAACGTTCTAAAAGTAAGACCAGATATTATTTATCGCGTCAACTTTGGTTAATAACTAACCAAAATATTCTAGTAAATAACCTAAATTTGTCTAATAATTTAAGTGAACGTCCTAGTAACGTTCTAAAAGTAAGACCAGATATTATCTATCGTGTCAACTTTGGTTAATAACTAACCAAAATATTCTAGTAAATAACCTAAATTTGTCTAATAATTTAAGTGAACGTCCTAGTAACGTTCTAAAAGTAAGACCAGATATTATTTATCGTGTCAACTTTGGTTAATAACTAACCAAAATATTCTAGTAAATAACCTACATTTGTCTAATAATTTCAGTGAACGTCCTAGTAACGTTCTAAAAGTAAGACCAGATATTATTTATCGTGTCAACTTTGGTTAATAACTAACCAAAATATTCTAGTAAATAACCTAAATTTTTCTAATAATTTCAGTGAACGTCCTTGTAACGTTCTAAAAGTAAGACCAGATATTATTTATCGCGTCAACTTTGGTTAATTACTAACCAAAATATTCTAGTAAATAATCTAAATTTGTCTAATAATTTCAGTGAACGTCCCTGTAACGTTCTAAAAGTAAGACCAGATATAGCAAAGTAGAAAGAAGGGTAATGCCTAATGGAGACAAGAAAAATTGGTAGTAAAAATTACAAACGTAAAAAATGCCCGCAAAAGCTGTATTCTACGAGTTGCATACACACTGCTTTGCATTGCTCACTCAGGTGCTTCTTGCTGTCTAGTTTTATTAAATTGCATCGAGCAAAGGTGCTTTTTGCTGTCTATTTTTATTAAATTGCATCGAGCATCAAAGGTGCTTCTTGCTGTTTAGTTTTATTAAATTGCATCGAGCATCAAAGGTGCTTCTTGCTGTCTAGTTTTATTCAATTGCATCGAGCATCAAAGGTGCTTCTTGCTGTCTAGTTTTATTCAATTGCATCGAGCATCAAAGGTGCTTCTTGCTGTCTAGTTTTATTCAATTGCATCGAGCATCAAAGGTGCTTCTTGCTGTCTAGTTTTATTCAATTGCATCGAGCATCAAAGGTGCTTCTTGCTGTCTAGTTTTATTAAATTGCATCGAGCATCAAAGGTGCTTCTTGCTGTCTAGTTTTATTCAATTGCATCGAGCATCAAAGGTGCTTCTTGCTGTCTAGTTTTATTCAATTGCATCGAGCATCAAAGGTGCTTCTTGCTGTCTAGTTTTATTCAATTGCATCGAGCATCAAAGGTGCTTCTTGCTGTCTAGTTTTATTCAATTGCATCGAGCATCAAAGGTGCTTCTTGCTGTCTAGTTTTATTAAATTGCATCGAGCATCAAAGGTGCTTCTTGCTGTCTAGTTTTATTAAATTGCAACGAGCATCAAAGGTGCTTCTTGCTGTCTAGTTTTATTTTATTGAATGTAATTTTCATGTTTTCATGAAAAAATCACCTGCTGGCTCAGGTGGGATTCGAATCCACGACCTCCTGCTTACTAGTGCAGGTGCCATACCGCTAGGCCACCGAGCTAGCTGGGGTCAGCGGGGTGAATCGAATCCAATATTGCGGCAAGTACCGAACTGCATACTTGAAAATGAACAAGTTTTTGATGAAAGAGTTCATGAACGGAACAAAGAACGGAACGTGGAATGGAACAAAGAACGAAACATGGAACGGAACGTGGATTGGAACACAGAACAAAATGTAGAAAAAACACAGAACGGAACACAGAGTGGAATGCAGAAAGGGATGCACAACAGAACGCACGACGGAATACAGATCATTGGAACGCTAAGCGGAATGCAGTGTACGGAATGCACGGATCGGAACGAGATTAGAATGCGGATATCGGATAATGAAGCACGAAAAAAAACACGGAATGACACATACAGAACAATCGTTACCCTCCGCATCCCATTCCGCTTTCCATTCTACATTCAGTTCCGTGTTTAATTCCACCTTCTGCTACAAGTTCTGTTCCAAGTCTCGTTCCAAGTACCGTTAAAAGTTCCATTCCACGATTTGTTCCATCTTCCATTCATTGACTCTTTCATCATCGCTAAGCCCGGTAGACAGTCTAATTACCCATGGAAAGACTGGTTTTAAATCCGGTAGATAAGTCTCTTCCCGGCAGTAAGACCGGATAGCCCAGTAGAAAGATGGGCTAATGTCTAATGGAGACAAGAAAAGCTTGCTAGTAAAAATGACAAACGTAAAAGTTGCACGCAAAAGCTATATTGTACGAGTTGCATCTACGCTGCTTTGCATTGCTCACTAACGCTGCTTACTTAGTTCCAGAAGGAATAGAGAAGGTTATTATTATTATTATTTAACTGGCAGACCTTTGCCTAGACCAGAAACAAGGAGTGACCCTCTTCACTGGTCTGTCGCAAAGGTTGGGGTAACAACGCCAGGCGGAAAACTGAAGAAGTTCTCCTACCCCTCAAATAACTAAGTTTTTATTTAATTGAATGTAATTTTCATGTCTGCATTTTTAAATATAGATTTATCGTATTAACTTTGGTTAATAACTAACCAAAATATTCTATTAAATAACCTAAATTTGTCTAATAATTTCAGTGAACGTCCTTGTAACGTTCTTAAAGAAAGACCAGATATTATTTATCACGTCAACTTTGGTTAATAACTAACCAAAATATTCTAGTAAATAACCTAAATTATTCTAATAATTTAAGTGAACGTCCTAGTAACGTTCTAAAAGTAAGACCAGATATTATTTATCGGGTCAACTTTGGTTAATAACTAACCAAAATATTCTAGTAAATTACCTACATTTGTCTAATAATTTCAGTGAACGTCCTTGTAACGTTCTAAAAGTAAGACCAGATATTATTTATCGCGTCAACTTTGGTTAATAACTAACCAAAATATTCTAGTAAATAACCTAAATTTGTCTAATAATTTAAGTGAACGTCCTAGTAACGTTCTAAAAGTAAGACCAGATATTATCTATCGTGTCAACTTTGGTTAATAACTAACCAAAATATTCTAGTAAATAACCTAAATTTGTCTAATAATTTAAGTGAACGTCCTAGTAACGTTCTAAAAGTAAGACCAGATATTATTTATCGTGTCAACTTTGGTTAATAACTAACCAAAATATTCTAGTAAATAACCTACATTTGTCTAATAATTTCAGTGAACGTCCTAGTTACGTTCTAAAAGTAAGACCAGATATTATTTATCGTGTCAACTTTGGTTAATAACTAACCAAAATATTCTAGTAAATAACCTAAATTTTTCTAATAATTTCAGTGAACGTCCTTGTAACGTTCTAAAAGTAAGACCAGATATTATTTATCGCGTCAACTTTGGTTAATAACTAACCAAAATATTCTAGTAAATAATCTAAATTTGTCTAATAATTTCAGTGAACGTCCCTGTAACGTTCTAAAAGTAAGACCAGATATAGCCCAGTAGAAAGAAGGGTAATGCCTAATGGAGACAAGAAAAATTGGTAGTAAAAATTACAAACGTAAAAAATGCCCGCAAAAGCTGTATTCTACGAGTTGCATACACACTGCTTTGCATTGCTCACTCAGGTGCTTCTTGCTGTCTAGTTTTATTAAATTGCATCGAGCAAAGGTGCTTTTTGCTGTCTATTTTTATTAAATTGCATCGAGCATCAAAGGTGCTTCTTGCTGTTTAGTTTTATTAAATTGCATCGAGCATCAAAGGTGCTTCTTGCTGTCTAGTTTTATTCAATTGCATCGAGCATCAAAGGTGCTTCTTGCTGTCTAGTTTTATTCAATTGCATCGAGCATCAAAGGTGCTTCTTGCTGTCTAGTTTTATTCAATTGCATCGAGCATCAAAGGTGCTTCTTGCTGTCTAGTTTTATTCAATTGCATCGAGCATCAAAGGTGCTTCTTGCTGTCTAGTTTTATTCAATTGCATCGAGCATCAAAGGTGCTTCTTGCTGTCTAGTTTTATTCAATTGCATCGAGCATCAAAGGTGCTTCTTGCTGTCTAGTTTTATTCAATTGCATCGAGCATCAAAGGTGCTTCTTGCTGTCTAGTTTTATTCAATTGCATCGAGCATCAAAGGTGCTTCTTGCTGTCTAGTTTTATTCAATTGCATCGAGCATCAAAGGTGCTTCTTGCTGTCTAGTTTTATTCAATTGCATCGAGCATCAAAGGTGCTTCTTGCTGTCTAGTTTTATTAAATTGCAACGAGCATCAAAGGTGCTTCTTGCTGTCTAGTTTTATTTTATTGAATGTAATTTTCATGTTTTCATGAAAAAATCACCTGCTGGCTCAGGTGGGATTCGAATCCACGACCTCCTGCTTACTAGTGCAGGTGCCATACCGCTAGGCCACCGAGCTAGCTGGGGTCAGCGGGGTGAATCGAATCCAATATTGCGGCAAGTACCGAACTGCATACTTGAAAATGAACAAGTTTTTGATGAAAGAGTTCATGAACGGAACAAAGAACGGAACGTGGAATGGAACAAAGAACGAAACATGGAACGGAACGTGGATTGGAACACAGAACAAAATGTAGAAAAAACACAGAACGGAACACAGAGTGGAATGCAGAAAGGGATGCACAACAGAACGCACGACGGAATACAGATCATTGGAACGCTAAGCGGAATGCAGTGTACGGAATGCACGGATCGGAACGAGATTAGAATGCGGATATCGGATAATGAAGCACGAAAAAAAACACGGAATGACACATACAGAACAATCGTTACCCTCCGCATCCCATTCCGCTTTCCATTCTACATTCAGTTCCGTGTTTAATTCCACCTTCTGCTACAAGTTCTGTTCCAAGTCTCGTTCCAAGTACCGTTAAAAGTTCCATTCCACGATTTGTTCCATCTTCCATTCATTGACTCTTTCATCATCGCTAAGCCCGGTAGACAGTCTAATTACCCATGGAAAGACTGGTTTTAAATCCGGTAGATAAGTCTCTTCCCGGCAGTAAGACCGGATAGCCCAGTAGAAAGATGGGCTAATGTCTAATGGAGACAAGAAAAGCTTGCTAGTAAAAATGACAAACGTAAAAGTTGCACGCAAAAGCTATATTGTACGAGTTGCATCTACGCTGCTTTGCATTGCTCACTAACGCTGCTTACTTAGTTCCAGAAGGAATAGAGAAGGTTATTATTATTATTATTTAACTGGCAGACCTTTGCCTAGACCAGAAACAAGGAGTGACCCTCTTCACTGGTCTGTCGCAAAGGTTGGGGTAACAACGCCAGGCGGAAAACTGAAGAAGTTCTCCTACCCCTCAAATAACTAAGTTTTTATTTAATTGAATGTAATTTTCATGTCTGCATTTTTAAATATAGATTTATCGTATTAACTTTGGTTAATAACTAACCAAAATATTCTATTAAATAACCTAAATTTGTCTAATAATTTCAGTGAACGTCCTTGTAACGTTCTTAAAGAAAGACCAGATATTATTTATCACGTCAACTTTGGTTAATAACTAACCAAAATATTCTAGTAAATAACCTAAATTATTCTAATAATTTAAGTGAACGTCCTAGTAACGTTCTAAAAGTAAGACCAGATATTATTTATCGGGTCAACTTTGGTTAATAACTAACCAAAATATTCTAGTAAATTACCTACATTTGTCTAATAATTTCAGTGAACGTCCTTGTAACGTTCTAAAAGTAAGACCAGATATTATTTATCGCGTCAACTTTGGTTAATAACTAACCAAAATATTCTAGTAAATAACCTAAATTTGTCTAATAATTTAAGTGAACGTCCTAGTAACGTTCTAAAAGTAAGACCAGATATTATCTATCGTGTCAACTTTGGTTAATAACTAACCAAAATATTCTAGTAAATAACCTAAATTTGTCTAATAATTTAAGTGAACGTCCTAGTAACGTTCTAAAAGTAAGACCAGATATTATTTATCGTGTCAACTTTGGTTAATAACTAACCAAAATATTCTAGTAAATAACCTACATTTGTCTAATAATTTCAGTGAACGTCCTAGTTACGTTCTAAAAGTAAGACCAGATATTATTTATCGTGTCAACTTTGGTTAATAACTAACCAAAATATTCTAGTAAATAACCTAAATTTTTCTAATAATTTCAGTGAACGTCCTTGTAACGTTCTAAAAGTAAGACCAGATATTATTTATCGCGTCAACTTTGGTTAATAACTAACCAAAATATTCTAGTAAATAATCTAAATTTGTCTAATAATTTCAGTGAACGTCCCTGTAACGTTCTAAAAGTAAGACCAGATATAGCCCAGTAGAAAGAAGGGTAATGCCTAATGGAGACAAGAAAAATTGGTAGTAAAAATTACAAACGTAAAAAATGCCCGCAAAAGCTGTATTCTACGAGTTGCATACACACTGCTTTGCATTGCTCACTCAGGTGCTTCTTGCTGTCTAGTTTTATTAAATTGCATCGAGCAAAGGTGCTTTTTGCTGTCTATTTTTATTAAATTGCATCGAGCATCAAAGGTGCTTCTTGCTGTTTAGTTTTATTAAATTGCATCGAGCATCAAAGGTGCTTCTTGCTGTCTAGTTTTATTCAATTGCATCGAGCATCAAAGGTGCTTCTTGCTGTCTAGTTTTATTCAATTGCATCGAGCATCAAAGGTGCTTCTTGCTGTCTAGTTTTATTCAATTGCATCGAGCATCAAAGGTGCTTCTTGCTGTCTAGTTTTATTCAATTGCATCGAGCATCAAAGGTGCTTCTTGCTGTCTAGTTTTATTAAATTGCATCGAGCATCAAAGGTGCTTCTTGCTGTCTAGTTTTATTCAATTGCATCGAGCATCAAAGGTGCTTCTTGCTGTCTAGTTTTATTCAATTGCATCGAGCATCAAAGGTGCTTCTTGCTGTCTAGTTTTATTCAATTGCATCGAGCATCAAAGGTGCTTCTTGCTGTCTAGTTTTATTCAATTGCATCGAGCATCAAAGGTGCTTCTTGCTGTCTAGTTTTATTCAATTGCATCGAGCATCAAAGGTGCTTCTTGCTGTCTAGTTTTATTAAATTGCAACGAGCATCAAAGGTGCTTCTTGCTGTCTAGTTTTATTTTATTGAATGTAATTTTCATGTTTTCATGAAAAAATCACCTGCTGGCTCAGGTGGGATTCGAATCCACGACCTCCTGCTTACTAGTGCAGGTGCCATACCGCTAGGCCACCGAGCTAGCTGGGGTCAGCGGGGTGAATCGAATCCAATATTGCGGCAAGTACCGAACTGCATACTTGAAAATGAACAAGTTTTTGATGAAAGAGTTCATGAACGGAACAAAGAACGGAACGTGGAATGGAACAAAGAACGAAACATGGAACGGAACGTGGATTGGAACACAGAACAAAATGTAGAAAAAACACAGAACGGAACACAGAGTGGAATGCAGAAAGGGATGCACAACAGAACGCACGACGGAATACAGATCATTGGAACGCTAAGCGGAATGCAGTGTACGGAATGCACGGATCGGAACGAGATTAGAATGCGGATATCGGATAATGAAGCACGAAAAAAAACACGGAATGACACATACAGAACAATCGTTACCCTCCGCATCCCATTCCGCTTTCCATTCTACATTCAGTTCCGTGTTTAATTCCACCTTCTGCTACAAGTTCTGTTCCAAGTCTCGTTCCAAGTACCGTTAAAAGTTCCATTCCACGATTTGTTCCATCTTCCATTCATTGACTCTTTCATCATCGCTAAGCCCGGTAGACAGTCTAATTACCCATGGAAAGACTGGTTTTAAATCCGGTAGATAAGTCTCTTCCCGGCAGTAAGACCGGATAGCCCAGTAGAAAGATGGGCTAATGTCTAATGGAGACAAGAAAAGCTTGCTAGTAAAAATGACAAACGTAAAAGTTGCACGCAAAAGCTATATTGTACGAGTTGCATCTACGCTGCTTTGCATTGCTCACTAACGCTGCTTACTTAGTTCCAGAAGGAATAGAGAAGGTTATTATTATTATTATTTAACTGGCAGACCTTTGCCTAGACCAGAAACAAGGAGTGACCCTCTTCACTGGTCTGTCGCAAAGGTTGGGGTAACAACGCCAGGCGGAAAACTGAAGAAGTTCTCCTACCCCTCAAATAACTAAGTTTTTATTTAATTGAATGTAATTTTCATGTCTGCATTTTTAAATATAGATTTATCGTATTAACTTTGGTTAATAACTAACCAAAATATTCTATTAAATAACCTAAATTTGTCTAATAATTTCAGTGAACGTCCTTGTAACGTTCTTAAAGAAAGACCAGATATTATTTATCACGTCAACTTTGGTTAATAACTAACCAAAATATTCTAGTAAATAACCTAAATTATTCTAATAATTTAAGTGAACGTCCTAGTAACGTTCTAAAAGTAAGACCAGATATTATTTATCGGGTCAACTTTGGTTAATAACTAACCAAAATATTCTAGTAAATTACCTACATTTGTCTAATAATTTCAGTGAACGTCCTTGTAACGTTCTAAAAGTAAGACCAGATATTATTTATCGCGTCAACTTTGGTTAATAACTAACCAAAATATTCTAGTAAATAACCTAAATTTGTCTAATAATTTAAGTGAACGTCCTAGTAACGTTCTAAAAGTAAGACCAGATATTATTTATCGTGTCAACTTTGGTTAATAACTAGCCAAAATATTCTAGTAAATAACCTAAATTTGTCTAATAATTTAAGTGAACGTCCTAGTAACGTTCTAAAAGTAAGACCAGATATTATTTATCGTGTCAACTTTGGTTAATAACTAACCAAAATATTCTAGTAAATAACCTACATTTGTCTAATAATTTCAGTGAACGTCCTAGTTACGTTCTAAAAGTAAGACCAGATATTATTTATCGTGTCAACTTTGGTTAATAACTAACCAAAATATTCTAGTAAATAACCTAAATTTTTCTAATAATTTCAGTGAACGTCCTTGTAACGTTCTAAAAGTAAGACCAGATATTATTTATCGTGTCAACTTTGGTTAATAACTAACCAAAATATTCTAGTAAATAACCTACATTTGTCTAATAATTTCAGTGAACGTCCTAGTAACGTTCTAAAAGTAAGACCAGATATTATTTATCGTGTCAACTTTGGTTAATAACTAACCAAAATATTCTAGTAAATAACCTAAATTTTTCTAATAATTTCAGTGAACGTCCTTGTAACGTTCTAAAAGTAAGACCAGATATTATTTATCGCGTCAACTTTGGTTAATAACTAACCAAAATATTCTAGTAAATAATCTAAATTTGTCTAATAATTTCAGTGAACGTCCCTGTAACGTTCTAAAAGTAGGACCAGATATTATTTATCGTGTCAACTTTGGTTAATAACTAACCAAAATATTCTAGTAAATAACCTAAATTTGTCTAATAATTTAAGTGAACGTCCTAGTAACGTTCTAAAAGTAAGACCAGATATTATTTATCGGGTCAACTTTGGTTAATAACTAACCAAAATATTCTAGTAAATTACCTACATTTGTCTAATAATTTCAGTGAACGTCCTTGTAACGTTCTAAAAGTAAGACCAGATATTATTTATCGCGTCAACTTTGGTTAATAACTAACCAAAATATTCTAGTAAATAACCTAAATTTGTCTAATAATTTAAGTGAACGTCCTAGTAACGTTCTAAAAGTAAGACCAGATATTATCTATCGTGTCAACTTTGGTTAATAACTAACCAAAATATTCTAGTAAATAACCTAAATTTGTCTAATAATTTAAGTGAACGTCCTAGTAACGTTCTAAAAGTAAGACCAGATATTATTTATCGTGTCAACTTTGGTTAATAACTAACCAAAATATTCTAGTAAATAACCTACATTTGTCTAATAATTTCAGTGAACGTCCTAGTAACGTTCTAAAAGTAAGACCAGATATTATTTATCGTGTCAACTTTGGTTAATAACTAACCAAAATATTCTAGTAAATAACCTAAATTTTTCTAATAATTTCAGTGAACGTCCTTGTAACGTTCTAAAAGTAAGACCAGATATTATTTATCGCGTCAACTTTGGTTAATAACTAACCAAAATATTCTAGTAAATAATCTAAATTTGTCTAATAATTTCAGTGAACGTCCCTGTAACGTTCTAAAAGTAAGACCAGATATAGCCCAGTAGAAAGAAGGGTAATGCCTAATGGAGACAAGAAAAATTGGTAGTAAAAATTACAAACGTAAAAAATGCCCGCAAAAGCTGTATTCTACGAGTTGCATACACACTGCTTTGCATTGCTCACTCAGGTGCTTCTTGCTGTCTAGTTTTATTAAATTGCATCGAGCAAAGGTGCTTTTTGCTGTCTATTTTTATTAAATTGCATCGAGCATCAAAGGTGCTTCTTGCTGTTTAGTTTTATTAAATTGCATCGAGCATCAAAGGTGCTTCTTGCTGTCTAGTTTTATTCAATTGCATCGAGCATCAAAGGTGCTTCTTGCTGTCTAGTTTTATTAAATTGCATCGAGCATCAAAGGTGCTTCTTGCTGTCTAGTTTTATTCAATTGCATCGAGCATCAAAGGTGCTTCTTGCTGTCTAGTTTTATTCAATTGCATCGAGCATCAAAGGTGCTTCTTGCTGTCTAGTTTTATTAAATTGCATCGAGCATCAAAGGTGCTTCTTGCTGTCTAGTTTTATTCAATTGCATCGAGCATCAAAGGTGCTTCTTGCTGTCTAGTTTTATTCAATTGCATCGAGCATCAAAGGTGCTTCTTGCTGTCTAGTTTTATTAAATTGCATCGAGCATCAAAGGTGCTTCTTGCTGTTTAGTTTTATTAAATTGCATCGAGCATCAAAGGTGCTTCTTGCTGTCTAGTTTTATTCAATTGCATCGAGCATCAAAGGTGCTTCTTGCTGTCTAGTTTTATTAAATTGCATCGAGCATCAAAGGTGCTTCTTGCTGTCTAGTTTTATTAAATTGCAACGAGCATCAAAGGTGCTTCTTGCTGTCTAGTTTTATTTTATTGAATGTAATTTTCATGTTTTCATGAAAAAATCACCTGCTGGCTCAGGTGGGATTCGAATCCACGACCTCCTGCTTACTAGTGCAGGTGCCATACCGCTAGGCCACCGAGCTAGCTGGGGTCAGCGGGGTGAATCGAATCCAATATTGCGGCAAGTACCGAACTGCATACTTGAAAATGAACAAGTTTTTGATGAAAGAGTTCATGAACGGAACAAAGAACGGAACGTGGAATGGAACAAAGAACGAAACATGGAACGGAACGTGGATTGGAACACAGAACAAAATGTAGAAAAAACACAGAACGGAACACAGAGTGGAATGCAGAAAGGGATGCACAACAGAACGCACGACGGAATACAGATCATTGGAACGCTAAGCGGAATGCAGTGTACGGAATGCACGGATCGGAACGAGATTAGAATGCGGATATCGGATAATGAAGCACGAAAAAAAACACGGAATGACACATGCAGAACAATCGTTACCCTCCGCATCCCATTCCGCTTTCCATTCTACATTCAGTTCCGTGTTTAATTCCACCTTCTGCTACAAGTTCTGTTCCAAGTCTCGTTCCAAGTACCGTTAAAAGTTCCATTCCACGATTTGTTCCATCTTCCATTCATTGACTCTTTCATCATCGCTAAGCCCGGTAGACAGTCTAATTACCCATGGAAAGACCGGTTTTAAATCCGGTAGATAAGTCTCTTCCCGGCAGTAAGACCGGATAGCCCAGTAGAAAGATGGGCTAATGTCTAATGGAGACAAGAAAAGCTTGCTAGTAAAAATGACAAACGTAAAAGTTGCACGCAAAAGCTATATTGTACGAGTTGCATCTACGCTGCTTTGCATTGCTCACTAACGCTGCTTACTTAGTTCCAGAAGGAATAGAGAAGGTTATTATTATTATTATTTAACTGGCAGACCTTTGCCTAGACCAGAAACAAGGAGTGACCCTCTTCACTGGTCTGTCGCAAAGGTTGGGGTAACAACGCCAGGCGGAAAACTGAAGAAGTTCTCCTACCCCTCAAATAACTAAGTTTTTATTTAATTGAATGTAATTTTCATGTCTGCATTTTTAAATATAGATTTATCGTATTAACTTTGGTTAATAACTAACCAAAATATTCTATTAAATAACCTAAATTTGTCTAATAATTTCAGTGAACGTCCTTGTAACGTTCTTAAAGAAAGACCAGATATTATTTATCACGTCAACTTTGGTTAATAACTAACCAAAATATTCTAGTAAATAACCTAAATTATTCTAATAATTTAAGTGAACGTCCTAGTAACGTTCTAAAAGTAAGACCAGATATTATTTATCGGGTCAACTTTGGTTAATAACTAACCAAAATATTCTAGTAAATTACCTACATTTGTCTAATAATTTCAGTGAACGTCCTTGTAACGTTCTAAAAGTAAGACCAGATATTATTTATCGCGTCAACTTTGGTTAATAACTAACCAAAATATTCTAGTAAATAACCTAAATTTGTCTAATAATTTAAGTGAACGTCCTAGTAACGTTCTAAAAGTAAGACCAGATATTATCTATCGTGTCAACTTTGGTTAATAACTAACCAAAATATTCTAGTAAATAACCTAAATTTGTCTAATAATTTAAGTGAACGTCCTAGTAACGTTCTAAAAGTAAGACCAGATATTATTTATCGTGTCAACTTTGGTTAATAACTAACCAAAATATTCTAGTAAATAACCTACATTTGTCTAATAATTTCAGTGAACGTCCTAGTAACGTTCTAAAAGTAAGACCAGATATTATTTATCGTGTCAACTTTGGTTAATAACTAACCAAAATATTCTAGTAAATAACCTAAATTTTTCTAATAATTTCAGTGAACGTCCTTGTAACGTTCTAAAAGTAAGACCAGATATTATTTATCGCGTCAACTTTGGTTAATAACTAACCAAAATATTCTAGTAAATAATCTAAATTTGTCTAATAATTTCAGTGAACGTCCCTGTAACGTTCTAAAAGTAAGACCAGATATAGCCCAGTAGAAAGAAGGGTAATGCCTAATGGAGACAAGAAAAATTGGTAGTAAAAATTACAAACGTAAAAAATGCCCGCAAAAGCTGTATTCTACGAGTTGCATACACACTGCTTTGCATTGCTCACTCAGGTGCTTCTTGCTGTCTAGTTTTATTAAATTGCATCGAGCAAAGGTGCTTTTTGCTGTCTATTTTTATTAAATTGCATCGAGCATCAAAGGTGCTTCTTGCTGTTTAGTTTTATTAAATTGCATCGAGCATCAAAGGTGCTTCTTGCTGTCTAGTTTTATTCAATTGCATCGAGCATCAAAGGTGCTTCTTGCTGTCTAGTTTTATTAAATTGCATCGAGCATCAAAGGTGCTTCTTGCTGTCTAGTTTTATTCAATTGCATCGAGCATCAAAGGTGCTTCTTGCTGTCTAGTTTTATTCAATTGCATCGAGCATCAAAGGTGCTTCTTGCTGTCTAGTTTTATTAAATTGCATCGAGCATCAAAGGTGCTTCTTGCTGTCTAGTTTTATTCAATTGCATCGAGCATCAAAGGTGCTTCTTGCTGTCTAGTTTTATTCAATTGCATCGAGCATCAAAGGTGCTTCTTGCTGTCTAGTTTTATTCAATTGCATCGAGCATCAAAGGTGCTTCTTGCTGTCTAGTTTTATTCAATTGCATCGAGCATCAAAGGTGCTTCTTGCTGTCTAGTTTTATTAAATTGCATCGAGCATCAAAGGTGCTTCTTGCTGTCTAGTTTTATTAAATTGCAACGAGCATCAAAGGTGCTTCTTGCTGTCTAGTTTTATTTTATTGAATGTAATTTTCATGTTTTCATGAAAAAATCACCTGCTGGCTCAGGTGGGATTCGAATCCACGACCTCCTGCTTACTAGTGCAGGTGCCATACCGCTAGGCCACCGAGCTAGCTGGGGTCAGCGGGGTGAATCGAATCCAATATTGCGGCAAGTACCGAACTGCATACTTGAAAATGAACAAGTTTTTGATGAAAGAGTTCATGAACGGAACAAAGAACGGAACGTGGAATGGAACAAAGAACGAAACATGGAACGGAACGTGGATTGGAACACAGAACAAAATGTAGAAAAAACACAGAACGGAACACAGAGTGGAATGCAGAAAGGGATGCACAACAGAACGCACGACGGAATACAGATCATTGGAACGCTAAGCGGAATGCAGTGTACGGAATGCACGGATCGGAACGAGATTAGAATGCGGATATCGGATAATGAAGCACGAAAAAAAACACGGAATGACACATGTAGAACAATCGTTACCCTCCGCATCCCATTCCGCTTTCCATTCTACATTCAGTTCCGTGTTTAATTCCACCTTCTGCTACAAGTTCTGTTCCAAGTCTCGTTCCAAGTACCGTTAAAAGTTCCATTCCACGATTTGTTCCATCTTCCATTCATTGACTCTTTCATCATCGCTAAGCCCGGTAGACAGTCTAATTACCCATGGAAAGACCGGTTTTAAATCCGGTAGATAAGTCTCTTCCCGGCAGTAAGACCGGATAGCCCAGTAGAAAGATGGGCTTATGTCTAATGGAGACAAGAAAAGCTTGCTAGTAAAAATGACAAACGTAAAAGTTGCACGCAAAAGCTATATTGTACGAGTTGCATCTACGCTGCTTTGCATTGCTCACTAACGCTGCTTACTTAGTTCCAGAAGGAATAGAGAAGGTTATTATTATTATTATTTAACTGGCAGACCTTTGCCTAGACCAGAAACAAGGAGTGACCCTCTTCACTGGTCTGTCGCAAAGGTTGGGGTAACAACGCCAGGCGGAAAACTGAAGAAGTTCTCCTACCCCTCAAATAACTAAGTTTTTATTTAATTGAATGTAATTTTCATGTCTGCATTTTTAAATATAGATTTATCGTATTAACTTTGGTTAATAACTAACCAAAATATTCTATTAAATAACCTAAATTTGTCTAATAATTTCAGTGAACGTCCTTGTAACGTTCTTAAAGAAAGACCAGATATTATTTATCACGTCAACTTTGGTTAATAACTAACCAAAATATTCTAGTAAATAACCTAAATTATTCTAATAATTTAAGTGAACGTCCTTGTAACGTTCTAAAAGTAAGACCAGATATTATTTATCGCGTCAACTTTGGTTAATAACTAACCAAAATATTCTAGTAAATAACCTACATTTGTCTAATAATTTCAGTGAACGTCCTAGTAACGTTCTAAAACTAAGACCAGATATTATTTATTGTGTCAACTTTGGTTAATAACTAACCAAAATATTCTAGTAAATAACCTAAATTTGTCTAATAATTTAAGTGAACGTCCTAGTAACGTTCTAAAAGTAAGACCAGATATTATTTATCGTGTCAACTTTGGTTAATAACTAACCAAAATATTCTAGTAAATAACCTAAATTTTTCTAATAATTTCAGTGAACGTCCTAGTAACGTTCTAAAAGTAAGACCAGATATTATTTATCGTGTCAACTTTGGTTAATAACTAACCAAAATATTCTAGTAAATAACCTAAATTTGTCTAATAATTTCAGTGAACGTCCTTGTAACGTTCTAAAAGTAAGACCAGATATTATTTATCGTGTCAACTTTGGTTAATAACTAACCAAAATATTCTAGTAAATAACCTAAATTTTTCTAATAATTTCAGTGAACGTCCTTGTAACGTTCTAAAAGTAAGACCAGATATTATTTATCGCGTCAACTTTGGTTAATAACTAACCAAAATATTCTAGTAAATAATCTAAATTTGTCTAATAATTTCAGTGAACGTCCCTGTAACGTTCTAAAAGTAGGACCAGATATTATTTATCGTGTCAACTTTGGTTAATAACTAACCAAAATATTCTAGTAAATAACCTAAATTTGTCTAATAATTTCAGTGAACGTCCTTGTAACGTTCTTAAAGTAAGACCAGATATTATTTATCGCGTCAACTTTGGTTAATAACTAACCAAAATATTCTAGTAAATAACCTAAATTTGTCTAATAATTTAAGTGAACGTCCTTGTAACGTTCTAAAAGTAAGACCAGATATTATTTATCGCGTCAACTTTGGTTAATAACTACCGTAACCAAAAGATTCTAGTAAATAACCTAAATTTTTCTAATAATTTCAGTGACGTCCTGGTAACGTTCTAAAAGTAAGACCAGATATTATTTATCGCGTCAACTTTGGTTAATAACTAACCAAAATATTCTAGTAAATAACCTAAATTTTTCTAATAATTTCAGTGAACGTCCTTGTAACGTTCTAAAAGTAAGACCAGATATTATTTATCGCGTCAACTTTGGTTAATAACTAACCAAAATATTCTAGTAAATAACCTAAATTTGTCTAATAATTTAAGTGAACGTCCTAGTAACGTTCTAAAAGTAAGACCAGATATTATCTATCGTGTCAACTTTGGTTAATAACTAACCAAAATATTCTAGTAAATAACCTAAATTTGTCTAATAATTTAAGTGAACGTCCTAGTAACGTTCTAAAAGTAAGACCAGATATTATTTATCGTGTCAACTTTGGTTAATAACTAACCAAAGTATTCTAGTAAATAACCTACATTTGTCTAATAATTTCAGTGAACGTCCTAGTAACGTTCTAAAAGTAAGACCAGATATTATTTATCGCATCAACTTTGGTTAATAACTAACCAAAAGATTCTAGTAAATAGTCTAATAATTTCAGTGAACGTCATTGTAACGTTCTAAAAGTAAGACCGGTAATCTATTACTGTAGAGTCTCTCTCTTTTTATATTGTGCAAAAAGGCTTTGGACAATATGCAGCACAAAATAAGCAGCAAAACTTACATACATCTGTGACAAGCGGAATCATTTATCTCACATGGGACTTCAAGGGCGAGCGAAGAATCTTCAGCAATGTTTCATGGACTTCTGAAAAATAAAAGATATCATAAAGAAAATGTTTCTTTTACTTTACAATACATTTTACTATTTACGTGAGAAACAAAGTATGTATTGAAATCAAATTAGGAAATTTAGTTCAGAACATTAACAAGATATAATTTTGGTTTGGGACAAGCTTGCTACCTGTACAAATTAAGGGATGAGATTGACCAACATGACCAATGATAACAATCTGAAAACAGCTCTGACAGGGGCATAAAAAATGTTAGCTCTGAAAATATCCTATTCCTATTAAGTACATGTATATAATGGGGTTCATGAAAAAAAATCAGAAATATGTCGTGTTATAAAGGTTTATAATTTCACGTGCTACATACAGGGACTAACTGAAGTGCATCTCTCAAACAGTCAAATGAAGACCTGTACTGTATCTTGGATTTTACCAAAGACAATTTTGGCCCCAGGGGCTCCAACTAGAGCTCAGTGTCTCAAGAGCGCCCACCAGCAGCTCCAGAGTCTCTGCAAAGGTAACAGCATCATCGGCAAAGTCAAAGTCAGTTTAACTGACATTGCCAAAAGATACTCCACAGCCTGAATATTCTACCATCCTCCCCATGGCCCAGTCAATACAAGTGTTGAAAGTGTGGGAGCCTCAACCCTTCCTTGTCCAAAACCAGTCCAAATTGGGAAGAACTCGGAGATTGAACCCCCAGTACCCAAACCTTACGCACTCTCTTAGGGCTTGTGCATTCTACCCGGATACTCGAAACCCGACCGAAACCATCGAGTACCCGGCTCCATTTTTTCGATTCTATTACCCGTAAAAAAATAGCAACCATGCCCTTTTTCATAAAATACATCACTGACCTGCAAAATTGGTAGTTTTTGCAATGTCAAAAGCAGATTATTTACCGCAAATCTGCACCGAAACCGGCAGCAAGCCACATATCGACGCAGTCCGGCCGCGATCTACGGTACCAGACAACGCGACGCACCCAAGCCACGATGTAGGCCTACATGTACCGACCAAAAATCTTACCGCGTACGGCAGATCATGATCGAAACCGACTGAGCCTACACCGTGCACACACACAGTACGTACGGTGTACCACAGTATGTAGTCTTCATGCCCACACGTGGTCGAGACTGCACTGGTGCACGTTGTTTTGACATAGTGGCTTTTACGCGTGGCCGTGTGTTGGGCGGGTACCAGTCATGGAACATTCAAGATTACCATGCTGACCATGTGCACAATGCATCGTGATTACGTCTTAATAATGCGTTTGTCGCCCTAGTAATTTTTCTCACGTTATTTCTTAAGATCTAGCACATGTACGTGAAAAGTATGTTTCTTCTAATTGGCCAACTGGACAAAATTACCGACTGAAATTCAAGTAAGATTTAGCTGATCAGGAAAATGCGATTTACGGGGTGGTCAGAATATTTTACGGGGATCACGCAACGAAATAACAACCCTGACAGTGCATACATCGTGTTTGATGTCGGTGTTCGATGTCGGGAAAAAAGATCACGCTAATTTTTGCTTGGCCTGTCATGTCGGTAGAAATAGCGTAAACTAAAATTCCGCACCCCTAAAAAAAGCCGAAATCCGCTAAACTTTTTTGGGGAAGGTCTGGTAATTTTTTAGCACGCCTGGCTCGGAGCCCCGATACCATACTCACCAACGGCCATTACGCAACATACTTCCGGGTTCTTAATTTCTTATGTTTTATATTATATCGCGGGTACCCGGGTACCCGCCCGTTTGGGCAAAGGGTACTCGGGTCCAAAATTACCCGTGAATGCACAGCCCTATTCAAAAGCGTGCTTGTGGCATTATCCTTGGAAATGATTATATTTCATATGGACACGCTTGTAATAGATTAGGACTTCAATCCTTGGAAGACAGAAGACTTCATCTCTGCTCCCAATTCGCTAATAAGTGTGCTAAATCTGATAGATATGCTAATTGGTTCTCCCCTAGTATTAGGACCCATAATATGAAGCTTAGAAATCCCAATAATTACCAGATTCCTCGTTACAAGACCAACAGATATGGCAACAGTGCAATCCCCTACATGTCTAAGATTCTTAATCAGGCAACCATCTCCTAACTGTCTCTCTATGGATCCTTGTGTATTTTTTCTTAATTGTTCATGTTGATAATTTAAATCATTATTTAATTTTTACCTTTTCATGAACTGTATTTTTCTTTCAATTTATTTTGTATCCTATATGTCTATAATGCCTTTAAGCTTTTTTAAACCATTTTGTTCCTTTAAATGTACTGTTCCTTATGTTTTTTATGTGTTTTTTTATATTTGTAAATTTTAATTTAAATGTAAAAAGAACCTTGTAATTCAGCTTATGGCTGCGAATTGGTTTAAATAAAAATATGAATATATATATATGCGACGACTGTTGCCCGAGACTCTTACTTCCATGATTTAGCATTTAGCAATGCATTAATACCCGTTTGCCTCTTTTCAGGCAACAGTCATCACATTATAGTAATTCCCAGGGGCATTGCGTGCGTGTACAGAGTAGACTGGTCCCGTTCACTCCGTTGTATGTAAATTGAATGTAGACTGGACACTGGACATGTAGAGATCATTCTTATTCTTTATTATTATGCGAAAAGTCCCGGAATCCGTGACTTTTTTGTGCGCATGGAGATTTAGGCTGAAAATTGCTCATTTTTGTTTCAAGACATCCGAAATGATAATTACATTTCATATCTTTTGAATGCCTCTTTACTACATCAGGAACACCAAAGTCATTATGCCTCAGATCGCTGAATAACAGTCATTTTAGGGGTGGGGAATTTTGGACTCAAGTACAGTCAAGTAATTTTTAAGTACAAGTTCCTGTAGCCCTATATACGACAACAACATCAGGAGTAATATTGGGCTACAGTTACTGCATGCAGCTACATGTAGGTTTATTGGTGATCGCAATATCCCACAACAGCGCAAAGTATAATGGGGAGGGAAAGGGCGCATCGCATGCGAGTCTAGTTTAGGGGTGCACCACAGTGTCCCATTGACCTTAGTGTGAAATCCCTCAACTTCACAGTTCAAAAAAACCCATCCAGAAGTTTCTCAGTTGTTGGTTCAATAGTGTAAATGGTAGTGTGAACTCTCATCTAACCAATTCTTTTCAAATTTTGGTTGGGTAACCGATTGGATTTTTTGCTAATTGCCCCAAGAAAAAAAAAATATCCCCGAAATGTCCTTTTTCCGTAACCGACATGCTACAAGTTTTCATGAAGCAACCCTCCACGTTCAAGATAATGTAGGACCAGATTTTAAACCACAATATATTAATTGCATGACCTCCCAAATTGCATATTTAAAAAACATTTCAGGGTACACACATTATGATAATCATTTTGGCGCATTGACTTTTGAGCTATTTAGTGTGGTGCACCCTATAAGGGGAGTCAACTTTCAAAAATGGTTGTCCAATTAGGCTCAAAATTTAGAGTTATGACACTGATCTTATATGTGAAAACAAAATTTAAAAATATTATTGTGTTTGTCTACGGCACGGCTTAATGTGTTAGGTCGTTGACCCGTGGTGGCCATACAAACATGCACATTCTCCATTATAAGGCCATAAAAAAAAAATTGTTGTATTGGCGTAACGGAGGTTTCGAAAATAGGGTAGGCGGATTTTTAATTATTTTATTTAATTTTTCCTGGGTTATTAAATGCTTCCCCCCTGTATATCACAGTATTTGACGTGTCAAATAAAGACAAGAAATAACATGATAACAACTTTAACCAGTCTGGTTTTCATCTTTTGCTCCTTTTAAGCTTTTAATCTGCATACAAATTTGCGATTTTTTTTATATTTTATTTAATTGTTATCACAATTTTTATTTAATAATTTTTTTTTTTTGGGGGGGGGGGGGTTAAAATGTTTACGGTCGGGGCATATTTTTGGGTCGGGCGGGTAACGCCAATACAATAATTTTTTTTATGGCCTAATATTGTGTATGTACACCCCAAGCAATGCCATGGAAAGTCGGGCTCTGAATCCACATATTATTTCCTCACAAAGTTATTTTGTGCCTATTTTAGGATGCAATGATGTTCAGGCCATTACAGATAATTTAATTAATCAAGGTGAGGGTGTCATTTCACATGGAAAAGTGGGGTAAGGTCAAGGTTGGCCTGTTGGGGTTGGGGGAGGGCGTGGGGCGTTTCGGCTATTCCGCGGAATATTTATGCCCAGGGCTAGTATCCATATTGAGACAAATGATGAACTTTTATTGGGTTAATCAATGCATATTATTACATTTCACCAAATTTCGATGTCCTTCAGAATATCATTTCCCCTCTGAAAAGTGAGAAAAAGGCGATTAGGGTTGTCAACTTGTGGGCGGGGCTTGCGTGGGTTGGGTCTACAGTGTAGGTCTGAGGGCCTGGCTGGGGTTAGGGTTGGAATCAGAGGGATTTAGGGTTTAAAACTGGTGATAGGATTAAATTTTGGGGACTAGGGTTACAATTTAGGGGATTGGGTTGGAATTTCGGCCGGCAAGGGTTACAATTTTGGGTCTAATGGGGTTAAAAGGTGGGCCACCTTTGTCTAAACAAAACTCGTAGGGTGTAGCTAGAAAAGACAATGTAAGTTGCGTAATACAAGGTTTTATACGTATTAGGAACGATGTTTTCAGGAAATAATTAACAATCTAATGAGAAACTTGGTCTTAAGGCTTCTTTCCATTCTAACCTCTCATACATACATGTAACAGAGTGGTGGCGCTATCACAAAATGGCTACCAATGCGCCGCCATCTTGTGACCTATAGGGGTGCAGACCAGTAAATAGGCCCAAATCGGTCCGCGGAGCTCATAAATTTTTTGTATAACCTCAAAATCTTTTCTCTTAAAGCGTCTGGTGAGCCCTACGTGGTAAGTCTTGTAGACAAAATGGATGGAACCCGATCACCAGAGTTTGGACTTTCACCTTTGAGCTGTTTGGATGAAATCAGGCCATAAATTCGCTCTATTTTTGCCCTCTAGTGGAGGGGTACTATTTTTGGTCTGGCACTGGTCAATTCGGCCGTTTTAGGGGTATTTTTCTTTGAATGTACTTTTCGGCAAAAAGTCATTGATTAAACTATAGAAAATTGAAAAGAAAATGAAAATTTAAGTTTTCACCTTTATTTTGCCGTATTGGTCGATTGCCTCAGAAACTTCTGAGTATTTTTAATATTTTTTTTTAATTGGCCATTTTGCGTGGGAGCCTATGGGAATTTATTTACTGGTCTGCACCCTATATAGCGAAATCCAAGATGGCGGCATGCCGTTGCAATTTTGCCCTTTAAATGTCGCTAAAGTGAACTGTAGGCAGAAAATATTGACGGACACAACTTTGGCACTGTCTGACATGTCGTTTTCAACTATTAGTTTCCTTTTAAATCCATTAAAATTACCATAAATTTGATTTTTCCGAAATAAAGCATACGGCGGCCATGTTTGCCATAGTCAACGCGCCTGCGTGTGAATGCTTGGGGATTCCCCTGCGTAAATAACTGTATTTTCGCTTTGGAGTGGACTGAGTTTGAATTATTTCGGCAAAACAAATATGGGTTAGGATTTTCATTTGTTTGTGCTTGTTTTCAGCCTTTTTAGTGAAGTTCTTTATATTCATGCAAAGACAAAAGAGCATAGCAGAGAGGGTTACGGGTGACGAGGGTAGCAACTTTTGGCCAGTGTTATTGTTGCGCGCTTGCTTCATCAAACACCTTTTCTTTGGCCCCCAAGTCAGTCAACTATCCTCAAAACCGGGGAATTTTGTTTATAAAAACATCAGTCTTGCAAACAAGATGCGAAGAGTCCTCAAAAATAGTCCAACCCTAGTTGCCCTAACCCTAGCGAACCTAACCCTAGCGAGCCTAACCCTAGCTAGTAGATTTCACTTGCTGGACCAATTCTTGTTAGCCTTCTTGTCCCCCCCCCCCCCCCCCCCCGGCCCCCACCCCCGAAATAAATTGTCGCATAGCCCTGGCCACCCGTCACAACCCCTGGCTGTGAACTCAACAATCTTGAAGCATTCAACGATTGCTCCTTGCTTACTTTGAAGACTTGTAATATTCAAAAAGGAACTGTGATGCACATATCGATCCATGGATGCATATTATATGGATACCGTGCTAAAACTGCATTTAAACAAAATGGCCGCCCCTCCTCCAAGATTGGCCTGTATTTCGAAAAGGGTTCAATTTTGTTCAATTTTTTTTGCAGATTCATGGTCAGTGACCACTTCCCTCTGTCTTAAGGGCGGTTTTAGAAGAAAATACTTTTTGCACTATAAGGCCATTCTTTGGAAATTGAAACTTTTTTGAAAAAAATTTAATTGATGATTTTAACTTTTTGTTGTTTGTTTATAAGAAAGCAATGCCTGAAGTTACTTGAGCCACTTTTGTTTTTTAAATTTACCAAAAGACATCCATAATTTGCATAAATTAGCATAAACTTGATTTTTGTGTTTCAAATGTGATTTTTATCCCTAAATTTACTGTCAGATTTTTTTAGCATGCACTATTGTATTTTAGCATTTAGCTGTTTTCAAGAGTGTCTCTAACCTGCATGTTTTAATTCAAAATCAAACATAAAACATTTTTACGTGAGAAATAGTTGGCAATTAACGACACAATTAACGACTTTTCATGTCACACATGTAACTGAAATATGGATAAAGTTTGTACTACCATTTAAGCACTGTTTCAATAATGTTCAAACTTTGTGTCAAACATGTCAAAAGCTAGTTTTATCAGGCCTTCCTATATGCAAAACATAAGGCACACTAATTTCACAAACTATTAATTAATGACCTTAAATAGTGTGTCACACACGTAACTGGCTGGTTACGTGTGTGACATTTCATGGTTACGTGTGTGACACCTCCATACACAATGCACACAATATGTGTGCAAGTGTACATGTCATGCAATGTATGTGTAAACATGTACACTGTACAAGCCATACTAGTGTCAATCATGGGTTACAAAGCATGATTAACCAAATGCCTATGATAGCTTTTGTCCAATGATATTTCAGAGGAATAACTGTGAACAGCATGTACATGTACAATTCACAGTAATGGGTGAATGGTACATGTACTGTACATGCATTGTAGTAATGTACAATGTCGGCCTACATTACAAATAATTACATGTATATTATTCAGTATAGAACTTTGTCACAGATATTTTGGCTGACCACTGATGTGTTACTGTTAATAGCTGCATCTTGAACTTCATGTACCTGTATCTTCTCCAGAAAATTTTGGAATTAGGCTAACCCCATTAGGGGTTAGTCCTGAAGTGCTGAAAAATTGTGACCCAACGACGATTTTTGTCAATGGGACTAACCCCATTCGGGAGTAGTCTCGAAGCAAACCCCTTGTATGAACCTATGTACATGTATCCTAATTTCAGCAATGGCAGGAGTGGGGGTCGGATGGGGGTGGGGAGGTTCAACAAACATGTACAGTGACTCTAGAGTCCATACCAAACTTTTCCATATTGCATATTTTAGGATGGTTCATTAATTTATTTAATACAGTAAATGGATATATGGGGTTTTTTTTTTTGGGGGGAGGGGGGCAAGTTACATGTATTTTTCTGTATCTTACATGTTAAGCATGTACACCATTCTTTATGTGTATGTGATTTTACCATACACTGTTGAATTGTGAAACTGACAAAAAGCAAGACAACTGTATTTAATACAACTAGCAAAGACAATCCCATCTGCCATGGTTAACCTATAGAAAATTGAAAAGAAAATGAAAATTTAAGTTTTCCCCTTTATTTTGCCGTATTGGTCGATTGCCTCAGAAACTTCTGAGTATTTTTAATGTTTTTTTTAAATTGGCCATTTTGTGTGGGAGCCTATGGGAATTTATTTACTGGTCTGCACCCATAGGGTGCATCACACTATTAGTGTCCCATTGACCGTAGTGTGAAATCCCTCAACTTTACAGTTCAAAAAACCTAATCTAGACGTTTCTCAGTTGTTGGTGCAATAGTGTAAATGGTAGTGTGAACTCTCATCTACCCAATTCTTTTCAATTTTTGGTTGGGCAACCGATTGGATTTTTTGCTAATTGCCCCAAGAAAAAAACACCCCCTTTTTCCGTAACCGACTTGCTACGAGTTTTAATGAAGCAACTCTCCATGTTCAAGACAATGAAGGACCGGATTTTAAACCAAAATATCTCAAGTCTCCACAACAGGCTGAAGCACTGAACCCCCAGGTTGTCATAACCAGTCAAAATTACACAATATATTAATTGCACGACCCACCAAATTGCATATTTAAAAAACATTTGAGGGTACCAGCTCGGCGCATAGTCTTGGTTCCAAGACCTTCGTTGTTGCTATCCGCGGCCCATAGGGTGTCCCCCGCGCGGCAGATATGGGAGAACTCTGTCAGACTTTTGGATTGTCACAAAGGTCTTGGATTTTTTGTAAAGCTATGTTTAACTTTTTCTTTACTTTTCAAGTTTTCGTCAAATCTCCCTTGATTTACAAGGGAGCCAATCAGCGAGCCAGATTCAGCTCACATCATGAAATATTCATGTCAGACAAACATTGTTGACCGTAGGCGTATTTACGTACATTCGATGGCCTGGGGCCTATATGTTACGCTGCATATCATGCAATATAATTTGTAAACTTTTTCGGGGAAAGATTTTGAGGAAAGTGCAGGGGTTTGACTTTTGAGGGAAATTGCAGCAGCCATAGGCCTATAGGGGTCTCGGTCTGAAATTATGAAAATAATCCTTGTGGACTAATGGCGGTAGGCTGAAGGCCATATAATGCACACTAAGGTAAAGTAAAAAAAAATACCTGTTTAGCGTCCCCGCCCGCTTCCTTTTTGATTGCCGCCTGCTCTTTTTTTTTTTTTTTTTTTTTGTAAAATCCGAAAAAAAAAGTACATTCCGTGATTTTTACCGCTGAAAAATGAATAAAATCTTCGTTGATAGACTCAATCGTCACTAACACTGTGCTGTGAAAATGATTTGAAAGAACAATAATATTGCCCAAAACGAACTGCCAGCCATCTTGCCATTTTATTTTGATAAAATGGGCCGGGCGGCCATTTTGGAAAAAAAAAAAAAAAAAAAAAAAGGGCCTCCTCCTTCCTTTTTTCAAAAAGGCAGGACGCTAAACATGTTTTTTTTTTACTTTGCCTAACCCAAACGACAGAATATGATGAACGAAAAATGAAAATAAATTATCTGCTTACCATGCTTTCCGGTTGGTATGACCATGATGACTGAACCATGGAAGGGGAGTTGGTCGAGTTGGTCGGCGTACGAGTTGACCAAACGGCGTACGAGTTGGTTGGCGTACGAGTTGACCAGCTTCGGGCCTATTCGATCATGGCGGGCCACACCATCCGGTTCACACTTGACACTGGTCCATGTGTGACTAACAATTCATCACTATTCACGTCCACAGTCAATAAGCCTTATCGCAAATACAGCCATAACGTTAGGCCTTACGTTAACGTTAGTCATGTTACTAGTGCCTGGAACCGAGGTCCAAGTTCATTATTTTCAATCGGCGATCTGGCGCTAAATTCTCCACGGCCACCAAAAATGTATGCAGCAATGATGATGAATGTCGTGTAAGGACACGAAAGAAGTGTTCGAGTGACAGTAATCATGGCTATCCGGGGTTTATTTGACAGTTCAACGTGCCGATCCGACATGACGTTTAGACATTAGGCCTACTAACAAGTAACAGAAAAAGTTACTGAGTTAGGCCTAACGTTACACTTACAGTCCAATTTTCACAGACTTGACGCGGGAAACTGATGAGAGCTGCACGGACGAATTCTTCTTTATTCTAATGCAAATTGTCGCTGCCTTGTCCAGGATCCTCATTGTAATGTGATGAGATTTATATCTTACGTCACGGTAAATACAAAAAGCTGATTTAACTTTGAATGAAGTTTAATGTCCCCAATCGAATAATCACAGCTGACGCGACGGGCTGTGAAATGAATCTGGGTTAAACTGGTTCCCGTTCCCTACAGTAGTCTCCTGACGTGTATTGGGACGGGAACCAGCGGGTGCATTCGTTTAGCTCCCCCGGGTCAGCCCTTACTGGGAATGGTCGTGTTTTACTGCACAAAACAAGCGAGAGAATGGGCACGAGGTTGACTGGTGTCGACCCGGGGGAGCTAAACGAATGCAGTGTTAGTGTGTATGACAATTTGACTTGAGGGCGCTATTTTCATTTGAAAGGCCAATCTCACACACGTACTCTGCATAGTTTGAGAGCTAGGTGGGTTTTAATCAAAATGTTGAGTACAAAAGGTTTGAGTGCATATTTCTATTGGATTTAATGTACGAATGAGAGAATAGGGCGTCTTAAGTTGCACAACCCTGGGCTTTGGGCCCCCTGGGGCACCAAAGTTGCCCCAAATATCGATTTATTCAAACTTTTGAGTACAACCAAAATTCCTTTTGCATATGATCATTTAGTGACCTCTGACAACAAATCCACAATCTATTTAAGACATGATTTTTCCTGGGGTTTGTAGATAAGACGGGGGTGTTTGTAGATAATATGGGGGTTTTGTACATAAGGCATGGGGCGTTTGGACCCATTGGGTCCTTCAAAATTGAACTTATAAAAAAGAGTCTGTACATCAATTTTGATTACAGCTATGGATAAAACATTACTCTAGATGAATAAAAATGTAATTTAAGACATACAAATGTCTGGGGTTTCTAATTAAGACCATAACTAATTAACAGCCAATTAGCGATTTATTCACACTTTTGAGTACAACCAAAATTCCTTTAGCAAATGATCATTTAGTGACCTCTGACAACAAATCCACAATTTAAGACATGATTTTTCATGTGGGTTTGTAGATAAGACGGGGGTGTTTGTAGATAATAATGGGGTGTTTGTACATAAGATGGGGTGTTTGGACGCAGGGTATAATTATTAGGACCTTAAAATTGAACTTATAAAAAAGAGTCTGTACATCAATTTCGATTACAGCTATGGATAAAACATAACTCCACATGAATAAATAAGCAATTTAAGACATACAAATGTTTGGGGTTTTTAATTAAGACCATTACTAATTAATGGCAAATTAGCAATTTATTCACACTTTTGTGTACAACCATAATTCCTTTTGCAAATGATTATTTAGTGACCTCTGACAAGAAATCCACAATTTAAGACATGATTTTTCCTAGGGTTTGTAGATAAGACACAATATAAAAGTTGCATCACAGCACTGATTTACTCACGTTATGGTTAATTATGTATGTATACACATGCAACGCATTGAACGCAAATGGTAATTTGATGGTATTTCGGGAAAATGCCGCGAAATGATAAGTGCCACGCAAGAGAAAATGGTCCAGTCTTTACCCGCACAAAATAATCTTTGATAAGTTGTGCTATCCCCCCCCCCCCCACAAAAAAAAGACGAAAAGTGGAAACTTTATATGTCTGGGACTGAAGACCGCTGGATAACGATTCTCAAATCTGCGATGCCGCCCTGAAACAAACTATGAAGTATGAAATATAGTACCGTCCCGTGATCGAATATGGAGGTTCAAAAGTGGACATCCTACTTTTCTCCTCTCCAAGAGGGACTTTTTCTCCTTTCCAATTTGGAATGGAGCAGGTATTTCATCATTAAAGCTGCTGGATAGGTTGCAGAACAAAGCACGTCACTTACTCAGGATTGATGAGCCTCTCAAGTTTGGCATTGCTCCACTGAGTCACAGGAGAAATGTTTCATCACTTTGTGTTTTTTTTACCGTCATTTCTTCCTGAAACCATTCATTGAGCTAGCTGATATTTACCCCCTTGTGCACCTAGTCTGAGAGCTATACAAGATCTTCACTGACTAGACATCCATACTGTGTACGTATTCCTAGATCAAAAACAGAGCTCCATCTCAACTCTCTACATACAAAGGACAAGTCGACTGTGTGGAACTCCCTTCCAACGTCTGCTTTTCCTGTCTCTGCAGATGTGTCTGCCTTTAAGACAAAAGTGAATACTTTCCTCATCGGTCAGATGCTTTAAACCATTTTTTATCTCTTCAGTTCTATTATTTAGCTGTTTATCTGGTGGTTATGGATTAGTTAGGGTAGCTTAATGGCTGGCTAGGAGATGGTGACCTGCGAATTTGACAGCCTACGGGGCCCGGGCCCATCAAGTGTGGTGAACGGCACGCCTAGTCAGTTTGCGTTTTTTATTTTTCCTGGTAGGGCATAGTGATAGGGTTACCAACACCATAACCACCGAATGAATCATGTTCTTTTTATGCTGTTCTTTTGCTTCACTTTTCAGATTTGTATTGCAACTTGCTTCAAGCATTATGCTTTAGGCCACTTTTCATCTTTAGTGATGTTTTCGTCAGGTCCCAGAATCAAAGTAAAAAAAAAAAAAAAGTAGCATAAAAAACGGATCGAACGCTTTTGCAAAATGCGCTTTTCTATACCTTTCTGTTAACAGAAAAGCAGATGACACATTTTGGTAAAATGCAGTTTTCTGCTTTTCTGCTATGGCAAAGAAGTAAATGAATTTCACCTTTCTCACTACTTGAAAAGCAGATTAACGTTTTGACAAATCCACTTTTTTTTGCTTTTCTGCCTTTCAAGAAAGCAGATTGAACGCTTGTGGGCCAGTGGTTTAACAGTGGCCCCCAGAAGGGGCCCAATTGAGAAGTATCTGCAATCCATACAATACAGTAAACTAATGTTATAACCCCAAAATACTTCCATTCAAAAACAAACGTCGCTTTTAAAGTCCTGTATCTGTATTATCTGTAAAAAAAAAAATTAGATGTCCACTTTTCAACCTCCATATTCGATCACGGGACGGTACTTGGATATTTCATACTTCATAGTTTGTTTCAGGGCGGCATCGCAGATTTGAGAATCGTTATCCAGCGGTCTTCAGTCCCAGACATTATTAAGTTTCCACTTTTCGTCTTCTTTTTTTTTTTGGGGGGGGGGAATAGCACAACTTATCAAAGATTATTTTGTGCGGGTAAAGACTGGACCATTTTCTCTTGCGTGGCACTTTTCATTTCGCGGCATTTTCCCGAAATAACATCAAATTACCGTTTGCGTTCAATGCGTTGCATGTGTATACTTACATATTTAACCATAACGTGATTAAATCAGTGCTATGATGCAACACATAGAAACACATATAAGCGTATATCCGATCGTACTGAAACTTGGTGGGTAGGTACGAAACTAGTATCCCTAATGTGAAGTGACGTCACGATGACGTCATCGCCTGATTTTTTATTGAGTTTTTTTAATGATTAATTTTGCCATTTAGAGGCAAACCATAAGACACAACACGGCCTTTTGAACTTTTTGGACCGCTGATATGGCTATATAGTAGTGGGCCAATTGTGTACAGGTAAACGTAGCACGACGAGCTAGAAAATCAGTCATTTTGCTGTTTCCACCGTCCATAAGCACAACCATACATGCGCTGACCTATAGTGGACTCTGCCATTTCTGTGTTTCTCATGGCCGTGTGTATATGTATCTGTACTACCGGTATACGTGTATTGATGGACGAGTGACGACGCTCCTGGTACATGTACGTACATGTAGTTGTTTATGACAATTAAGACACCGCTGATTAACTATTTCTCTGTACTGGGTCAATTGTGTACATATGTTTGTTTCGTACATTTTATAAAACATACGCGAAACAGCTCAGTGTTTGTACACAAACACATGTCTAGTTTAATTATGTTGTCATAATCCTTTACATTTCAGCAACACTAATCACACTGAAAAATGTTATGTATAAATACATTATGACCCCAGCTTAGTTGCCCAAACTAAACCAAGTACAGCGGAGTCAGTGTTTTAACACTTAATGACACAAAACAATGATCTTGTATAAGAATATGTATTATCTTTAATTCAAATATTATATTCTATCTATCACGACTAGGAGCAGTACGGGCAAGTCGGAGACTATACAGCCTGCAGGAAGCGGGAAGGGTTATCAACAATTCTCGCCAGCGGCCAGTATGATGCGTGACTTTTTAACACACATGATCCCAGGCATGCAACTTTCCCTCGGATTAGCTGATTTCCTGTTTTTATTTTCTTCTTGTACCACTGTAAAATGAAAACATTGTACCAAATACGGTAAAGATGGGTGTGCTCTGGCCCATGGCCGTCTTTAGGAGAATGCTCATAAAAATGTTCATTCAAGTTCTGAACTGTCAGGCAGTCAGTCAACTGTCAGTCAAACGTCATTCCTTGAATCAGGGAAAGTGGCGGCAAGTAAACAAACTTGATATAATTATTATAAAGAAGCCTGCCTTCCAACAAGAATCATTCAAACAAATCGGTGGACCTTTGAAGTTCAGTTAGCATGGCAGTAATACCAGCTACAATAGAGGCTTAATTAGCAGCGGTGCTTACGATTTTCAACACACGGCGGTAAACCCACTATTTATCGATTAAATTGGCACCGTTACCGCCATGCATGCACTCTTGGAAGTAGCAAGTTTATGCCGTGTAACAATCAGCATGTCTTATAGCAATATCATAGTTTTCCTGACCGATTTTAAATTGAAACTGTATTGATGTTCTGTTCATTGAAATTCACACTACATGTACACTCAATGGACAGTGGGCTGTTAATTTAAATTCATTCGATTTTCTGTAAGAGTCATTCATTTCTAAAAACAAATCGCCTTAATTCACTTTTTAGAAAAGGCCATAGCCTTATAAGACTCTCTTAATGTAAAAGAGTGAAAAACCACTCTAAAAGAGTGAAATAACCACTCTTACAAGGAGCCATATGGCGGACAACTCTTTTAAGAGTGAAAAAAAGAGTGGTCATAATTCACTCCTAAAAAGAGTGAAATTTCACCTTTTAAAGAGTGACAAAACCACTCTTTAAAAAGAAAGTGAAACGCTTCGATACACGGCACGCATACACCGGTCAACCTGTCTCAGCGGACGGGACCATTATTCAGCGCGCGTTGAGCCCACTGGATCAGCCGTGAATCGCTTCGATACACGGCACGCATACACGGGTCGACCTGTCTTATCTCACCGCGGACAAGGCCTTTAGTCAGCGTGCGTTTAGCCCACGGGATCAGCCGTGAAACGCTTCGATACACTGTATAAATCTCACCGGTCGACCTGTCTTACCGGTCGACCTGTCTCAACGGTCGACCTGTCTCACCGGTCGACCTGTCTCGGCCTATCTCACCGGTCGACCTGTCCCAACGGTCGACCTGTCTCACCGGTCGACCTGTCTCAAGTCGAGTTGTCCCACCGGTCGACTTGTCTGACATTCAAAATGACACCCAAGTCAACTCGTACCCAAGTCATCTCGTACCCAAGTTGAATTCCCCAAGTTAACTCGTACCCAGGTTAAGTCGTACCCGAGTCAATTCGTACCCCATTATTGCACAAGGCATGCGGCTGCCGCCAACAGACTTCGAAGCTGTCATTATACATGTACTTGTATTAAATTGACATCTATTTAAAGGTTGAATTAAGATGAATATAAAACTAGGCTTACCGTCTGTCTGTTTTATTTTTGCTGTGTTTTAATCGTTTGTCGGGCGTGGGGTAGGCCTATATGAAGGGATTATGTGGGCAGGTGGAATGCCCAATTGATTTTGATTTTGAAACGGACGGTGAGGGGTGGGGTGTTTTGTTCAATTGATTTTGAAACAGGAATTTTTGATAAATAATAATTTAGAAATTAATGTGATTTTTCGATTAAAAGAGACATTAAAATATGATAACTAAAATGTCACAGTCTACACGAACGAGATTTTATTCACAATTGTATAGGGGTACGAGTTGACTTGGGTACGAGTTGACTTGGGTACGAGTTAACTTGGGTACGACTTGACTTGGGTACGACTTGACGAATCGACTTGACTTGGGTACGAGTTAACTTGGGTACGAGATGACTTGGGTACGAGTTAACTTGGGTACGAGATGACTTGGGTACGAGTTAACCTGGGTACGAGATGACCCAAAATCCTCTCAAACTAGCATGCAATCACTAGCACTGAGCAAAAAACAGTCAAAAGAGGGCGCTCTGCATGATCGAAAAGCGCCATCTTCAAACTGTCGAAAACTAGGCCTAATCCATAAAAATTCGGCTCAAGATTGTCGATCGAAATTACACTTTTACGGTTTGCTTTTCGTGGATGAAAAGGACAGCATGGAGAAGGAGAACTTCTTCACCAAACTGAGGCGCGTGGCAGCCTCAACAGAGAGCGAGACGGTGAGGTTGAAGGCGTGCATGGAAAGACCGGTCGCCGTGAGGTCCTCGTCGTCCACCGAACGCGACGGAACATCACCAAGACTTGCGCTGAAAGAAATGCAATATGATGTGACAAAAATGAAGGTTTGACAAGACGTTTACTGTTCTGGATTTAACAGAAAGAAATTGAGACTGTTGGAAGTACTTTTTATTATCGGGGTTAGTGTCCTTTAATCCACAAGGATTATTTTCAGGCATGGCTTCAAGTTCAAGTTCAATACTGACTGTAATTTGTAAATTACAAGGCAGTTGCCTGCATGCTGCATCAACATTTTTCCTGCAAACCCCTTTGCCAATTCTAAACCTTACTCTGATCATGGAGGTATTATACCTCCATGCTCTGATGATTAGCCGATTTGCAGTAGAATGCAAAATAACATTTACTATTTATAGAAAAAGAAGTCCAGTGCGACATGACGTATGGAGTGGCGGCAAATATTATACACAGTTTCCAATAATGATAACCATAAACCAAATTTTTGTATCAATATTTATATGAAACTGAGTAGTGTTCAAATGTACAGTTCTCAACTTGAAGTAGTCAACTGACATTGTGTTCAATGGCTAAATATTTAGAATAATTCCACACTTGATTTATATTCAACAGGAAAAAGCTCAAGAGCAGATAAAGGTTTTAAGCACCTCATCAAACTCATTTGTGGAGACTCTAGATGCATGTGAGAGTCTGTTTGATGTGACACGACAACAAGTGACGGATCTAGAGTTTTATCTAGAACAATATGGTTACAAGAAGTACAAAGAACCGACCAAGGAAGAACCTCAGCACAGTGAGATTGCTAGTTTGTTTGTTTGTTTCTTCTTTTATTCATTTGTTTGTTATAATTTGTTCAATTGTTTTTGTTTGTTTTTTGGTTGGTATACATTTTTATATGTGTACATTGTAGTCATGTACATACATCTACATTGAATTGTTCCTTTGCTTGCTGGCTTGCTTGCTTGTATTAATTTATTAAGTTTGTTTGTTTGTCTATGTCAGGATGTTTGTTTGTTCGTTTGGGGTTTTTGTTGATTTTTGATGGTCTTCTTGATATCATGAATTATTTTATAAACTAGTCTTTTTATACAAACTACCAGTGAAACAGGATATCCTCCTAAGCAGGGATGGTAAATATTGCTGTAAGAATGAGGGAACCTATTGGTGTTTGCTGTGTGCATGTTACAGATGTACATTGCTGATTGTATTTGGCATTTTGTGGAGTGTTTTGACCAAGATTAACCGCCCACTCTAAACAGTGCATTTTCACAACGGCCAAGTATTGGACGCATGTCTTCTTTTAATTTCAAGAGAATCAAAGGAAGTCATCCAAAGAGGATATGGAGCAGGATACTTCAGTTTCATCAGCCACGATGGATGCAAGTGAAACACCAGATGAAAATGTGTATCCTTTGTCTGTTTCTTTCATCTTTTTGTTTCTTTGTTTGTTGTTGTTTTTTGAGAAATGTCTTTTCAGACAGCTGGGGTTAGTTCTCCAGTGTTTGGTGACAGATCAATCAAGTTAAGTTTTAAAAAAAATCACCCCGTGTCATTATTTTTATAATAATTTACACATATTTATGCTCTCCAACTATTCTGGGTTCAGTTGGAATTTATTAAGGAAAGACTTTGGAATTTGGAGAAAATTGTACAGGCATTCTTAGTGTATGTCCCTCCAAAGTGGGAATGTGAAAAATAGTTCTTGCCAGTAGTTATACTGTGGTGTCTGTACTTGAAATCGCTCAGATCGTGGCTGCACATGGAATTATGACAAATCAGCACTGCTACGATTGCTTCGCTATAAAGATTTGTTTATCATACCACTAGACCACGAAGCTAGCTAAGTTGAATGACATCTGCGCTATAAAGCAAGCGGTTGTTGGTTTGAATCCCACCTGAGGGCTGAGCCAGTGCATGGTTTGTTCATCAGTTCATGTCCAAGTCCATTCAAAAGCTCTGAGTAGTTTATGCATTGCTGATATACATGCGAAGGGCAAGCCTAAGTTCCATAATGCTGATTATCTTGTTGATAATAATAAACACAACTGCCTTAACTCAAAGCCGCCAACTGCAGACCCTGTACGCCCCCAAAGGACCCCTCCTCATCACACGGCCCCGTGGATCTGGATAAAACCCCCCAGCTGGCTGACTTTGGAGTCAGCCAATGGACGATGGATAGACTGGCCCACGTCGGAGGCATGAATGGCTCCTCGCAGCAGGATATGAAGACGGAACACTTCTCCGGTTATCAGTACGGAAGGTAACACGAGCGATGTTTTTCACCAAAATTGAAAACGTACATTTCCAGAAGCAGATGATCAGTGTGCTCATCAATGTTTTGTCTTCTTTCAAATGCCTCTGTACCTGTAATTGCAGCATTTCTTCTGCTGTACCAAGTCAAGCCTACCTGTCGACACCCCAGAACTCCCATCGCCTTCAGCACCACACCCCTTTCACCAACCGGACTATCATGGTCACGCCCGGAATGTTCGGCAATCGGCTCATCCCCACTCAGACACCAAGTCAATTCATCGGTAAGCAATTAATATTTCTTCATAAGTTGCATCCAGTAATAAGTACAGATCGCCAAATGTCGTTTAGCCCATTGACAAATCATGGGCAGTGCATAAGGCACTCATATCTCACCAGTGTGGCCCAGGTTCGATCCCATCTTGTTTCATATGGGAATAGAGATGTGCATCTACTGGCACTCTCCTGGTTTTTTCTCCGAGTTGCTCAGTTTCCTCCCTTCGCAAAAAAGTCAAACTATTCCGATCTTAGGCTGTGCCCCACTGCTCTGTAGTCAAATATGGGTTGATGCACCTGGCAGCCAAGGATGCACATGAATTACAGCAACTAGATCACACTATAGCAATTCACAATTCAGGAAGGATGATTAGCCTCCTAAATGACTATTTATTCAACTGTCGAACTAAGACATACTTCACAAATCATTTTCGTATTTTATATTTTAGGTTTATTTATTTATTGATTCATATATTTTCAAATTATTTATCTAGATACAAAGTCGTATGTCTTAGACTCCCCGATACCCCCGGTGCTGATGTCGTGCACCAAGAAAGGGGAACCCACGACCTCTGACCTGAGGATCACCCATCGCCGGGATATGGGAGCAGCTAGTCCTGAGCCCAAACCTCCGAGAGTCACATCTTGGGCCGAGGTAAATGAGCAAGGCCATACTTCTTCGTCTCGAGTCACTACGCTTGATAATGTATAACATAGTGTGGTGGAAGGATTCGCATGAATGAGATTCCTGACAAGAGTAACAACGATTATTTTGATATTATGTTCCGATTCATGTTGATGACAAATGCCTTTTTATTTGTGATGGCAGAGTATTCCACCTCCGGCACCTCCACCACAACTGCATGTCCCGGTCCCCCTGGCTGATGTGACACCCCCGATGCCCCCATGCCTGGCACCCCAGGCCAGTCAGCTGGCACCCATGCCAGCTGAGCCAACTCGGCTGGCCGAGAGGTTCACCAGCGCCGCCACCTCGGCGCTACCTTGCGAGCCGGTCCAGCTCTCCCAGCAGTTCACCCGATCGGAGGAGCTACCACCGGAGCCCGTGCAGCTGGTTGAGAAGTTTGCGTCTCGCCGCGATCACTCCCCGGTAGAGCCGGTCCAACTTCTGAAAAAAGTTTGGCTCGGAGTTCAAAACGGTCCAGGCTCAGCAGAGATTGAATGGTGAGAACGTCAGCACCTGTAGAAATAAACATCCGACTCCTTGTCCATGACTCGGGTGGGATTCAAACCTGTAACTCCTGCTTGAGTGTTGCTTTGAATCCCATCCGAGGCTTTCCGAGCAGCGTGTGTTTTATCCCACAGAAAGTATAAAAGCAACAAACTCTATGTGTCTTGAAAGGTAAACAGCATTCAATGATATCTCCACCGTAGTGCATAAAACAGGTATTTACCCAACACTAATTGTGCAGAATGTTCAGATTCAGAAAATTCTTGAGAACCCTATAATAATATTACAGACTAACCCCATTGTGATGTGTGTTTTATAAGAACTGCATATCATTATTATTACAACTACAATTTGGGTGTTAGGGGCACATTTCGATATCTCCTTAAACGTATCAGCTACCTTTTAAAGATATATTTTTGGTGCCCATATTTTAGTAGAAGACAGAGAATGCTCTCAATATGAACATACATCAATTTCAAGTTCATTGGTTTGGAGGATGTTTAGAAATAGGTAAAGTAAAGTTTGTGCATCAGCATCACCCTGTGAGCATTTCTCCCCTAAGCGATACCAATTAGAGGTTAACTGATTTTTTTATCAATATTTTTGTCTGTTCTAGGTGCCAGGGAAAAGTACGCTCCCCGTATCACCGGCACTACCTCATCATTACCTTCTGGGCACCCTCAGCCGTTCACCCCGAAGGGTCACCAACGACTCACTACTCTGACTGGGGATGGAGATATGCCGCAAACTCCTGAACTGACCCTGACATACCAGAGGTAAACCACACCAATCTCCCAAAGTCCCGATCTCCCCTCAACATAAAACCCTACCGAAATCAATATGTACCTATTCAGCTTGCAAAAAAAAAGGAGTTTTGGCTGACATATTGTTTTTATTTACCAAGGTTCTAGGTGCTCAAGCAAAATTTGGTGCTTAATGCATTGGAGTTGAGTGAAAATTAAGTACAAGACTGTTTTTCTTGCCTAATACTTGTCAAAGGTTTGTGGACATCAAGTCAGCCTCAACAGGACCAGCCCCTCCTCCCCTAGAGGTACCTGTCAGCAAGTCCAACCAGACCTCTTCAAGTGGCCAGGCAGACAGTCCCGCACCCCCGGTCGTGCAAAGCGCTGTGCTGCATGACAATCGGCCAGAGTCGTATCCTACAGCCGAAGTGAAACAGTAAGGATGCTTTGATAGTTCCATAGAAGATTTCTGGGCTGTGAACAATGGGAGTCCGCGTACATACAGTGAGGTCACCAGCAGCGTCCCTTTCCGAAAACGTCATTTCAGGTTCCAGCTCGAACTTTTTCTCTGCCAACTAAATACTGATCATCAGTTTAGTGGTATTATCCAGAACCTCTCGTTCTCATTTCTCTCACCTGAGATGGGTGAACGGAATAAAGCAGCGACCAAAACAAGAGTCAAGGTTTTACAACAGACCCTTTCGAGGATAGCCAGGCTCATGGGATTTCATGTACAACATTAACTGTCACACAAAACATTTCCAAAATAACTTCACTGCATTTTCTTGTTTTCTTGGTTTTTTTTTTAAAGATTTGAACATGCCATCCCCCCAGTGACGGCTGCCGAGTTCAGCCAAGTGGCCGACTATCTCCAGCGTCTGATCCCCATGGATGTCATCAACCAGAAGCTCCAGGACATTAATGCAATGCTGGCCAACAAACACGGTAGGAATAATGCCTCTAAACATCAAAAAGAAATCCTTGCTGATCTGTCCGTAAAGTGTTTATTAGGTCATCTCTTGTTGAACTTCTTCTCATCGGTCAGAAGCAAGAGTGACATGAACTTTGACCCCAACACGGTTCATTTGACCAAGTTGAACTAGTTTTGAATAGTTGATTCAAGATCTGAAGCCAACTTTGAGAGGGCATAGTTGCATCGGTACTGTCAGTAGCTTTGTCGACATGCAGATTCTGGCAGGGTACTGTATGATATGGAACCTTTGGACACTGGAGTTTATTGTTGGCACCCTACAGCAACCAGCCACTAGTTGACTCTGGTAGTTGCTCAACTTACTCCTGACTGAAAAGCTGAATAGCTTGTTGGTATTTGTTGGTATTTGTCCTAAAAGGGCAAGGAACTTTCTTTTTAATAATAATGATTTTTAAGGAGAACTTTCAGTTGGCCAATATTCCCCAGCATCATAAAAAAACTAAAAACTTTCACCGAAAACAAAATGTGCAAGAAAGTCTGTATTTCTCTCAATTGAAAAATATTTATACGTGAAATAAACACAAGGGAAACTGACTGATGCCAAACGAAAAACGTAGGGCTGGATGGCTCAGTTGGTCGCCGGTTCAAATCCCGCTCCAGTCAGTTTTTCTTTGTTTACTTTTCAATGAAAAATATTTATGATAATAAGCAGTGCCTGTAACAACTTGACCCTTTAAGACTTATTATATATGCTAGAAAATGTCCCCTGATTTTCCGCCACTAAGCATAGCTTGTAACCCAGACCTTGGATGTGTTCTTTATGCACTGACCAACAGATACAAGCTTCATCAGCGAGTCTGAGATGCTGACACTCAGGCTAGGATCAAAGACCAAGGCCTTCTCTCTCCTGCTGGCTAAACTCAGGCGGTTGTACATGGGCAAGAACCCTAACAGCGGGGAACCAGTCTTCTTTGTCGTTAAGTGATGGAAATTGAGGGAACCATTCCAATAGTGGGGAACCAGTCTTCATTTTCCTCAAGTATTTAACCCACCAACAAGAATAAAATAATATAAGTTGCTTATCCACCAGCAGTAAATAAAACTTGGCATGAAGGGCAGCAAATAATGAGTTGATAAGCTCCATTTAAAGGTAATATCATACTTAGTTTTTTTATCAAAGGAATGAGGATTCATGGACAAAAATATTAAGAAAGATACAGTAACAGTCATCTGTGAAATTCCCAGGCCCATATGGTGCCGACCTTTTGAGAAATTAGTGAAAAACGCCCACAGGATTTCTTTAATCTTTTCACCGTTATTTTTTATCTTTTAAAGATAAAACAAATTTCAGTTGTTGCTTTTACCAATATCTTGAAAAATATTTTAGATGGAAAAATGTTAACGGCGTGTTTCTACCAGCACCATCTAAAGTTATAGGTAAATCAGTGAATATTTCTGTTAAATTGGTTTCCTACCAATGTATGATACTACCTTTAAATAGAACCATTTACAACCAAAAACTTCAAGAAATCAAACAAATGACATATTTAAGTTGTTGGATTTATCAACATTTCATATACAATTTTTTTTATTAAAAAAAAAACCAAAACTAATTGATTTAAAAACAAGTGTTAATTTGGAACACTCAGTTTTATGAGATTATTTCCATTCCAAATTTTTAATTTCTTTTAAATCCACATTTAATTTTATCAGATGCAAGGGTTGAGTACAACTCAAGCATTGTGGAACATTTCAAGCATACATTATGATTGGAGTCTGTATGTAGTTTATGTGTTCTTTTGGGAATATTATGGACGGCATCATATGGACGGATCCTAAATTGCCAGTGTTAGACGCATATTTAGTCAAATTGTTATGATACAATTTGACTACCGGTACATCACATACACCTATTAGGGGATTTAACCCCTTCAGCAAGGTGTTTTTTTCACCGGCCAGGATTATAAGACAGAGCAGAGAGCCAGTGGCATAAACGATGCAGGCACACAATGGGTGAATACTGCCCGACAATAGCCTGATGTAATCAATGTCATCACATCCGAGATTGGAGCTCTGCTCAAAAAAAGACTAGCTGTTCAAAGTAATAAGCCTGTACAGTAAAGGTTCATTGAACCACTCCTTCCAGACAGCACTTCCCACTCAATGGACCCCTTTAGGTCTGTGGCCATTAATTAAGTCCAGGCCAAAATTTCAGAGGCTTAGGTGTCCCCTTGCTAAAAGACAAGCTCTGAATATTACCTTCAGCACCACACCCCTTTCACCAACCGGACTATCATGGTCACGCCCGGAATGTTCGGCAATCGGCTCATCCCCACTCAGACACCAAGTCAATTCATCGGTAAGCAATTAATATTTCTTCATAAGTTGCATCCAGTAATAAGTACAGATCGCCAAATGTCGTTTAGCCCATTGACAAATCATGGGCAGTGCATAAGGCACTCATATCTCACCAGTGTGGCCCGGGTTCGATCCCATCTTGTTTCATATGGGAATAGAGATGTGCATCTACTGGCACTCTCCTGGTTTTTTCTCCGAGTTGCTCAGTTTCCTCCCTTCGCAAAAAAGTCAAACTATTCCGATCTTAGGCTGTGCCCCACTGCTCTGTAGTCAAATATGGGTTGATGCACCTGGCAGCCAAGGATGCACATGAATTACAGCAACTAGATCACACTATAGCAATTCACAATTCAGGAAGGATGATTAGCCTCCCAAATGACTATTTATTCAACTGTCGAACTAAGACATACTTCACAAATCATTTTCGTATTTTATATTTTAGGTTTATTTATTTATTGATTCATATATTTTCAATTTATTTATCTAGATACAAAGTCGTATGTCTTAGACTCCCCGATACCCCCGGTGCTGATGTCGTGCACCAAGAAAGGGGAACCAACGACCTCTGACCTGAGGATCACCCATCGCCGGGATATGGGAGCAGCTAGTCCTGAGCCCAAACCTCCGAGAGTCACATCTTGGGCCGAGGTAAATGAGCAAGGCCATACTTCTTCGTCTCGAGTCAATACGCTTGATAATGTATAACATAGTGTGGTGGAAGGATTCGCATGAATGAGATTCCTGACAAGAGTAACAACGATTATTTTGATATTATGTTCCGATTCATGTTGATGACAAATGCCTTTTTATTTGTGATGGCAGAGTATTCCACCTCCGGCACCTCCACCACAACTGCATGTCCCGGTCCCCCTGGCTGATGTGACACCCCCGATGCCCCCATGCCTGGCACCCCAGGCCAGTCAGCTGGCACCCATGCCAGCTGAGCCAACTCGGCTGGCCGAGAGGTTCACCAGCGCCGCCACCTCGGCGCTACCTTGCGAGCCGGTCCAGCTCTCCCAGCAGTTCACCCGATCGGAGGAGCTACCACCGGAGCCCGTGCAGCTGGTTGAGAAGTTTGCGTCTCGCCGCGATCACTCCCCGGTAGAGCCGGTCCAACTTCTGGAAAAGTTTGGCTCGGAGTTCAAAACGGTCCAGGCTCAGCAGAGATTGAATGGTGAGAACGTCAGCACCTGTAGAAATAAACATCCGACTCCTTGTCCATGACTCGGGTGGGATTCAAACCTGTAACTCCTGCTTGAGTGTTGCTTTGAATCCCATCCGAGGCTTTCCGAGCAGCGTGTGTTTTATCCCACAGAAAGTATAAAAGCAAAAAACTCTATGTGTCTTGAAAGGTAAACAGCATTCAATGATATCTCCACATAGTGCATAAAACAGGTTTTTACCCAACACTAATTGTGCAGAATGTTCAGATTCAGAAAATTCTTGAGAACCCTATAATAATATTACAGACTAACCCCATTGTGATGTGTGTTTTATAAGAACTGCATATCATTATTATTACAACTACAATTTGGGTGTTAGGGGCACATTTCGATATCTCCTTAAACGTATCAGCTACCTTTTAAAGATATATTTTTGGTGCCCATATTTTAGTAGAAGACAGAGAATGCTCTCAATATGAACATACATCAATTTCAAGTTCATTGGTTTGGAGGATGTTTAGAAATAGGTAAAGTAAAGTTTGTGCATCAGCATCACCCTGTGAGCATTTCTCCCCTAAGCGATACCAATTAGAGGTTAACTGATTTTTTTTATCAATATTTTTGTCTGTTCTAGGTGCCAGGGAAAAGTACGCTCCCCGTATCACCGGCACTACCTCATCATTACCTTCTGGGCACCCTCAGCCGTTCACCCCGAAGGGTCACCAAAGACTCACTACTCTGACTGGGGATGGAGATATGCCGCAAACTCCTGAACTGACCCTGACATACCAGAGGTAAACCACACCAATCTCCCAAAGTCCCGATCTCCCCTCAACATAAAACCCTACCGAAATCAATATGTACCTATTCAGCTTGCAAAAAAAAAGGAGTTTTGGCTGACATATTGTTTTTATTTACCAAGGTTCTAGGTGCTCAAGCAAAATTTGGTGCTTAATGCATTGGAGTTGAGTGAAAATTAAGTACAAGACTGTTTTTCTTGCCTAATACTTGTCAAAGGTTTGTGGACATCAAGTCAGCCTCAACAGGACCAGCCCCTCCTCCCCTAGAGGTACCTGTCAGCAAGTCCAACCAGACCTCTTCAAGTGGCCAGGCAGACAGTCCCGCACCCCCGGTCTTGCAAAGCGCTGTGCTGCATGACAATCGGCCAGAGTCGTATCCTACAGCCGAAGTGAAACAGTAAGGATGCTTTGATAGTTCCATAGAAGATTTCTGGGCTGTGAACAATGGGAGTCCGCGTACATACAGTGAGGTCACCAGCAGCGTCCCTTTCCGAAAACGTCATTTCAGGTTCCAGCTCGAACTTTTTCTCTGCCAACTAAATACTGATCATCAGTTTAGTGGTATTATCCAGAGCCTCTCGTTCTCATTTCTCTCACCTGAGATGGGTGAACGGAATAAAGCAGCGACCAAAACAAGAGTCAAGGTTTTACAACAGACCCTTTCGAGGATAGCCAGGCTCATGGGATTTCATGTACAACATTAACTGTCACACAAAACATTTCCAAAATAACTTCACTGCATTTTCTTGTTTTCTTGGTTTTTTTTTTTTAAATTTGAACATGCCATCCCCCCAGTGACGGCTGCCGAGTTCAGCCAAGTGGCCGACTATCTCCAGCGTCTGATCCCCATGGATGTCATCAACCAGAAGCTCCAGGACATTAATGCAATGCTGGCCAACAAACACGGTAGGAATAATGCCTCTAAACATCAAAAAGAAATCCTTGCTGATCTGTCCGTAAAGTGTTTATTAGGTCATCTCTTGTTGAACTTCTTCTCATCGGTCAGAAGCAAGAGTGACATGAACTTTGACCCCAACACGGTTCATTTGACCAAGTTGAACTAGTTTTGAATAGTTGATTCAAGATCTGAAGCCAACTTTGAGAGGGCATAGTTGCATCGGTACTGTCAGTAGCTTTGTCGACATGCAGATTCTGGCAGGGTACTGTATGATATGGAACCTTTGGACACTGGAGTTTATTGTTGGCACCCTACAGCAACCAGCCACTAGTTGACTCTGGTAGTTGCTCAACTTACTCCTGACTGAAAAGCTGAATAGCTTGTTGGTATTTGTTGGTATTTGTCCTAAAAGGGCAAGGAACTTTCTTTTTAATAATAATGATTTTTAAGGAGAACTTTCAGTTGGCCAATATCCCCCAGCATCATAAAAAAACTAAAAACTTTCACCGAAAACAAAATGTGCAAGAAAGTCTGTATTTCTCTCAATTGAAAAATATTTATACGTGAAATAAACACTGATGCCAAACGAAAAACGCAGGGCTGGATGGCTCAGTTGGTCGCCGGTTCAAATCCCGCTCCAGTCAGTTTTTCTTTGTTTACTTTTCAATGAAAAATATTTATGATAATAAGCAGTGCCTGTAACAACTTGACCCTTTAAGACTTATTATATATGCTAGAAAATGTCCCCTGATTTTCCGCCACTAAGCATAGCTTGTAACCCAGACCTTGGATGTGTTCTTTATGCACTGACCAACAGATACAAGCTTCATCAGCGAGTCTGAGATGCTGACACTCAGGCTAGGATCAAAGACCAAGGCCTTCTCTCTCCTGCTGGCTAAACTCAGGCGGTTGTACATGGGCAAGAACCCTAACAGCGGGGAACCAGTCTTCTTTGTCGTTAAGTGATGGAAATTGAGGGAACCATTCCAATAGTGGGGAACCAGTCTTCATTTTCCTCAAGTATTTAACCCACCAACAAGAATAAAATAATATAAGTTGCTTATCCACCAGCAGTAAATAAAACTTGGCATGAAGGGCAGCAAATAATGAGTTGATAAGCTCCATTTAAAGGTAATATCATACTTAGTTTTTTTATCAAAGGAATGAGGATTCATGGACAAAAATATTAAGAAAGATACAGTAACAGTCATCTGTGAAATTCCCAGGCCCATATGGTGCCGACCTTTTGAGAAATTAGTGAAAAACGCCCACAGGATTTCTTTAATCTTTTCACCGTTATTTTTTATCTTTTAAAGATAAAACAAATTTCAGTTGTTGCTTTTACCAATATCTTGAAAAATATTTTAGATGGAAAAATGTTAACGGCGTGTTTCTACCAGCACCATCTAAAGTTATAGGTAAATCAGTGAATATTTCTGTTAAATTGGTTTCCTACCAATGTATGATACTACCTTTAAATAGAACCATTTACAACCAAAAACTTCAAGAAATCAAACAAATGACATATTTAAGTTGTTGGATTTATCAACATTTCATATACAATTTTTTTTATTAAAAAAAAAACCAAAACTAATTGATTTAAAAACAAGTGTTAATTTGGAACACTCAGTTTTATGAGATTATTTCCATTCCAAATTTTTAATTTCTTTTAAATCCACATTTAATTTTATCAGATGCAAGGGTTGAGTACAACTCAAGCATTGTGGAACATTTCAAGCATACATTATGATTGGAGTCTGTATGTAGTTTATGTGTTCTTTTGGGAATATTATGGACGGCATCATATGGACGGATCCTAAATTGCCAGTGTTAGACGCATATTTAGTCAAATTGTTATGATACAATTTGACTACCGGTACATCACATACACCTATTAGGGGATTTAACCCCTTCAGCAAGGTGTTTTTTTCACCGGCCAGGATTATAAGACAGAGCAGAGAGCCAGTGGCATAAACGATGCAGGCACACAATGGGTGAATACTGCCCGACAATAGCCTGATGTAATCAATGTCATCACATCCGAGATTGGAGCTCTGCTCAAAAAAAGACTAGCTGTTCAAAGTAATAAGCCTGTACAGTAAAGGTTCATTGAACCACTCCTTCCAGACAGCACTTCCCACTCAATGGACCCCTTTAGGTCTGTGGCCATTAATTAAGTCCAGGCCAAAATTTCAGAGGCTTAGGTGTCCCCTTGCTAAAAGACAAGCTCTGAATATTACCTTCAGCACCACACCCCTTTCACCAACCGGACTATCATGGTCACGCCCGGAATGTTCGGCAATCGGCTCATCCCCACTCAGACACCAAGTCAATTCATCGGTAAGCAATTAATATTTCTTCATAAGTTGCATCCAGTAATAAGTACAGATCGCCAAATGTCGTTTAGCCCATTGACAAATCATGGGCAGTGCATAAGGCACTCATATCTCACCAGTGTGGCCCGGGTTCGATCCCATCTTGTTTCATATGGGAATAGAGATGTGCATCTACTGGCACTCTCCTGGTTTTTTCTCCGAGTTGCTCAGTTTCCTCCCTTCGCAAAAAAGTCAAACTATTCCGATCTTAGGCTGTGCCCCACTGCTCTGTAGTCAAATATGGGTTGATGCACCTGGCAGCCAAGGATGCACATGAATTACAGCAACTAGATCACACTATAGCAATTCACAATTCAGGAAGGATGATTAGCCTCCCAAATGACTATTTATTCAACTGTCGAACTAAGACATACTTCACAAATCATTTTCGTATTTTATATTTTAGGTTTATTTATTTATTGATTCATATATTTTCAATTTATTTATCTAGATACAAAGTCGTATGTCTTAGACTCCCCGATACCCCCGGTGCTGATGTCGTGCACCAAGAAAGGGGAACCAACGACCTCTGACCTGAGGATCACCCATCGCCGGGATATGGGAGCAGCTAGTCCTGAGCCCAAACCTCCGAGAGTCACATCTTGGGCCGAGGTAAATGAGCAAGGCCATACTTCTTCGTCTCGAGTCAATACGCTTGATAATGTATAACATAGTGTGGTGGAAGGATTCGCATGAATGAGATTCCTGACAAGAGTAACAACGATTATTTTGATATTATGTTCCGATTCATGTTGATGACAAATGCCTTTTTATTTGTGATGGCAGAGTATTCCACCTCCGGCACCTCCACCACAACTGCATGTCCCGGTCCCCCTGGCTGATGTGACACCCCCGATGCCCCCATGCCTGGCACCCCAGGCCAGTCAGCTGGCACCCATGCCAGCTGAGCCAACTCGGCTGGCCGAGAGGTTCACCAGCGCCGCCACCTCGGCGCTACCTTGCGAGCCGGTCCAGCTCTCCCAGCAGTTCACCCGATCGGAGGAGCTACCACCGGAGCCCGTGCAGCTGGTTGAGAAGTTTGCGTCTCGCCGCGATCACTCCCCGGTAGAGCCGGTCCAACTTCTGGAAAAGTTTGGCTCGGAGTTCAAAACGGTCCAGGCTCAGCAGAGATTGAATGGTGAGAACGTCAGCACCTGTAGAAATAAACATCCGACTCCTTGTCCATGACTCGGGTGGGATTCAAACCTGTAACTCCTGCTTGAGTGTTGCTTTGAATCCCATCCGAGGCTTTCCGAGCAGCGTGTGTTTTATCCCACAGAAAGTATAAAAGCAAAAAACTCTATGTGTCTTGAAAGGTAAACAGCATTCAATGATATCTCCACATAGTGCATAAAACAGGTATTTACCCAACACTAATTGTGCAGAATGTTCAGATTCAGAAAATTCTTGAGAACCCTATAATAATATTACAGACTAACCCCATTGTGATGTGTGTTTTATAAGAACTGCATATCATTATTATTACAACTACAATTTGGGTGTTAGGGGCACATTTCGATATCTCCTTAAACGTATCAGCTACCTTTTAAAGATATATTTTTGGTGCCCATATTTTAGTAGAAGACAGAGAATGCTCTCAATATGAACATACATCAATTTCAAGTTCATTGGTTTGGAGGATGTTTAGAAATAGGTAAAGTAAAGTTTGTGCATCAGCATCACCCTGTGAGCATTTCTCCCCTAAGCGATACCAATTAGAGGTTAACTGATTTTTTTTATCAATATTTTTGTCTGTTCTAGGTGCCAGGGAAAAGTACGCTCCCCGTATCACCGGCACTACCTCATCATTACCTTCTGGGCACCCTCAGCCGTTCACCCCGAAGGGTCACCAAAGACTCACTACTCTGACTGGGGATGGAGATATGCCGCAAACTCCTGAACTGACCCTGACATACCAGAGGTAAACCACACCAATCTCCCAAAGTCCCGATCTCCCCTCAACATAAAACCCTACCGAAATCAATATGTACCTATTCAGCTTGCAAAAAAAAAGGAGTTTTGGCTGACATATTGTTTTTATTTACCAAGGTTCTAGGTGCTCAAGCAAAATTTGGTGCTTAATGCATTGGAGTTGAGTGAAAATTAAGTACAAGACTGTTTTTCTTGCCTAATACTTGTCAAAGGTTTGTGGACATCAAGTCAGCCTCAACAGGACCAGCCCCTCCTCCCCTAGAGGTACCTGTCAGCAAGTCCAACCAGACCTCTTCAAGTGGCCAGGCAGACAGTCCCGCACCCCCGGTCTTGCAAAGCGCTGTGCTGCATGACAATCGGCCAGAGTCGTATCCTACAGCCGAAGTGAAACAGTAAGGATGCTTTGATAGTTCCATAGAAGATTTCTGGGCTGTGAACAATGGGAGTCCGCGTACATACAGTGAGGTCACCAGCAGCGTCCCTTTCCGAAAACGTCATTTCAGGTTCCAGCTCGAACTTTTTCTCTGCCAACTAAATACTGATCATCAGTTTAGTGGTATTATCCAGAGCCTCTCGTTCTCATTTCTCTCACCTGAGATGGGTGAACGGAATAAAGCAGCGACCAAAACAAGAGTCAAGGTTTTACAACAGACCCTTTCGAGGATAGCCAGGCTCATGGGATTTCATGTACAACATTAACTGTCACACAAAACATTTCCAAAATAACTTCACTGCATTTTCTTGTTTTCTTGGTTTTTTTTTTTTAAATTTGAACATGCCATCCCCCCAGTGACGGCTGCCGAGTTCAGCCAAGTGGCCGACTATCTCCAGCGTCTGATCCCCATGGATGTCATCAACCAGAAGCTCCAGGACATTAATGCAATGCTGGCCAACAAACACGGTAGGAATAATGCCTCTAAACATCAAAAAGAAATCCTTGCTGATCTGTCCGTAAAGTGTTTATTAGGTCATCTCTTGTTGAACTTCTTCTCATCGGTCAGAAGCAAGAGTGACATGAACTTTGACCCCAACACGGTTCATTTGACCAAGTTGAACTAGTTTTGAATAGTTGATTCAAGATCTGAAGCCAACTTTGAGAGGGCATAGTTGCATCGGTACTGTCAGTAGCTTTGTCGACATGCAGATTCTGGCAGGGTACTGTATGATATGGAACCTTTGGACACTGGAGTTTATTGTTGGCACCCTACAGCAACCAGCCACTAGTTGACTCTGGTAGTTGCTCAACTTACTCCTGACTGAAAAGCTGAATAGCTTGTTGGTATTTGTTGGTATTTGTCCTAAAAGGGCAAGGAACTTTCTTTTTAATAATAATGATTTTTAAGGAGAACTATCAGTTGGCCAATATCCCCCAGCATCATAAAAAAACTAAAAACTTTCACCGAAAACAAAATGTGCAAGAAAGTCTGTATTTCTCTCAATTGAAAAATATTTATACGTGAAATAAACACTGATGCCAAACGAAAAACGCAGGGCTGGATGGCTCAGTTGGTCGCCGGTTCAAATCCCGCTCCAGTCAGTTTTTCTTTGTTTACTTTTCAATGAAAAATATTTATGATAATAAGCAGTGCCTGTAACAACTTGACCCTTTAAGACTTATTATATATGCTAGAAAATGTCCCCTGATTTTCCGCCACTAAGCATAGCTTGTAACCCAGACCTTGGATGTGTTCTTTATGCACTGACCAACAGATACAAGCTTCATCAGCGAGTCTGAGATGCTGACACTCAGGCTAGGATCAAAGACCAAGGCCTTCTCTCTCCTGCTGGCTAAACTCAGGCGGTTGTACATGGGCAAGAACCCTAACAGCGGGGAACCAGTCTTCTTTGTCGTTAAGTGATGGAAATTGAGGGAACCATTCCAATAGTGGGGAACCAGTCTTCATTTTCCTCAAGTATTTAACCCACCAACAAGAATAAAATAATATAAGTTGCTTATCCACCAGCAGTAAATAAAACTTGGCATGAAGGGCAGCAAATAATGAGTTGATAAGCTCCATTTAAAGGTAATATCATACTTAGTTTTTTTATCAAAGGAATGAGGATTCATGGACAAAAATATTAAGAAAGATACAGTAACAGTCATCTGTGAAATTCCCAGGCCCATATGGTGCCGACCTTTTGAGAAATTAGTGAAAAACGCCCACAGGATTTCTTTAATCTTTTCACCGTTATTTTTTATCTTTTAAAGATAAAACAAATTTCAGTTGTTGCTTTTACCAATATCTTGAAAAATATTTTAGATGGAAAAATGTTAACGGCGTGTTTCTACCAGCACCATCTAAAGTTATAGGTAAATCAGTGAATATTTCTGTTAAATTGGTTTCCTACCAATGTATGATACTACCTTTAAATAGAACCATTTACAACCAAAAACTTCAAGAAATCAAACAAATGACATATTTAAGTTGTTGGATTTATCAACATTTCATATACAATTTTTTTTATTAAAAAAAAAAACAAAACTAATTGATTTAAAAACAAGTGTTAATTTGGAACACTCAGTTTTATGAGATTATTTCCATTCCAAATTTTTAATTTCTTTTAAATCCACATTTAATTTTATCAGATGCAAGGGTTGAGTACAACTCAAGCATTGTGGAACATTTCAAGCATACATTATGATTGGAGTCTGTATGTAGTTTATGTGTTCTTTTGGGAATATTATGGACGGCATCATATGGACGGATCCTAAATTGCCAGTGTTAGACGCATATTTAGTCAAATTGTTATGATACAATTTGACTACCGGTACATCACATACACCTATTAGGGGATTTAACCCCTTCAGCAAGGTGTTTTTTTCACCGGCCAGGATTATAAGACAGAGCAGAGAGCCAGTGGCATAAACGATGCAGGCACACAATGGGTGAATACTGCCCGACAATAGCCTGATGTAATCAATGTCATCACATCCGAGATTGGAGCTCTGCTCAAAAAAAGACTAGCTGTTCAAAGTAATAAGCCTGTACAGTAAAGGTTCATTGAACCACTCCTTCCAGACAGCACTTCCCACTCAATGGACCCCTTTAGGTCTGTGGCCATTAATTAAGTCCAGGCCAAAATTTCAGAGGCTTAGGTGTCCCCTTGCTAAAAGACAAGCTCTGAATATTACCTTCAGCACCACACCCCTTTCACCAACCGGACTATCATGGTCACGCCCGGAATGTTCGGCAATCGGCTCATCCCCACTCAGACACCAAGTCAATTCATCGGTAAGCAATTAATATTTCTTCATAAGTTGCATCCAGTAATAAGTACAGATCGCCAAATGTCGTTTAGCCCATTGACAAATCATGGGCAGTGCATAAGGCACTCATATCTCACCAGTGTGGCCCGGGTTCGATCCCATCTTGTTTCATATGGGAATAGAGATGTGCATCTACTGGCACTCTCCTGGTTTTTTCTCCGAGTTGCTCAGTTTCCTCCCTTCGCAAAAAAGTCAAACTATTCCGATCTTAGGCTGTGCCCCACTGCTCTGTAGTCAAATATGGGTTGATGCACCTGGCAGCCAAGGATGCACATGAATTACAGCAACTAGATCACACTATAGCAATTCACAATTCAGGAAGGATGATTAGCCTCCCAAATGACTATTTATTCAACTGTCGAACTAAGACATACTTCACAAATCATTTTCGTATTTTATATTTTAGGTTTATTTATTTATTGATTCATATATTTTCAATTTATTTATCTAGATACAAAGTCGTATGTCTTAGAATCCCCGATACCCCCGGTGCTGATGTCGTGCACCAAGAAAGGGGAACCAACGACCTCTGACCTGAGGATCACCCATCGCCGGGATATGGGAGCAGCTAGTCCTGAGCCCAAACCTCCGAGAGTCACATCTTGGGCCGAGGTAAATGAGCAAGGCCATACTTCTTCGTCTCGAGTCAATACGCTTGATAATGTATAACATAGTGTGGTGGAAGGATTCGCATGAATGAGATTCCTGACAAGAGTAACAACGATTATTTTGATATTATGTTCCGATTCATGTTGATGACAAATGCCTTTTTATTTGTGATGGCAGAGTATTCCACCTCCGGCACCTCCACCACAACTGCATGTCCCGGTCCCCCTGGCTGATGTGACACCCCCGATGCCCCCATGCCTGGCACCCCAGGCCAGTCAGCTGGCACCCATGCCAGCTGAGCCAACTCGGCTGGCCGAGAGGTTCACCAGCGCCGCCACCTCGGCGCTACCTTGCGAGCCGGTCCAGCTCTCCCAGCAGTTCACCCGATCGGAGGAGCTACCACCGGAGCCCGTGCAGCTGGTTGAGAAGTTTGCGTCTCGCCGCGATCACTCCCCGGTAGAGCCGGTCCAACTTCTGGAAAAGTTTGGCTCGGAGTTCAAAACGGTCCAGGCTCAGCAGAGATTGAATGGTGAGAACGTCAGCACCTGTAGAAATAAACATCCGACTCCTTGTCCATGACTCGGGTGGGATTCAAACCTGTAACTCCTGCTTGAGTGTTGCTTTGAATCCCATCCGAGGCTTTCCGAGCAGCGTGTGTTTTATCCCACAGAAAGTATAAAAGCAAAAAACTCTATGTGTCTTGAAAGGTAAACAGCATTCAATGATATCTCCACATAGTGCATAAAACAGGTATTTACCCAACACTAATTGTGCAGAATGTTCAGATTCAGAAAATTCTTGAGAACCCTATAATAATATTACAGACTAACCCCATTGTGATGTGTGTTTTATAAGAACTGCATATCATTATTATTACAACTACAATTTGGGTGTTAGGGGCACATTTCGATATCTCCTTAAACGTATCAGCTACCTTTTAAAGATATATTTTTGGTGCCCATATTTTAGTAGAAGACAGAGAATGCTCTCAATATGAACATACATCAATTTCAAGTTCATTGGTTTGGAGGATGTTTAGAAATAGGTAAAGTAAAGTTTGTGCATCAGCATCACCCTGTGAGCATTTCTCCCCTAAGCGATACCAATTAGAGGTTAACTGATTTTTTTTATCAATATTTTTGTCTGTTCTAGGTGCCAGGGAAAAGTACGCTCCCCGTATCACCGGCACTACCTCATCATTACCTTCTGGGCACCCTCAGCCGTTCACCCCGAAGGGTCACCAAAGACTCACTACTCTGACTGGGGATGGAGATATGCCGCAAACTCCTGAACTGACCCTGACATACCAGAGGTAAACCACACCAATCTCCCAAAGTCCCGATCTCCCCTCAACATAAAACCCTACCGAAATCAATATGTACCTATTCAGCTTGCAAAAAAAAAGGAGTTTTGGCTGACATATTGTTTTTATTTACCAAGGTTCTAGGTGCTCAAGCAAAATTTGGTGCTTAATGCATTGGAGTTGAGTGAAAATTAAGTACAAGACTGTTTTTCTTGCCTAATACTTGTCAAAGGTTTGTGGACATCAAGTCAGCCTCAACAGGACCAGCCCCTCCTCCCCTAGAGGTACCTGTCAGCAAGTCCAACCAGACCTCTTCAAGTGGCCAGGCAGACAGTCCCGCACCCCCGGTCTTGCAAAGCGCTGTGCTGCATGACAATCGGCCAGAGTCGTATCCTACAGCCGAAGTGAAACAGTAAGGATGCTTTGATAGTTCCATAGAAGATTTCTGGGCTGTGAACAATGGGAGTCCGCGTACATACAGTGAGGTCACCAGCAGCGTCCCTTTCCGAAAACGTCATTTCAGGTTCCAGCTCGAACTTTTTCTCTGCCAACTAAATACTGATCATCAGTTTAGTGGTATTATCCAGAGCCTCTCGTTCTCATTTCTCTCACCTGAGATGGGTGAACGGAATAAAGCAGCGACCAAAACAAGAGTCAAGGTTTTACAACAGACCCTTTCGAGGATAGCCAGGCTCATGGGATTTCATGTACAACATTAACTGTCACACAAAACATTTCCAAAATAACTTCACTGCATTTTCTTGTTTTCTTGGTTTTTTTTTTTTAAATTTGAACATGCCATCCCCCCAGTGACGGCTGCCGAGTTCAGCCAAGTGGCCGACTATCTCCAGCGTCTGATCCCCATGGATGTCATCAACCAGAAGCTCCAGGACATTAATGCAATGCTGGCCAACAAACACGGTAGGAATAATGCCTCTAAACATCAAAAAGAAATCCTTGCTGATCTGTCCGTAAAGTGTTTATTAGGTCATCTCTTGTTGAACTTCTTCTCATCGGTCAGAAGCAAGAGTGACATGAACTTTGACCCCAACACGGTTCATTTGACCAAGTTGAACTAGTTTTGAATAGTTGATTCAAGATCTGAAGCCAACTTTGAGAGGGCATAGTTGCATCGGTACTGTCAGTAGCTTTGTCGACATGCAGATTCTGGCAGGGTACTGTATGATATGGAACCTTTGGACACTGGAGTTTATTGTTGGCACCCTACAGCAACCAGCCACTAGTTGACTCTGGTAGTTGCTCAACTTACTCCTGACTGAAAAGCTGAATAGCTTGTTGGTATTTGTTGGTATTTGTCCTAAAAGGGCAAGGAACTTTCTTTTTAATAATAATGATTTTTAAGGAGAACTTTCAGTTGGCCAATATCCCCCAGCATCATAAAAAAACTAAAAACTTTCACCGAAAACAAAATGTGCAAGAAAGTCTGTATTTCTCTCAATTGAAAAATATTTATACGTGAAATAAACACTGATGCCAAACGAAAAACGCAGGGCTGGATGGCTCAGTTGGTCGCCGGTTCAAATCCCGCTCCAGTCAGTTTTTCTTTGTTTACTTTTCAATGAAAAATATTTATGATAATAAGCAGTGCCTGTAACAACTTGACCCTTTAAGACTTATTATATATGCTAGAAAATGTCCCCTGATTTTCCGCCACTAAGCATAGCTTGTAACCCAGACCTTGGATGTGTTCTTTATGCACTGACCAACAGATACAAGCTTCATCAGCGAGTCTGAGATGCTGACACTCAGGCTAGGATCAAAGACCAAGGCCTTCTCTCTCCTGCTGGCTAAACTCAGGCGGTTGTACATGGGCAAGAACCCTAACAGCGGGGAACCAGTCTTCTTTGTCGTTAAGTGATGGAAATTGAGGGAACCATTCCAATAGTGGGGAACCAGTCTTCATTTTCCTCAAGTATTTAACCCACCAACAAGAATAAAATAATATAAGTTGCTTATCCACCAGCAGTAAATAAAACTTGGCATGAAGGGCAGCAAATAATGAGTTGATAAGCTCCATTTAAAGGTAATATCATACTTAGTTTTTTTATCAAAGGAATGAGGATTCATGGACAAAAATATTAAGAAAGATACAGTAACAGTCATCTGTGAAATTCCCAGGCCCATATGGTGCCGACCTTTTGAGAAATTAGTGAAAAACGCCCACAGGATTTCTTTAATCTTTTCACCGTTATTTTTTATCTTTTAAAGATAAAACAAATTTCAGTTGTTGCTTTTACCAATATCTTGAAAAATATTTTAGATGGAAAAATGTTAACGGCGTGTTTCTACCAGCACCATCTAAAGTTATAGGTAAATCAGTGAATATTTCTGTTAAATTGGTTTCCTACCAATGTATGATACTACCTTTAAATAGAACCATTTACAACCAAAAACTTCAAGAAATCAAACAAATGACATATTTAAGTTGTTGGATTTATCAACATTTCATATACAATTTTTTTTATTAAAAAAAAAAACAAAACTAATTGATTTAAAAACAAGTGTTAATTTGGAACACTCAGTTTTATGAGATTATTTCCATTCCAAATTTTTAATTTCTTTTAAATCCACATTTAATTTTATCAGATGCAAGGGTTGAGTACAACTCAAGCATTGTGGAACATTTCAAGCATACATTATGATTGGAGTCTGTATGTAGTTTATGTGTTCTTTTGGGAATATTATGGACGGCATCATATGGACGGATCCTAAATTGCCAGTGTTAGACGCATATTTAGTCAAATTGTTATGATACAATTTGACTACCGGTACATCACATACACCTATTAGGGGATTTAACCCCTTCAGCAAGGTGTTTTTTTCACCGGCCAGGATTATAAGACAGAGCAGAGAGCCAGTGGCATAAACGATGCAGGCACACAATGGGTGAATACTGCCCGACAATAGCCTGATGTAATCAATGTCATCACATCCGAGATTGGAGCTCTGCTCAAAAAAAGACTAGCTGTTCAAAGTAATAAGCCTGTACAGTAAAGGTTCATTGAACCACTCCTTCCAGACAGCACTTCCCACTCAATGGACCCCTTTAGGTCTGTGGCCATTAATTAAGTCCAGGCCAAAATTTCAGAGGCTTAGGTGTCCCCTTGCTAAAAGACAAGCTCTGAATATTACCTTCAGCACCACACCCCTTTCACCAACCGGACTATCATGGTCACGCCCGGAATGTTCGGCAATCGGCTCATCCCCACTCAGACACCAAGTCAATTCATCGGTAAGCAATTAATATTTCTTCATAAGTTGCATCCAGTAATAAGTACAGATCGCCAAATGTCGTTTAGCCCATTGACAAATCATGGGCAGTGCATAAGGCACTCATATCTCACCAGTGTGGCCCGGGTTCGATCCCATCTTGTTTCATATGGGAATAGAGATGTGCATCTACTGGCACTCTCCTGGTTTTTTCTCCGAGTTGCTCAGTTTCCTCCCTTCGCAAAAAAGTCAAACTATTCCGATCTTAGGCTGTGCCCCACTGCTCTGTAGTCAAATATGGGTTGATGCACCTGGCAGCCAAGGATGCACATGAATTACAGCAACTAGATCACACTATAGCAATTCACAATTCAGGAAGGATGATTAGCCTCCCAAATGACTATTTATTCAACTGTCGAACTAAGACATACTTCACAAATCATTTTCGTATTTTATATTTTAGGTTTATTTATTTATTGATTCATATATTTTCAATTTATTTATCTAGATACAAAGTCGTATGTCTTAGACTCCCCGATACCCCCGGTGCTGATGTCGTGCACCAAGAAAGGGGAACCAACGACCTCTGACCTGAGGATCACCCATCGCCGGGATATGGGAGCAGCTAGTCCTGAGCCCAAACCTCCGAGAGTCACATCTTGGGCCGAGGTAAATGAGCAAGGCCATACTTCTTCGTCTCGAGTCAATACGCTTGATAATGTATAACATAGTGTGGTGGAAGGATTCGCATGAATGAGATTCCTGACAAGAGTAACAACGATTATTTTGATATTATGTTCCGATTCATGTTGATGACAAATGCCTTTTTATTTGTGATGGCAGAGTATTCCACCTCCGGCACCTCCACCACAACTGCATGTCCCGGTCCCCCTGGCTGATGTGACACCCCCGATGCCCCCATGCCTGGCACCCCAGGCCAGTCAGCTGGCACCCATGCCAGCTGAGCCAACTCGGCTGGCCGAGAGGTTCACCAGCGCCGCCACCTCGGCGCTACCTTGCGAGCCGGTCCAGCTCTCCCAGCAGTTCACCCGATCGGAGGAGCTACCACCGGAGCCCGTGCAGCTGGTTGAGAAGTTTGCGTCTCGCCGCGATCACTCCCCGGTAGAGCCGGTCCAACTTCTGGAAAAGTTTGGCTCGGAGTTCAAAACGGTCCAGGCTCAGCAGAGATTGAATGGTGAGAACGTCAGCACCTGTAGAAATAAACATCCGACTCCTTGTCCATGACTCGGGTGGGATTCAAACCTGTAACTCCTGCTTGAGTGTTGCTTTGAATCCCATCCGAGGCTTTCCGAGCAGCGTGTGTTTTATCCCACAGAAAGTATAAAAGCAAAAAACTCTATGTGTCTTGAAAGGTAAACAGCATTCAATGATATCTCCACATAGTGCATAAAACAGGTATTTACCCAACACTAATTGTGCAGAATGTTCAGATTCAGAAAATTCTTGAGAACCCTATAATAATATTACAGACTAACCCCATTGTGATGTGTGTTTTATAAGAACTGCATATCATTATTATTACAACTACAATTTGGGTGTTAGGGGCACATTTCGATATCTCCTTAAACGTATCAGCTACCTTTTAAAGATATATTTTTGGTGCCCATATTTTAGTAGAAGACAGAGAATGCTCTCAATATGAACATACATCAATTTCAAGTTCATTGGTTTGGAGGATGTTTAGAAATAGGTAAAGTAAAGTTTGTGCATCAGCATCACCCTGTGAGCATTTCTCCCCTAAGCGATACCAATTAGAGGTTAACTGATTTTTTTTATCAATATTTTTGTCTGTTCTAGGTGCCAGGGAAAAGTACGCTCCCCGTATCACCGGCACTACCTCATCATTACCTTCTGGGCACCCTCAGCCGTTCACCCCGAAGGGTCACCAAAGACTCACTACTCTGACTGGGGATGGAGATATGCCGCAAACTCCTGAACTGACCCTGACATACCAGAGGTAAACCACACCAATCTCCCAAAGTCCCGATCTCCCCTCAACATAAAACCCTACCGAAATCAATATGTACCTATTCAGCTTGCAAAAAAAAAGGAGTTTTGGCTGACATATTGTTTTTATTTACCAAGGTTCTAGGTGCTCAAGCAAAATTTGGTGCTTAATGCATTGGAGTTGAGTGAAAATTAAGTACAAGACTGTTTTTCTTGCCTAATACTTGTCAAAGGTTTGTGGACATCAAGTCAGCCTCAACAGGACCAGCCCCTCCTCCCCTAGAGGTACCTGTCAGCAAGTCCAACCAGACCTCTTCAAGTGGCCAGGCAGACAGTCCCGCACCCCCGGTCTTGCAAAGCGCTGTGCTGCATGACAATCGGCCAGAGTCGTATCCTACAGCCGAAGTGAAACAGTAAGGATGCTTTGATAGTTCCATAGAAGATTTCTGGGCTGTGAACAATGGGAGTCCGCGTACATACAGTGAGGTCACCAGCAGCGTCCCTTTCCGAAAACGTCATTTCAGGTTCCAGCTCGAACTTTTTCTCTGCCAACTAAATACTGATCATCAGTTTAGTGGTATTATCCAGAGCCTCTCGTTCTCATTTCTCTCACCTGAGATGGGTGAACGGAATAAAGCAGCGACCAAAACAAGAGTCAAGGTTTTACAACAGACCCTTTCGAGGATAGCCAGGCTCATGGGATTTCATGTACAACATTAACTGTCACACAAAACATTTCCAAAATAACTTCACTGCATTTTCTTGTTTTCTTGGTTTTTTTTTTTTAAATTTGAACATGCCATCCCCCCAGTGACGGCTGCCGAGTTCAGCCAAGTGGCCGACTATCTCCAGCGTCTGATCCCCATGGATGTCATCAACCAGAAGCTCCAGGACATTAATGCAATGCTGGCCAACAAACACGGTAGGAATAATGCCTCTAAACATCAAAAAGAAATCCTTGCTGATCTGTCCGTAAAGTGTTTATTAGGTCATCTCTTGTTGAACTTCTTCTCATCGGTCAGAAGCAAGAGTGACATGAACTTTGACCCCAACACGGTTCATTTGACCAAGTTGAACTAGTTTTGAATAGTTGATTCAAGATCTGAAGCCAACTTTGAGAGGGCATAGTTGCATCGGTACTGTCAGTAGCTTTGTCGACATGCAGATTCTGGCAGGGTACTGTATGATATGGAACCTTTGGACACTGGAGTTTATTGTTGGCACCCTACAGCAACCAGCCACTAGTTGACTCTGGTAGTTGCTCAACTTACTCCTGACTGAAAAGCTGAATAGCTTGTTGGTATTTGTTGGTATTTGTCCTAAAAGGGCAAGGAACTTTCTTTTTAATAATAATGATTTTTAAGGAGAACTTTCAGTTGGCCAATATCCCCCAGCATCATAAAAAAACTAAAAACTTTCACCGAAAACAAAATGTGCAAGAAAGTCTGTATTTCTCTCAATTGAAAAATATTTATACGTGAAATAAACACTGATGCCAAACGAAAAACGCAGGGCTGGATGGCTCAGTTGGTCGCCGGTTCAAATCCCGCTCCAGTCAGTTTTTCTTTGTTTACTTTTCAATGAAAAATATTTATGATAATAAGCAGTGCCTGTAACAACTTGACCCTTTAAGACTTATTATATATGCTAGAAAATGTCCCCTGATTTTCCGCCACTAAGCATAGCTTGTAACCCAGACCTTGGATGTGTTCTTTATGCACTGACCAACAGATACAAGCTTCATCAGCGAGTCTGAGATGCTGACACTCAGGCTACGATCAAAGACCAAGGCCTTCACTCTCCTGCTGGCTAAACTCAGGCGGTTGTACATGGGCAAGAACCCTAACAGCTGGGAACCAGTCTTCTTTGTCGTTAAGTGATGGAAATTGAGGGAACCATTCCAATAGTGGGGAACCAGTCTTCATTTTCCTCAAGTATTTAACCCAGCAACAAGAATAAAATAATATAAATTGCTTATCCACCAGCAGTAAATAATACTTGGCATGAAGGGCAGCAAATAATGAGTTGATAAGCTTCATTTAAAGGTAATATCATACTTTGTTTTCTATCAAAGGAATGAGGATTCATGGACAAAAATATTAATAAAGATACAGTAACAGTCATCTGTGAAATTCCCAGGCCCATATGGTGCCGACCTTTTGAGAAATTAGTGAAAAACGCCCACAGGATTTCTTTAATCTTTTCACCGTTATTTTTTATCTTTTAAAGATAAAAAAATTTCAGTTGTTGCTTTTACCACTATCTTGAAAAATATTTTTGTTGGAAAAATGTTAACAGCGTGTTTCTACCAGCACCATCAAAAGTTCTAGGTAAATCAGTGAATATTTCTGTTAAATTGGTTTCCTACCAATGTATGATACTACCTTTAAATAGAACCATTTACAACCAAAAACTTCAAGAAATCAAACAAATGACATATTTAAGTTGTTGGATTTATCAACATTTCATATACAATTTTTTTTATTAAAAAAAAAACCAAAACTAATTGATTTAAAAACAAGTGTTAATTTGGAACACTCAGTTTTATGAGATTATTTCCATTCCAAATTTTTAATTTCTTTTAAATCCACATTTAATTTTATCAGATGCAAGGGTTGAGTACAACTCAAGCATGGAACATTTCAAGCATACATTATGATTGGAGTCTGTATGTAGTTTATGTGTTGTTCTTTTGGGAATATTATGGACGGCATCATATGGACGGATCCTAAATTGCCAGTGTTAGACGCATTTAGTCAAATTGTTATGATACAATTTGACTACCGGTACATCACATACACCTATTAGGGGATTTAACCCCTTCAGCAAGGTGTTTTTTTCACCGGCCAGGATTATAAGACAGAGCAGAGAGCCAGTGGCATAAACGATGCAGGCACACAATGGGTGAATACTGCCCGACAATAGCCTGATGTAATCAATGTCATCACATCCGAGATTGGAGCTCTGCTCAAAAAAAGACTAGCTGTTCAAAGTAATAAGCCTGTACAGTAAAGGTTCATTGAACCACTCCTTCCAGACAGCACTTCCCACTCAATGGACCTCTTTAGGTCTGTGGCCATTAATTAAGTTCAGGCCAAAATTTCAGAGGCTTAGGTGTCCCCTTGCTAAAAGACGAGCTCTGAATATTACCTAAAAAAATAAGAGATATCCTTCATAAGTATACTGTTCGCACATCAAAGATAGAATGATAATATAAATGGAAAAAAAAACTAAAACCTAGATTTTGTAATATCTTCTAAAGTGATCTGAACTTTTAATTGCTAACAGGAACCAGACTACAAAAACCTAATGTCATGAAACGGCCTTCACCATGTTCATCAGTGCATCTTTTGCATCAGACTGCGGGAATGCGGCAATCGCAAGGCGGGCCGATTCCGCCTCACACAGTTCCCGCGACTTCTGTATTGCCGGCCCGCATTGTATCTCCCGGTGCAGCTATTGCATGAAGAGTAGTAGGAAAAATAAGATGAGAAAATTACAAATCTTCCAATCATAAAGATGTAGTATGGTAAATTACATTGAAAACCGTGGAATGCAATGCAAGGCTGCATGTGTGTTAAATTATGTCAATCAGTCTGTCAACAACTACATAGTGTATTCACTGTAATAACACATAACATTAAAGTCATAATGTGTTAAAATGTTAACTTTGCTGTACAGTATTTGTTATCATTTGTTGATAATGTTGTTGACATTTGTTGATAAGTATTTTTATTTAGAGAATAAGTGACCATCATACATGAATAGACATTCCGCTGTTCTGCTGTTGAAAGTGTAGTTAACTTTATAAAGACTTAATCCTTGACTGCAACACACACATTAGGACTTGGGCTCATGTAACTTTACCAAAGGTACCATTTGAACAAACAAACCATAAGGAACAACCTTATGCATTGTCTTCATGACATTTTTGTTCCGATAATACATGTATGGTAAACATATCCGCCTATGCCTCGCACATTTGCCATGACAAACCGATCTTGCCCGTCGCAGAAAACTTTAAAACCTCACCTTGCTGAAATCCAGTTTGGTCTGGTTTCTGACCCGTCCTCGGTCGTTGCTGCCTTCAAGATGCAACAGCACGGGGGCGGAGGTCAGACTGAACTGCGACGTGCTGCCGTTTGAGGCTGTGAATAACTGCAGTTCTTGGTGGAGCTTCATGAAAAAAAAGTTTTGATTTATTATAAAATCGTGAGTGAAGATCAAGTCAGTGGTCTAGAGAAGTTCTCAAACACGAAGTTGTGGAAAAGCAAGCGATCATTTCCATCAAAGACATCAATAATTTAATTGATACATTATGGATTATGGACATCTCAGATAGAGATTAATCATGTTAAAGGGATTGCATACGTTTGGTAATTTGAGCCTACTGTTTGTTTCAAACCAATATAATTATATACCATAAAACTAACCTGTGGAAGTTTCAATTCAAAAGTGACATATTTTTCCATAACCGCGGTACTTCGAATTGAATGTTTCTCAATATGCATTATACTATCCAAAGCAGCTGTACTCCTCACCAAGTAAGTTTTTATTGCCATAAATTTTCAGAGTCATTACCAAACGTATGCAATGCCTTTAATAGAGAAAGCTTTCACCTTTCGAAAGGTGATAAATTATGTTATTTCCGATGGAATGTTTCAAGTAAGTACTCCTTTGCAGGTTCCTATAATACTGGGCTTCAATCTCGGGGAGTAACTTAAATGGGATGCCCAGTGGAGTTGTCTTCTACTAGGGGTGACATATTTGAACGTAGACCATGGATGAATTAATACAGAGGGCCGTCCGTTATTAATGCAGGGGTTTCTACCGAGTAGAAGCCTTGCACTACTCTAACGTAATGCACGGTTAATGACTTTGGTTGTGTTCTCTTTACCTGCTGAGCGAGGGCGATGTTCTTGCCGAACTCGAAGGCCATCATCTGCATCTCTTCCCCGTGCCCTGCCAATTCCAGTGCAGCCCGGCAACTCTTGGCGATCAGACTGCCAGACGACAGGTACACGTATTTGGCCCAGTCAGCCACGCCCACGTCTGGCACCAGGCGCTGGCTGCTGCTGTTTTCCCCAGTGTCTTCGGCGAACGGCATGAAGGCTGCCTGCGTCAGATCCGAGATGGACTGGGAGATCAGGTCCACCACATGGGTGTTCCGCAGCTCGGCCAGGCCCTTGCAGGCGCTGGCCAACAGGAAGTCGCCGCTGAGGACTGAGATCTTGTTGCCAAACTCCATGATGCTGCGGGGCCCATCCGACGGAAGGAGGTCCCGGATGTTGACCACACCTTTGTGGACTAGGAAAGCTGTATGGATCATCTCTGCAATTTCTGCCAGCGTTCTCTGACTAGAAATGAATAGTTTTACAACTTTTTTTTATCCAACAACTCCCTCTGAACAGCAATGCCAACATTCAGCATCCTCAAAACACAGTTAAACTTATTTCCTTCAAAAAACAAAATCAGAGTAAAATATATACCGGTATATGCACAGTTGAAATGGTTGTCTTATAAGACCACTCTTTCTAGAAATTATGAAATATCCAAAATCTGTTCCTTTCGATTTTTTGTTTGTTTCACCATGTTGGTTAAAAACAATTACCGGTACCTGTTTTCCAGATGATGATGATACACATTTTTGTTTTATGATGACAGTGTACATGTGTACAGCATTATGTCAAATTGTTCTTATAAAATTGAACAATTTAATGAACAATGAGCTTGGGGCCAATTCACGAAACACTAAGATTGATCTTAAGTGTGAATTCATCTTAATTGCTAAGCAACATGTGATGTCACAATACAAATCACTATGGTGATACTGAACAACTCATCTTAAGATCAATCTAGGTACTTAGTGAAATCGGTCCCTGAACTGGCTTCAGTTTATTTGCAAAAGACCGACTCCACTCACTGTGAGTAAGTATCTCAATTTGACTAAAACTGTAAAACAAATAACACTCAACTCAAGTCACACTGAGCAAATGGTTTGAGTCAGAGTCACAGTGACCAAGTTACTCGACCGAAAAAAAAAAGGACGTCCATAGTGAGTACTTACCTTGGGTATATGCCTCTGACCATGCTCTGCTTGCTCTCATCCTTTGGAGACGGTCCAGCAGCTTTAGCGATCAGAAGAACAATCAGACCTCTGGTCTGGATGTTGTACTTTCCATCATAAACAAAGCTCCTATTAAAGGTATAATACATGATTGGTAAAGGTCACAGAACAGCACTCACACTTTGTCTGATCTAACATGTACATGAAATAATAAACCTGTGAAAAATTGAGCTCAGTCTGACATCTGAGTCACGAGAAAGCAGCGAAAAACTGACTCATTTTTTCTTATAAAACAAGTATGGTTTTGATCTTATCCCGAGATTAAACCTGTTTTTTGGTTTGACTAATTTCTGGATAAATATACCATTTCAGGCGGAAATATTTGAACAATATGTTTCTACCATCATCATCTTCATACCCTGAAATTTATACTTAAATCTGTGAACAAATTTCTGTTTGGATATGCTACCATTCCAGCAATGTCCCATATTATTAGGACACTCCAACATGTAGGAGAAACTACCAGTACAGCTTCTCTCATAGAGCAAGTGGTTTTTGGATGCAAGGAGTGCATTTTTACATGCCAGAGTGGAAGAACCATTGGCCTATAGTGAGGCAAAACATATTGAAATGAAAGGAACAAAATTATGAAAACATACTGAAATAATTGAGATGCAAAGAGCAACATGGAAATCACCTTGCTGTTTTTACCAGCGGATGTTTCGTACCCACAAGCTTACGGACTTGCATAGCAACATTGGACAGCTCGTCGCTCAGCAGACAGCGAAGCCCGATGAAGGAGGTCGGGTACCCGACGATCTTCTCTGCTTCGGCGATGGCACGGGTCCATGCCGATCCCCCTGGAGAACCGAATAGGCTGATATTACGAGAGTGGCAACCGAGGTTCCTGCAACCGACGGGCACCGGTTATCCGATCGCCTGGTATTCCGCATTCTGAGATCCCACGATGTTTGTTGGTCATCATCTGTGGCACGATTCCATGAAAGCTTCTTGACGGATCAAATCTCAGGGGACTTTCTGATGATTCTTTAGTCAGGAGTCTCGGCCTAACCCAAACGTTTCGAGATCTGAACGGTAGCGAGCCATTCCTTGTCGCTGTACAGGTTGATATCCAGGAACTCAAGTAGAAAGGACTCACGAACAAGAGAGGTTCTTGGCTTTTACTAAGTGCATGCCGCTTTGGCAGTTGCTGGGAGCGAGTGCAGACATCACAACATCTGGTCCTTGGTATAATTCCCCTCGTACTCACATGCAACCGGTGAACGTGCTGCGTGCCCCACATGACAAAATTTGGACGAAGGGACAAAACTACTGGTAAATGTCCCAGTACCTTAGCACGGCAGGTCGCCATATTGTATGCATCTACTTTGTCCGACTATGAGTCACTCCTGATGGCATGGCAGATGTTAACATCTGGTGTTCAACATGCGTACAGACAAAAATTAGAATTGTTGATTTGAAAATTCATGAAATGGAATAAAAAAGTTTATTGATGCAGCTTTTTTTCACAGTTAGGTATTTCAAGATATTGAGAAACATATACATGTACATGTAAAACAAAAGAAAAAGTACTAAGTAGGCCCCTGGCCTAGGCGGCCCCTAAGGCCCTAGTAAGGACTCAGGAACATTTGCTGAAAGTAAAAAACATCATTTTAGAACAGTAGAAACTATTCGGCACAATTGCAGAATACCCCGCCACTCACCTTGCCCACCTCATAGCCGCGGATACGGAGTCACGTTTCAATGAGTTATGCTTCAGCAAATGTGCTTTGTACACAGTGTGTGCAGTTCACCTCGTATCCGTGTATCCACTTCCCCGGACCCACATTAGACTTTGGACATTTTTTCCAACCTTCCCCATTCACTTAGCGTGGTTCATATATAGGGATGCTTCGTTTTCTAATAAGCTGTACACAACACATGGGCCTAGTTAGTTTGCATAGTAAAGTAGAATTCTTTCTCCCCATTCATGAATCGCTCGACCGCTAGCCATTGAATTTTACTGGTATTTTCGCGTGACAGGGTATTCTGCAATTGCTCCAACTATTCAGTTGTTTTTATTTCCTTTATAGGTATTGTACCTGTTTGTACACCGTTACCGGATATAGCCATTTCGACGATTGTTAAGTTCGGGACCCCCTTGTCACTAGCCTTGTGTTTTTACCATTACAATGGGAAACTTTTGAGAACCGGTCTTCAAGTCAACAGCGGACGCACAACAGCGCACACGCAACACAATGCGCGCATGCTCACAATTGCGTGCGCGTGCGCTGTTGACTTGAAAAAAGTTGAAGGGAAAGAATTCCACTGACGTCCGTCCATGATGGAAACGGGGTTATTTCCTCCAAGAGTTAACTTATTTGTTGCAAGTCATGATGAACTTCAATCTCAGGAGTGAAAACTGGTGTAGCTTATCTAAAAAGTGAGATTTTCTGGGTTTTTTTTTTGACCTACAACAATTATACACTTCGAATGCAGTGGTAGGACCTTGAGCCATTTTTCTCAAAACGCCCTCTGCTCTGCACCAAACTGAAGGTAGCCGCAAACTCATCCTCAAACTCAGCCGCAAACTGGGCCGCAAACTCAGCCGCAAACTCAGAAAACCTAGAATCCATACAGTACAGGGAGCTGCGAATTTTCGACGATTTTTCCAGTAACTCTGTTACTATTAACAAATTGAGTCAAACGTGATTCACTTTTTGTACATTTTTATTCCATAATTTTACAGAACAGACATAGGGCAACACATCATATTGGAAAAGGCTAATTCACCTCACTAATTAATTAGCAAATAATCAATTAAAGTGACGTAAATTTTACCTACTGTGTGCATATACTCTATTAATGCGGCTATTGACATAAGTGTATTTAAACAAAAGTGTACCACTCATGTTTTACTTAATGTACGTTTTTATTCCATAATCTTTTAGAACATACCTATGGGCACACTTAATTTTGGATAAGGCCAATTTGGCCGACTAATTAATTACCAAATGATCAATTAAAGAGACGTCAATTTTCACATATATGTGCATTATACTGTAATTATTGCGGTTATTGCCCTTATGCACTATGCACATTTAAACAAAAGTGTACCACTCATCTTTTAGTTATTGACCAGTTTTATTCCATAATCCTTTAGAACATACCCATGGGCACACTTTATTTCGGATAAGGCTAATTCGGCCGACTAATTAATTACCAAATGATCAATTAAAGAGACGTAAATTTTCGCATATAATGTACATTATACTGTATTATTGCGGCTATTGCGCTTATGCGCTATGCATCTTTAAACAAAAGTGTACCACTCATGTTTTAGTTATTTACCAGTTTTATTCCATAATCCTTTAGAACATACCCATGGGCACACTTAATTTTGGATAAGGCCAATTCGGCCGACTAATTAATTACCAAATGATCAATTAAAGAGACGTCAATTTTCACATATATGTGCATTATACTGTATTATTGCGGTTATTGCCCTTATGCACTATGCACCTTTAAACAAAAGTGTACCACTCATCTTTAAGTTATTGACCAGTTTTATTCCAAAATACTTTAGAACATACCCATGGGCACACTTAATTTTGGATAAGGCTAATTCGGCCGACTAATTAATTACCAAATGATCAATTAAAGAGACGTCAATTTTCGCATATAATGTACATTATACTGTATTAATGCGGCTATTGCCCTTATGCGCTATGCATCTTTAAACAAAAGTGTACCACTCATGTTTCATTTAATGTACGTTTTTATTCCATAATCTTTTAGAACATACCCATGGGCACACTTAATTTTGGATAAGGCCAATTCAGCCGACTAATTAATTACCAAATGATCAATTAAATAGACGTCAATTTTCACATATATGTGCATTATATACTGTATTATTGCGGTTATTGCCCTTATGCGCTATGCATCTTTAAACAAAAGTGTACCACTCATGTTTTAGTTGTTGACCTGTTTTATTCCATAATCCTTTAGAACATACCCATGGGCACACTTAATTTTGGATAAGGCTAATTCGGCCGACTAATTAATTACCAAATGATCAATTAAAGAGACGTCAATTTTCGCATATAATGTACATTATATGTATTAATGCGGCTAATGCCCTAATGCGCTATGCATCTTTAAACAAAAGTGTACCACTCATGTTTTAGTTATTGACCAGTTTTATTCCATAATCCTTTAGAACATACCCATGGGCACACTTAATTTTGGATAAGGCTAATTCGGCCGACTAATTAATTACCAAATGATCAATTAAAGAGACGTCAATTTTCGCATATAATGTACATTATACTGTATTATTGCGGTTATTGCCCTTATGCGCTATGCATCTTTAAACAAAAGTGTACCACTCATGTTTTAGTTGTTGACCTGTTTTATTCCATAATCCTTTAGAACATACCCATGGGCACACTTAATTTTGGATAAGGCTAATTCGGCCGACTAATTAATTACCAAATGATCAATTAAAGAGACGTCAATTTTCGCATATAATGTACATTATATGTATTAATGCGGCTAATGCCCTAATGCGCTATGCATCTTTAAACAAAAGTGTACCACTCATGTTTTAGTTATTGACCAGTTTTATTCCATAATCCTTTAGAACATACCCATGGGCACACTTAATTTTGGATAAGGCTAATTCGGCCGACTAATTAATTACCAAATGATCAATTAAAGAGACGTCAATTTTCGCATATAATGTACATTATACTGTATTATTGCGGCTATTGCGCTTATGCACTATGCATCTTTAAACAAAAGTGTACCACTCATGTTTTAGTTATTTACCAGTTTTATTCCATAATCCTTTAGAACATACCCATGGGCACACTTAATTTTGGATAAGGCCAATTCGGCCGACTAATTAATTACCAAATGATCAATTAAATAGACGTCAATTTTCACATATATACATGTATGTGCATTATATACTGTAACTAAAACATGAGTGGTAAACTTTTGTTTAAAGGTGCATAGTGCATAAGGGCATGTTATAACCGCAAAAAATAAAATGCACATATATATGAAAATTGACGTCTTTTTAATTGATCATTATTTTGGTAATTAATTAGTGACCCGAATCAGCCTTATCCAAAATTAAGTGTGCCCGTGGGTATGTTCTAAAAGATTATGGAATAAAAACGTACATTAAATAAAACATGAGTGGTACACTTTTGTTTAAAGATGCATAGCGCATAAGCGCAATAGCCGCAATAATACAGTATAATGTACATTATATGTGAAAATTTACGTCTCTTTAATTGATCATTTGATAATTAATTAGTCGGCCGAATTGGCCTTATCCAAAATTA